>CM060099.1:7469086-7586722 GCA_030522485.1 Stenchaetothrips biformis
GCGCGCGTAGGTACTCACGAATTCACGTACCCACGCCTCGGGAGCTTCTCTCTCTCTCTCTCTCTCTCTCTCTCTCTCTCTCTCTCTCTCTCTCTCTCTCTCTCTCTCTCTCTCTCTCTCTCTCTCTCCCCCTCTCTCCCCCTCTCTCCCCCTCTCTCCCCCTCTCTCTCTCTCTCTCTCTCTCTCTCTCTCTCTCTCTCTCTCTCTCTCTCTCTCTCTCTCTCTCTCTCTCCCCCTCTCTCTCTCCCCCTTTAGGCACTACTTGTAGGAGAGGACGCCACTAGTCGCACGGGCAGACACATACCTGCTACAGTTGCGCACCATCAACGCGGATAATATTAGCATATTAATAAAAGCAGGGAGTCGCCGCTTACGGCGCTCTGCACCGCTCTGCATTGCGCCGCGGCGCAGTTAGTAACTTCCGGAGGACCGTCCGCCACGTCAGCAGACAGGGCACGCGGCAAGCGGGACGTTGCCGAATAGAAGCGGCTTCGGTACGGCTGGGTAGCTGCTAGCCATGCTTCATATTTCTCCCGGTGACCTGTGCTGCCAGCACTAGTAATAGAAGGGAGGGGCGACCTGCATCGAGCAGGGGGATTATAAACGGGAGAGGGGGGCGTTTGATGCACGAGCCTCGGGATGGTACAGGAGTACCTCGGCCTCTACGCCGCCACGCCCTGCCCGCCTGCGACGCAGTGCCACGCAGTCGGACGCGGTCCGCTTTGGAATGACTGCACCACAGCCGTCCCTTCACACACTCGTGTAAATTTTGTCAGCATGTCAGAAACATATCTGAAATCCGTACAGTGGGCCAGAAGACCGCCGCAGGCGGCCAAGAGTCTTAGACGCGTTTTGAGCTCCAGAGTCGCTAAATGGGACTCGAACCGAACGTCTGGCCACCAATGTATTCCTCGTTCGGAGAGCAATCCATTGGTGGAGTCACACACGTTCGGTTTCATTTAGCGACGCTAGAAATCAAAACGGGTCGAGCACTTCGGCCGCCTGGCCCACTGTGCTGGCTGCCCTGGGCTGCCCTGAACGTCTCGTCTCGTCCGCGCGGGCACGTGGAGCCCATGCCGGGCCGGCCAGGCAGGGGACGCGCATGCGCAGCGCGACCGGCGCCAAACTCCCACAAACACGGAAAACGGAAAATGAAAAATGCGTTGCCGGCGGCGCCCAAGGGACCGAAAGAAGGGCGGCATTTTCATTTCGTTTTCTGGTGCAGTTCCAATCAAGACCGGGGAGGAGGACGAAGCACGACCACGCGCGGGATAAGGTCAGTGACGCGGTGACATGTATACGTCCGCGCGGCGCGTCCAATCACATTTCTCGGGCTGATTGGAGGAAAGGGAGGAAGCTTTTGCGCTTTTGTGACCAGCTGGCGTGATAGGCAGTGATAGGCAACTCACCAGGCCTCCGGGGAGGGGAGGGGAAGAAGGGGAGGGGAGGGAGGGGGGAGGGAAGGGGAGGGAAGAGAGGGGAGGGGAAGAGAGGGGAGGGGAAAGGAGGGGAGGGGAAGGGAAGGGGAGACGGGAAGGGGGAGGGGAAGGGAATAGGGAGGGGAAGGGAAGGGAAGAGGGAGGGGAAGGGAGGGGAAGGGGGAGGGGAAGGTGCCACAGCAGGCTGATCATTCCGAAGAGTTCTACCGCGGCTCCGTCTCTCTCGCACCCCTGCGGGGCGCTCCACGACTGCGAGAGAGACCGGGGGAGTACTGAACTATCAGCGGGAGAGCCGCGGGTGGGCATCTAATCGGTAGGCCGGACACAGAACCAGTCCCCCCCCCCTTTCCCCTCTGCTCGCGTCCCATCCCATCCCTAAGCGCACCCACGCGCGCGCCGCTCGCAGGCCACAGGCCCCAGCCCAGCGGCTCATAGGTACGTACGCCGCGACGCCACATTACGTGGGGGAACAATCGGACCAACGCCCTGCCCGGCCCGGCCGCACACTGCATGTTAAACTTGCCTTTAGTTTTTGTTTTGTTTTTAAGCAAATACGTACCGCCAGTGGAGACTGTTGTCGAGACGCGTTCGCGTGAAAGTGTTCGTTACTCACTGAGAATGACAGAGTCTTGAGAGTGTTGATCAATACCAAATTTTGGGCGAGGTATAAAACTTAGTCACTTAAATTGGGTTGGGAATCACTTATCACCCAGATGTGAATAAGGAAGGTTTCCTCCCTCTAATTTGGGCGATAAAGGGCGTATCAGTTGCCTATATATAGCTAGATACTTAGTATTATCACCCAAATTTGGGTGGAGTCTGGGTCAATACCAAATTTTGGCCGAGCTATACTTGAAGTATACTTCCCCAACCCAAATTTGGGTGATAAAGAATATCTCAGCCAAAATTTTAGTCCTAATTATGACTCTGTCATTGTCAGTGCTAACTATACTTAAAAAGTTGAGAAGAAAAAGCTAATATTTTTTGCCATGTAAAACCACAGTATGGTTTTTTTTTTTTTTTTAAATGGTGGTGGTAAAGTGTTGGCCGCAGTGTGCATGCCAGTGCGGTTGGCAGGCCTGGCGGGCCGGCAGCAGGCCCTTGTAAGGAAAGGGCCGGTCGACTGGCGTCCTAGCGTCCCAATCAATTAGATTAATGCCTTCGAGTTCCGCGGCGCTGCAGTCGCTTCGGCAAGCGGTGTACTCCATCGCGCGCCCGCGAAGCTTGCCCGAGGAGAGGGTTCCAAGTTAACGGCGAGTACATCACGAAATAGGAACGGCGGGGACGGGGATCGAACCCTCGTCGCCTCGTTCCTCCAAGGCTCGCGGACGGCTGCGTGGGCGAGGCACGCGAACGGCGTAGCTCTCTGTTTCAAAAAAATATTGGGAAATCCTGGGAAGTGCGATCCGAAGTTCCGTTAGAATTTTCCGGAGGCTTATCAAAGATTTTTTTCGGTACTATACCAATTGAAAACTCATTCAAAATGGAGTGATGGGAGTTTTCGTAATTTTCCGAAGATTGGAGGAAATTTTTTTTTTTCAACAATACCTCCAGGAATCCCCAACATTTGTTTTACAGTGCGTCGAGCGTGATGGCGAGCACAGAGGATTACCTCGGATTACCCACCACTTGGATTACCCATCACTTGGATTACCCACCACTTGGATTACCCACCACCCAGCAAAGACATTGTTTTTCTACGATTTGAAATCTGTTCCTCCCCAACCCTCCTGTTCGAACAATCCCCCAACTGTCACCCAGGAAGCCGTCCTCACCGTCGTCGGGCAGATGGAGACGGAGCGCAGGGAGTATCGCCGGTCGGTGTAAACACTGCTCGCCCACTTCACGGCAACTGATAGATGGCCCCACGGCGCTACTCCTCGTCACTTCAGACACGCTTCATCAATCATCATGTTCACACCGCGAGTGCATTTTGGCGCCGTCGCCATCTATCTGTCTGTCTGTCTGACTTCGGCCCAAATAAAACAACAACACCAACAACACCAACACCAACACCAACAACAACTCCACTCACGAGCGCGTAGCAGTTGTGTTGTTATTCAAGCAGAACAATGCCGTCACAAGGCAGGCGACAAAATCCAGAGCAATGGACAGTGATGCGAGGCCATTGTCACGAGGACACGCTCATCGGCCCCTCTAGTCCGGACCAACAGACAGAAGGACAGACACACGGACAGACACATAGACGGACGCACAGTGGGCCAGAAAGACCGGCGCAGGCGGCCAAAACTATAGACGCGTTTTGAGCTCCTGCGTCGAGGATTCGAAACATACGCAACACCCCACCAATGGAGAGAAATTCGGAGAGAAATCCATTAGTGGAGTTACAAGTACCGCTCGAGTCTCATTTAGTGACTCTGGAGCTCAAAACGCGTCCGGGATTTTGACCGTGCCTCGAACGGTGTCTGATCCACTGTGTGTCTCCCGGGTTCGATCCCGGCAAGTTCCGCATTTTCCAACCAGTCTTCTGGCCCATAGTGGGACGGATGCAGCGCTTGGCTCCCAAGTTATGCAACCTGCACCCAAACGCGCCCACACCATGGCATGGCGAGACTCAATTGTTGTTCCAACCGTTTGCAGATTTATTTTTATCCCGCATGGCGCCTCGGTGCAGCACGTCACGCCATTAGGCGCTCGGAAGCAAAGAAAAATAATAATAAATAAAATGAAATGTCATTCGCAAACCGATAAGCATCGTCAAACGAGTTTCCAGCGACCTCGACGCTGGTCCACGCTTAAGCTCAGTGCATAGAGCATTGCGACACACAGTGGGCCAGAAGACCGGCGCAGGTAGCCAAAACTCTACACGCGTTTTGAGCTCCAGGGTCGCTAGCTGGGGCTCGAATCGAACGTGTGACCCCACCAATGGATTCCTCGTTCAGAGAGCAATCCATTGATGGGGTCTCCGAGGGGTGAATCACTCAGTGTTTTGGTGTACACATGAGTACATGAGTACGGGTGAGTACACCTCACAAAACTCGTAAATTTCACATTTTTTTAAACGTTTTTAGGCTTTATATAACGTTGCACACGACAATCAACGCCAAATCGTGTAAAAATAAGCTAATTTTGCCCTATTTAAACATGTGAGTACAGAGTACGGGCCACACGGCAAAAACGATACCTGGTTTTCCCAGGAAGTCTATGGCGAAGACATAGGCAATTCCAGGAACTTCCTGGGAAAACCGGAAACTTTTTTTTTTCTTTTTTTTTTTTCATGCAATTTGGACACATTAGTACACTGATGATTCACCCCTCGGGGGTCTCACGTTCGGTTCCAGTCCCATTTACTCTGGGGCTCAAAACCCGCCCGGATTGCGACCACCTCCACCAGTCTTCTGGTCCACTGTGCGATGCGGCGACGAGATCAGAGCGACGGTGACGTTCCGCACGCCACGCCCCGAGCGTTTCCTCCCACGAACACGCCAGACAATCAAAAACGCCATGGGAAGGCGGACTGCCAAAATTCTCAACGTCGCTTCCTCAGCTCGAGATGAGAAGACGTATGCTGCAAGACGCTGGTGGACGCGGCTAGAGCGTCCATCCGACAGCGGCCGCGTGTCGCCGCAGCCGCCGTGTCTGCCACTAATAGAAAAAAGTACAGAAATTACACGGAAAATGGCTGGTCAGTTTTTTACCTGGACCGTCCGTACCTTGCCAACCACGAAGGTTCTGTACATGTTTTCTGTAGCAGTTTACATGAGATCCTTATGGGGACCACAGAGAACTAGTACGGAAGTTCCGTACCTTTTCTGTACCCCATTTTCTGTACATTTTCCGTACCAAAACACGAATTTTTTTTTGCAGTGGCAGCCGTGGGAGTAGACCGAGGGGTCCATGCACCACTCTGGTAATCCCCTGCGTTACACTTCGTCCAGTAATCACTGGTAATCACATGCCAAAACTGGATATTTTCGCGGTTTTTATCGACTTTTGAGGGTTTTTCTTTAGAAAATAGGCAAAAAATGCCCCTTGCTGGCTTAAAATTATTGAGTTATTTTTTTTACAATTTTTTGTGGGTAATCACTGGTTATCGGTAATCCTGTGTACACTCCTGAGCTGGGTGGTGGACGTAGACCCCTCAGGGTTCACACCAATGTCCCTTCTTTGTTTTCCCTGACTTTTCCCTGATATCCAGAGACTAAATTTCTAATTTTCCCTGACTTTTTATCAAATTTAATGTCCACTACCAGAGCCAAACGCGTTGCAGCTTGCACCCGTGCGGCATCTAAAATTCATACTTTGACCAAATTTTCAAAATTTCCCTGACCAAAATCAAATTTCCCTGACTTCCAGTTCCCCTTTCAATTTCCCTGACTTTTCCATGACTTCCCTGATTTCCCTGACCGGTGTGAACCCTGCCCCTCGGAGTAGACAACCACCCGCGGGCGAATGGTGGAGACCTACTGAAAAATTGTATAAGCTAAAATGATTGAGGAAATGTCCTAGACTGATCAAGATTTCTGCCAAAATTGCCACACATGCAGCCTATACTTTAAGGCGGTTTTGCCACAAATTTTGTAATGAGAGTGGAAAAAGTAGCTTCCCCTCGGCTCAGAGCCCGCAGTGGGCCGGAAGAGCGGCGCAGGCGCGTTTTGAGTTCTCCACAGTCGCTAAATGGGACTCGAACAGAACAAGTGACCCGAGTGTCTCGAGTCAAATTTGGCGATTCTGGAGCTCAAAACGCGTGTAGAGTTTTGACCGAATGCGGCGGTCTTCTGGCCCACTGTGGTCCGCCCGGAAAATAACGTAACAAAATGCCCTGCGTGTCGCAACGCGTCCCTCAGTCACGGCTGCTGGAATGTCGCGAGGTCTGCCACGGCAAGCCACGGCCCCCTGGGGACCCGTTGGCCAGCCGTCGGGGTTTGAAAGACGGCCCCTTCTTCCGGGACGCCTGGCTTTGTCACCGCCGCCGGCGACACTACATCAATGCCTGCAGCCCTGCGACGCCGGCCGACCCCGCCCCGCCCCGCCCCGCCCACAGCAACAGCGCGGTCCGACCTTGATTAATTCGCTGGCCTCTTTCAGAAAGGGTCGGGCCGATGCATCGCCCGCCGGACACGAATAGACCCGCGTCTCCGCGAGACGCGGCGCGCAGTGGGCCAGAGGACCGGCACCGGCGCCGGCGGCCATCTTTCTAGACGCGCTTGCAGCTCTAAAGTCGCTAAACGGAACTCGAACCGAACGTCTGACAGCAACGGTGGATTCCTCGTTCGAAAAGAAATCCATTGGTGGGGTCACAAGTTCGGTTCGAGTCCCATTTAGCGACTCCGGAGCTCAAAACACGTCTGAAGTTTTGGCCGCCGGCGCCAGTCTTCTGGCCCACTGAGGCGCGGGCGTGGCGCGCGGGCCGTCAACGGGGTCCTCATGGACTACACTGTAGTCACTACACGACGGCGCATTATCGAATTCGGCTGGCAGCGTCCCTCTAAATTTACCCGCCATTATTCTGCTCTTGTTTGCGTGCCCCGCGAGCAGCCCGGTCCTCGCCCGCATCGCCCAGAATACCCTGCGGGTGGTCCTCGGGCAGCATCCAGCGCCCCACAGTGGAACAGCCGCAAGACCGGCGCAGTCGGCCAAAATTCTGGACGCGTTTTGAGCTCCAGAGTCGCTAAATGCGACTCGAATGGAACGTGTGACCCCACCAATGGATTGCTCTCCGAACGAGGAATCCATTGGCGGGGTCACAAGTTCGGTCCGAGTTTCATTTGGCGACTCTGGAGCTCCTCAAAACGCGTCCGGGATTTTGACCGCGCCTCGAACGTTCGTGTGGACCACTGTGTGTCCCCGCGGGTTCGATCGCCGCTAAGTTCCGCATTTTCTTCCCTCCTGTGTGCTGCAGAGGCCGCCAGTAAATGGACGACGTGGACGACCTCCACTGCGACGCGCTGACGCGCACCTGCAGAGCAGCGCCGCCCCCGCCGCCGCCAAGAGGCTCGGATTCTTTCATGCGCGCCAATGATTTAGTGCGGCCGCATTAAGCCCGCCTAATGGCCTCCGAGTAGATCTCGTGGATCCTAGTGGAGCGGACGACCGGCGCGGCGAAATATCTTTGATTTGTAGAAGACGCCGCGGCAGACGCTGCAGAGGACTGGACTGCCTCCGCCTTCGAGAGCCGTCGTCTCTCTCGCACCTACACGGCACGCCCTTTGAGTGCGACGGAGACAGCGCGACGAAAAATAGGAACCCTCAGACGCAGTCTGTAGACGCGGCGTGCGGAATTCATCGTCATTTAAGCGGTCCGGGCGGAGCAGGGATTACAAACGAGACAGAGTTTGTTTCTTGTTTTTGTTGTTTTATCGTCCCCTTTTTTGGAGCGGAGGGCCGGCGGCGGCCCCCCATGCGTGCAAGGGGAGGCTCGGCGGGGATCTAATTCTAGCAGGGTGGGCCATGGTGGGCCATGGTGGGCCATGGTGGGCCATGGTGGGCCACAGGCCACAGTTTCCACCGTCACGGCTGCATTCCAGCCGCAGGGTGGCGCAGGGCCAGCACGCGCGAAGAAACACACGCACACGTGGGCCGGAAGACCGGCGCAGGCGGACAAACTTCGAGACGCGTTTTGAGCTCCAGAGTCGCTAAACGGGACTCGAACCGGACGTGTGACCCCACCAATGGATTTCCTCGTTCGGAGAGCAATCCATTTGTGGGGTCATCGGCTCACACATTCGGTTCGAGTCCCATTTAGCGACTCTGGAGCTCACTGGCCCACTGTGTCGCGTCCGCCAGAGCGCCTGCAAGTCTCACGATAGGCAGGCCAGCACGACAGGCGAGCGCGGCGGGCCGGCCCACCTCACAGGCGCCCTCGCTATCCTGTTCACCACCATCATCGTTTCGTCGCCCGGTCTCTCTCGCACCACAACGGCACGGCCCGCTAGCGCGACAGAGACGAAGCAGCGACGAGCCTTCGGAATCCTCTGACACACGGTGGGCCAGAAGACAGGCGCAGTTGGCCGAAACTCTAGACGCGTATTAAGCTCAAGAATCGCTACACACTAAATGTAAAGTACAATTTTGTACGAGACATCACAGTTTTTTTTTGTGCATATGAACCTTTCGTACTATTTTCGTACGAAAATCTGCACAAATTTCCCTATTTTCGTACAAAATCTAGGACAAAATTGTACAAGAAGTTCATCTGCACAAAAAACTGTGACGTCTCGTACAAAATTTGTACCAAAACATTTAGTGTGTAAATGGGACTCGAATAACCGAACGTGTGATCCCACCAACGGATTCCTCGTTCGGAGAGCAACCGCCTCCACCGTTCTTCTGGCCCACTGTGCGGCAGGGCTGATGGCGCCTCAGGCCGCGTTATCGCCAGGACGACACGTGACGCCTCCCGGAAGACGATGCAAGAAAAGTAACTAGGCCGCCCCACTCAGCGAGAAGCTTCGCCTACGTTTGTTTCGCCGACGCCCTTGGAATGCAGTTGGGCTCAGCAAAAACCTTAAACGCTAACGTGAAAACAGAGATGAGGAATGAAATTTTGTCTTGTTTGTATCGTGACATTTTTACGAAGGTTTTTCTTTGCGTTTGTTATCATTACCGAGAGTCCACTCAAGGTGATTTCGTTATCACATCATCTGTTCGAAAGGATAAGGCCAGGGGCCACGCTAATACGAAAACCAACTTTAAAACTAACTTTCAGTTTTGAAAATTTCAACGAGTAGATACGTAACAATTTACGGGTTATGTATGTGTCAAATGCATTGTTTGACCACTAGAGGCTTAAAAACGAAAACTTTAGGACATCGCGCGGCGTATGGCGCCGGCCGCCCCTTGTACCAGACTATGTCAAGAGGGGGGGGGCGGGCTCAGGCCCGAGGCTGCTTATCGGAGTCGGATATACGATGCCGCTGCGACGGCCTCAAGTGCCATTTTTCTCGCCACACCTGACTTTTCACTGCAACTGCAACACTTGTCCCTGGAACGTAATATACACGACAAAAAAAGAGCCTGGTTTTTCCAAGACGTAGGTAATTTCAAGAGGGTTCCTATGGAATCCATGGACACCAGGAACCGTTTTCGCAGTGTACTGCAACATTTGTTACTACTTTGATACGTCTATTTGCAACTATTGGCAGCGATTGATACGTCTATTTGCAACTATTGGCAGCGATTGATACGTCTATTTGCAACTATTGGCAGCTATCGAGACGTCTATTAGCAACTATTGGCAGCGATTGATAGTCTATTTGCAACTATTGGCAGCGATTGATACGTCTATTTGCAACTATTGGCAGCGATTACGTCTATTTGCAAATTGGCAGCGTGCGATCGAGAGTCCAAACTCTGATTGACATCATCTGTTTAAAAGGGATTAAAGGTCACCGGGTCAATCGAGCGTGTTATTATTTTTTTTTTCGCGGGCAGCCAGAGAATAAATTCGGTGTGACGTCATTTGGAATACTTTCTCCGCACCGTTCGGCTACGGCTGCGCCACGCCCGTGGTCCCAGCAGGGGGGCCCTAAACCAAAGTGCCGTGTCGTCGCTTAGAGTCCTATAGTGGGAGAGAAACGTGAGCCCTGTCCTCGTCGGATGGGACTCACCCGAGCGGCGAACTTCTCAAACTTTGGCCAAAACGGGGAAAGAGTTGCGTGTAGTTTTTCATCCAGGCTCGATTTGTCGTAGTGGCCTCGACGCGGGGCAAGGTTCTGGCCATTGTATGAGAAACTAACGCGCAACTTTTCCCCGTTTTGGCCAAAATATGAGAAATAGTAAAGAGCATTTCGAGGTTGGCTGGCGATCAGTGTAGTTGGTTCACGTTTCTCTCCCACTATAGGACTCTATCGTCGCTCTGTCTCTGTCGCTCGCATCAGGCGCTCCGCAGCGAGCCAAGCCCAGTGGGCAGGCTGAGGTTGGCAGCACCCCTTACGACACTGGTAAGTCCAAAGCCCAGTGGGCAGGCTCGAATCAAACGTGTGACCCCACCGATGGATTCCACGTTCGAAGAGCAATCCATTGGTGGGGTCTCACATTCGGTTCGGCTCCCATTCAGCGACTCTGGAGCTCAAAACGCGTCTAGAGTTTCGGCCGCCAGCGCCGGTCTTCCGGCCCACTGTGCGTGCGTCGTGGACAGTGCGCGGCGCCGCGGCGCCCACGCCGAGATGTAGGCCGCGCCGCGTGCCGAGCGGACACACGAAGAAAGTGAGGGAGGAGGAGGAGGTGGTGGTTAAACTCCTCCGCGCTTTTTATCCCAGTCTGCATCGGGGTAAACCTGCTCTCGCAATACCCGATCTGCTGGCCAGCCCGCGAGTGAAAGTAGGCGGAGCACTTGTCCCTATGCCATGGAAAAGATAAGACGGTCGCAAAACCTGAGCAAATAAGAGCGAAAGAGTCAAAGGAACCTGAACTGGCTGAACCAGTGCCCTTGCAGACATTTTTTCGTATTTTTTTTTTTTTGTCGTATAACTTTGACATCGTCCAACCAAACTGCCAGCAGGGCCATGGTCACAGAGAGGCATGCTAAACAGAGATTCTGTTCCACTCTTTTCTTTTGGCGTTTCTTTTTGTCCTCCTGCGGGTTGCGGGTTCTGCTGTCTTTCTCGCGCCGTCACCGAGTAACAGCATTTCCCTTTCGTGCTCTCTCTCTCTCTCTCTCTCTCTCTCTCTCTCTCTCTCTCTCTCTCTCTCTCTCTCTCTCTCTCTCGGCACCAATTGAGCCGTTTTACATGAGGCCAATCTCGTGTTGCCCAAGGCCGGGATCGCACAGCGTGCAGCCAATCAAAACACCACAAAGGACCTCCCCGACGGCGGCGTCGCGTGGCGAAGGCGTCGCGTCGATGCGCCCTGTGGGCACGGCAAATGGGCACGGCTCGGCTCGGCACACAGTGGGCCAGAAGACCGGGAGGCGGTCAAAATCCCGGACGGGTTTTGAGCTCCAGAGTCGCTAAATGGGACTCGAACAAAACGTGTGACCCCACCAATGGATTGCTCTCCGAACCAGGAATCAATTGGTGGGGTCACTCGTTCGGTTCGAGTCCTGTTTAGCGACTCTGGGAGCTCAAAATGCGTCTAGAGGTTTGGCCGCCTGCGCCGGTCTACTGGCCCACTGTGCGCCACCGCCGTCCAGGCTATAGCATGGCTCGGCTCGGTTCGGCTCGGCTCGGCTCGTCACGAAACCACGCAACACTTGGCAGATTCGCGCGGCGCTTGCGAACCTCACCCGCCCACGACGACGCCCGCCTGCTGTTCAATGTTCAAGGCTGGACTTTCCACGGCTCCACCAAGCAGGGATCCTCCCTCGAGGGCGGCATTACGCTGGCTGCCCTGGCGCGACACGACATGTCCGTCATCGGCGGCCAAAACTCTAGACGCGTTTAGCGCTCCAGAGTCGCTAAACGGGACTCGAACCAGGCGCGGTTCCAAGGGTGGAGCGATGAGGGCGTCGCCCCTCCTGGGCGAAAGGTAGGCAACTAGTCGCACTTAGCCCCTGTAGGTGGGCAACTTTTGGGACATCGCCCCCCCCCCCCTGAACTCGTCTCTGGATCCGCCCTGGACTCGAACCGAGCGTGTGACCCCACCAATGGATTCCTCGTTCGGAGAGCGATCGATTGGTGGGGATCACAAGTTCGGTTAGAGACCCATTTAGCGACTCTAGAGCTCAAAACGCGTCGAGAGTTTTGGCCATGTGCGCTGGTCTCCTGGCCCACTGTGCAACGGCCGAGGTAGCTGAACTCTGGAGCTGGCCGTGCTGGCGGCGGGACAATGTGCCAAAATGTGAGGCTGCCTCGACACTATCAAAGAGAGGCGGCGAGTGGCGGAGAGGGCCGGACCGCTCATGGCCGGCAGCACGCGAGGCTAGCGCGGTCACAGCTCGGCAAGCTGACTGTCTCTCTCGCACCCCTAGGCGACACGCCGCGAGTGCGAGAGCGACAAAGCGACGCTACCGAACGCCACCGGTGCACAGTGGGCCGGATGACCGGCGTAGGCGGCCGAAACCCTCAGACGCGTTTTGAGCTCCAGTGTCGCCAAAAAGGACTCGAACCGAACGTGCGACCCGGCATATATATTCCTCGATGGGAGAGCAATCCATTGGTGGAAGTCACACGTTCGGTTCGAGTCCCGTTTAGCGACTCTGGAGCTAAAAACACGTCTAGAATTTTTGCCGCTTGCGCGGCCCACTGTTCGCTGTGAAGCTGTCGCGACTTTCTTCCTCTCCTGCGCGTGGCCGCGTGGCGATCCACGTGTTGCTGTTGCCGACGGCCTCCGCACGTCGCTCTGTCTCTCTCGCACTCATGGAGCGTCCCGCGTAGGACGGCGCGGACGAACCGCGCTGCGCGGGATCCAAACCGCGGTAGGCTACGCGACAGATACGTACCGGTGCGTGGAAGGCGGTTAATGCTTAACGTACTTTCCAACTGGGTCAAGACTCACAAGAGCTTTATTACAGGTCAACGCGTGGCCGAGCGCGTTAGGGTATCGATCCCCAACCCCGGAGTCTCGAGTTCGCATTTATTCTTGACCGCCGTCCTGTTCTACGAGCTGCGCGGCGATGCAAAGCGTTGCCGGAACCAGCGGCCGGCTCTCTTGCTGCTTGCAGTATGATAATGAGCCCCGCTGGCCTAGCATCGCCTGGTAACACGGTGACACACGGCCATCCTGACACACTTGCGGCAGGGTCCGTTCATGGGCGACATGATGACGCAACTGCGCGGCCGCACAGTGAGCCAGAAGCCCGGTGGAGGCGGTCAAAATTTAGTTCCAGAGTCGCTAAATGATACTCGCGCTGAAAGTGTGACCCCACCAATGACTTGCTCGCCGTTCGACAAATCAATTGGTGGGGTGACTCGGTGGTTCGGTTCGAGTCCTGTTTAGCGACTCTGCAGCTCAAAACGCGTCTAGAGTTTGGGCCGCACGCGGCGGTCGTCTGGCCCACTGTGGGCCGGACAGTCGGGTCACGGGGGCGGCCGGAATGACTTTTCCACGTGGCTTAGGAGCCGACCCTCCAAGGCACCACCTTCCCCTCCCCCTCCTCCTCCCGCGCCTTGCCGGCTCCGCTGGGATCTCCATCAACACTGTACGGCCTGATGGGGCGTACGTTGTACACTGGCGAAATGATGCCCAGAGCGCGCCAATCGCATAGACTTTTCCTTCTCCACTTTCGGCTGATGTTTTTCTTTCATCTTTTTCCGGGCCAAGTCAGGCAGGGCGGGACACAGTGGGCCAGAAGACCGGCGCGGGCGGTAAAATTCTAGACGCGTTTTGAGCTCCAGAGTCGCTAAATGGGGCTCGAACCGAACGTGTGACCCCACCAATGGATTGCTCTCCGAACGATGAAATCCATTGATGGGGTCACACGTTCGGTTCAAGTCCCATTTCGCGACTCTGGAGCTCAAAACACGTCTAGAGTTTTGGCCGCCTGCGCGGTCTTCTGACCCAATGTGTGGGGTCGGCGGGCCTGGGTTCGGGCCCTCCAATTATCGTTGTTATTATTCCACAGGTAGGCGAATTCAAATTCCCCTCCCGTGGGCGCGGCGCCGCGCCCGCCGGCCCGGTGGTAGCAAAAACGCCGATATCATGCCAACTCACCAGAAAAAATAACAATTAAGAAATTAATAAAGACGCACTTCTCTGCTTTATTCCAAACGGCACGCGATCATCTTTCTCGGGCAATTAACGCCGCATTTGAATGCGCGGCAGGCCAGCTGGCTGCTTCCGAAGCTCCGCCGCTGCTGCCTCTCCGTCGCACTCACGGGGCTTGACGTAGGGGTGCGAAAACATTCTTGTTCGGAATTATAACTCTGCCGTGGAGCTTGTGCTAGGTACCAGTACCCTGCCCAAGTGGATCCCATACTCCCCTGTAGGGCAGGGGAACCCTAGAGTCCTTAAGGACTTAAGGACTCGGACTCTAGGGAACCCTCCCGCATCTGAGGTTGCGGACAGCAGCGCGAGGTCGAAGTGTCCTGCTGACTCGAAGCGCTGAAGGACTGGAGAGGCCTCGCAGCGATGATGATGGTAACAGGGGGCAGGAGGCAAGGCGGGACGGGAACGTGTTTGACGGCGCAAAGTCTCACATTTCACGTCGGAGACTATTCGGATCGGGCCGCACGACTTGAAGGCTCTAATCCTGTGCGGACACACAGGTGAGCACAGTGGGCCAGAAGACCGGCGCATGCGGCCAAAACTCTGGACGCGTTTTGCGGTCCACAGTCACTAAATGGGACTGAGCCAAACGTGTGGCCCCGGCAGGCAATCGGTTCCTCGTTCGGAGACCAGTTCATTGGTGGGGTCACACGTTCGGTTCGAGTCCCATTTAGCGACTCTGGAGCTCAAAACGCGTCTAGAGTGTTGGCCGCCTGCGCCGGTCCTCTAGCCCCGTCTGGCCCACCGCGGTGCGCCGCGCGGGCCGAGCAGTCCATGCCAGTCCATGCCAGTCGAGCCGTGTGAAACCGGAGCGCCTCTCTCATGGGCCGCGGCCGGCCGCGCCGAAACCGCCGCGGATCACGGCGGCCGCCGTCGACCGCAGGATGCGATGCCTCGTGCCTTGCGGCAAGCGGGGAGGGCGGGAGGGGGAGGAGGGGAAGTGAGGGGTGGGGAAGCAATATCGGCTGCAGGAAGGAGGAAGAGGAGAGACGCCCTGTTTATTGGCACGTACGGCAAGGGCGTAAACAGATTCCTCCCCCAGGCGGACCAAAGTGGAGGGCAAGAATTGGGCCACTGTCTGCCGCTAACGAGCACCGCGCGGGCTGATTACGAACAGTCTATCTCTCAGTCTCTCTCTCTCTCTCTCTCTCTCTCTCTCTCTCTCTCTCTTTTCCTCTCTCTCTCTCTCTCTCCTCTCTCTCTCTCTCTCTCTCTCTCTCTCCCCTCGTAGGCGTGTAAACAGGCGGCCGGTATCGAGTGGTCTCGTCAAAAAGATTGCTCTCGTTGATGAGCGCCCAATGCACTGTGATGTTGTTAATGTTGTTGTTTTTGTTCCTGCTGCTGGCCGGCGTGGGCACGGCGACCACACTATCAGGATCGTGACCCAGTTGTGGGCGAGCGTGCTGCCTACCCATTAAGGCGCAGTGCTCCTTGGCCCATGCGGCTCGCATTTCGATTTGACCGCTCCGCAGGCAGCCTATGCTGAACAGAGCCATCCTCTCTCTCTCTCTCTCTCTCTCTCTCTCTCTCTCTCTCTCTCTCTCTCTCTCTCTCTCTCTCTCTCTCTCTCTCTCTCTCTCTCTCTCGTGGGGCATCCAGCAGGAAGCTGAGAGAGACAGCGACAGTTCGGATTCAGACGGCATAGCAGAATGATTCCGAGAGCCGTTTCTGTCGCTCTCTCTCTCTCTCTGTACTGTCTCTGTACTCTCTGTACCCATAAGAGACGATCCATAAGAGAGACAGCGCGACGAAAACGCCTCTCGGGCGTGGCTCAGCCTCCCGGTGCCTCCATCCATGCCGTGTCCGCGGTCATTTTCGCCCCCGGTTCCCCAGGCAGCAGCAGTTCCGTCGCTCCGTCTCTTTCGCACTCGTGGGGCGCCCCGTGAGCGTGCGAGAGGCGAGGGAGACAGAGCGACGCTTTGAAGGGTTCGTGAGCGGCGGCTCGGCTCGGCCGGTCGGTTCCGGTCGTTGTTCAGATGAATGGGTCGCGGAGCGGGAGATTCAAAGTGTCGCCGTGGCAACGCGTGGCAACGTGACGCGGGGGCGGGAATGTGACGACAGGAGTGGCGCACGGCCCCGACGCACAGTGGGCCAGAGGACCGGGAGGCGGTTAAAATATCCTCTGGCCCACTGTGCGACGTTGGCGCCGCCCTATGAGTGCGACAGAAAACACATCGCGCAGTGGGCCAGAAGACCGGCGCAGGCGGGCAAAACTCTTGACGCGTTTGGAGCCCCAGAGTCGCTAGACATGACTCGAACCGAACGTTCGACCCAACCAATCAATTTCTCGCGGGATAGCAATCCATCGGTGGGGACACAGACACACGTTTGGTTCGAGTCCCATTCAGCGACTCTAAAGCTCTAAACGCGCCTTGAGTTATAGCCGCCCGCGCCGGGCTTCTGGCCCACTGCGCGCCGCATCAGTGCTCCTTCCCGCCCATTCGCGGCTCGTGTGTCGCCCGCCTGTCTGTCACACTCGCGCCGCGACACTTAAGCAGCGGCGGCGCTGCGAGCGCTGGTGTGCGCCAGTGTGAGTGAAAACACGAATCACGCACAACAGGTGAACGACCCTGTGGCAACACACCCTGCTGGCTCGTAGTCGTGGCGTCCCGGCCGTCCCGGCCCTAGCTCGCCTTTTTGGCACAGATCGTCACCGTGGCGTGGCGGCGCGGCGTGACGAGGTCTATTTTCGTGGTTCAAGGCTCTCGGGCCGCCCTTCGGCCCTTCGGCCCACCGGCCCACCAGGACCCAGCCATCCCTCCAAGGCCCTGCGCCCTGCGTCCTAGAGGCCCTAAGGTGCGAGCGTCGACACGTGGCCTGAATAAACGCCACTTTACGAGTTCCGAAAGCCGCAGCCTCGCCGTGCCAGACTCCGCAAGCACAGGCCTGAGGCAGGCCGCCACACGCGCAGTGGGCCAGAAGATCGGCGCACGCGGCCAAACCTCAGGGCGCGTTGACCTCCAGAGTCGCTAAGCAGGACTCGAACCGAACGTGTGGCCCCACCAATAGATGATTCCCCGTGAGCAGCCCATTGGTGGTGTCAGGCGTTCGGTTCGAGTCCCATTTAGCGACTCTGGAGCTCAAAACACCGCCGCCACCAGTCTTCTGGCCCACTGTGACACGGCCACGGCCATCCCAACAGAGACTATTTATCGAAATCCGCCGGCCGGCAGGCAGGCCCACTCCGATTGGGAGTGGTCACTAAGAGAAGAACCGGTCGGGTCGCTGTGGCGGGGGAGGGGGGGGGGAGGGGGGGGGGAGGGGAGGGGGAGGGGGGTGCCTTAGGTAACCTGCGCGATGCGTCCGGCCGGCCGGTGCGGTGCAAGACACAGGCGGCTCAGCTGCTCGGCAAAGAGTGGAACAGTGGAACTAACTCGTAAACAGCGAACGAGCCAATTCAAAACACACACACTTCATCGCGTGTTTAGGAACGCCTGGCGAGAATCTTTGCAAGGATCATCACGGCACGCTTTCCCGCCCTCGCCCCGCTGGTCTCGGCTTTCGTGGACGCGGTCTCTCTGCGCGCGGCCAGGGAAGTAACTGACATGTCACGGACAGACGGACTGTTTTGTGACGCGTTTGGCAGTCATGCGGCCTCATTTCGAAGCGTCGTTTTGTTGCTGTCTCTCTCGCACCCTGAAGGGACCGACGGGGCACACCGTGAGCGCGACAAGGACAGATAGCGACCGACTGCCCGGTCCCTGGTGAAGCTAAGAAGAGGTGTCAAGGTGACGCGGGCCAACACGCCGCACGGCGTGGCACGGCAAAGCAAGACACGGCACGGCATGGGACGGCACGGCACGGCACGGCATGGGACGGCGTGGCACGGCACGACACGGTAGCGACCGTAAATTTAGCCGCGGCACTCCACAGATTCACAACCTCAATTCCACAAATACACGGCGCCGCAAATATACCGCAGCAGCCTCTGTGGAGGAAAGAGGGCATTATCACCTCGACGCCAGTGCGGGTCGCCGCAGCATGAAGCGCGTGCAGCCGTCAGTCACACCAACACAAACACGCGGAGCAGTTCGCCGCCGGAACGCGCGCCGCGCGGTCACCGGGTCAGCAGCGCTCAGTGGACCAACAGACCGGTGGTCACAATCCCGGGCGCGTTTTGAGCTCCAGAGTCGCTGAATGGGACTCGAACCTAACGTGCGACCCCACCAATGCATTGCTCTCCGAATGAAGAATCCATTGGTGGGGTCGCACGTTCGGTTTAAATCCCATTTGGCGTCTAAACGCGTCGAAGAGTTTTGGCCGCCTGCGAGGCCCACTGTACAGCAGCGCGGGGTTCCTCTGTCGGGTCGTCACATTCAAACCACAATGTCCAGGACGTCACACTGACATGTCAAACCACACACCGCGGCCCCGGCCGGGCCTCGAACCCGAGCCCCCGGCGCCGCAGGCCGCCGTCGTAGGCGCTCGGCTAGCCCAGCAATCACGTGGCTCAGGCCGGTTCTTCTAGTCCCACAGCGAACCGGCGCACTGCTGCGGCACCTACCGTGCGGTTAGGTGCGTTCCGGTGTCGTGGGGCGGAGCGGCGGAGACGGTCGCGCTGTTCACTGACTCCACTCGGCCGCGTTCTGTTCGGTCCGCTGGTCCGCACGCGACAGACTCAGTCACTACACTGACGACGCTGGCTGGCTGGCGCTGGCTGGCGCTGCGGCCACGGCTGGTACGGCCGCTGGGCTCGCCGCTGGGCCGCGGCGAGGGGAGGGGGCGGCGGCGCGCTCCAAGTGGGCCGGAAGACCGGGGCAGGCGGCCGAACCTCAAGACGCGTTCTGAGCTCCAGAACCGGTAAACAGAAGTCAAACCGACCGTGTGACCCCACCAATGGATTCCTCGTTCGTAGAGCAATCCATTGATGAGGTCACACGTTCGGTTCGAGTCCCATTCGGCGTCTCTGGAGCTCAAAACGCGTCTAGAGTTGAGCCGCCTCCGCCGGTCTTCTGGCCCACTGTGCGCACGCCGCTCACGGTCTTCACCTTCATCGCGTTGGAGTTGGAGGGGCGCCGAGGTGGGCCACGCTTCCAGACTTCCAGGCTGCTCCGGGCTCACATCCAGGCATCCAGGCCGGAGTCAGACATCTCCGACTCCGGCAGGGCATCCAGCCGTTGCGTAACAAGAGCGACAGAGTTTCCGATTCTAAAGTGAATCCGCGGTAAGTTTGACAAAATACGAGTTTGACGGAGGCGCAAGCCAATAGCACTTCCTGGCAGGCGCCGCCGCCAATCCGGGGCATTTCCGCACTGCAGGCTGCAGGGGGCCTCGGGCAAGGCGAGCCGGCCGGCCCCACGCTGTCGCAGTCCGCGCTCTGTCTCTCTCACACTCACGAAGCGTCCCGTAGAGGTGCGAGAGAGACAGAGCGACGGAACGCACCGCACAGTGGGTCAGAGGACCGTTGAGGCGGCCAAAACCCCGGACACGTTTTGAGCTCCTCGGACTCGAATCGAACGTGTGACCCCACCGATGGATTCCTCGTTTGGAGAGCAATCCATTGGCAGGGTCACACATTCGATTCGAGTCCCACATAGCGACTCTGGAGCCCAAAACGTGTGCGGGGTGTCGGCCGGGGTGTCTTCTGACCCACTGTGCAGTGCACCGGGCCGGCACACGCCGCGAGAGGTCGCACCGGACGCGACGCACCGGAAAGGACCTGCTGACGGAGGCGGGCAAGGCAAGGCGGTCTGGCCGGATCTGTTTCAATGTCACTCAATCCTCTGGAGCAAGCCGCCTTCGCGGATCAGGTGCTGCGCTGTGCTGACGGACTGATTCCAAACACTCGCCTCGTCCATCTCTGTCGCGCACGGGGCGTGCCAGAGACGGAGCGACCAGAACGACTCTTCGGAATCACTCTGCTGCCTGGGTCGTGCGCCGGAGTCATGGCGAATGCCTTCGACAGGGGCGGATCCAGGATTTTTGTAAGAAGGGGGTAATGTCGCAATTTCTGTCGACGGCAAAGAAGAGCTTTTGCTTACCTTTCAGGTGGCATATCTAGTACCCAGGGAGGAAGGGGGTACTTACAGTCTTCATCGGCGAAGAGTCGACCGGCAAAGAGTCGACTTCGTGTGACGGTCCCCGCTTTCGCAGAGGGTTGAAGCTAGAGTGCGCGACAAGCTAAGTTGATCCAACGCAAGGGATAGGGAGCCCGATTCTCCATTGAAAAGTACAGCCAAAACCAGAGCCATCAGGCAGCCAGCAGGTAGTCCGGGTCGGCCGACATCTGGGACTCCACACAATGGGGCCCGGCCGCTCGGGATGGTCAGGGGTAGCATTTTAGTTTTGACTGTCTCCCATAAGACGCGTTGGATCAACTTAGCTTGTCGCGCACTCTAGAGCCACAATGGTCTTATGGCCCTCCCGAGCTCGGAGCACTGCCTGTTCGGTTTTCGTGTCGGCGAAGAGTCGAAGTCCGGTCCCGACCTGTCGAATCTTTGCCGATGAAGACCGTACCCCCCATAAGGCCCCCCCCCCCCACCCGCGCCTGGCCTTTTACCGAGGGTGCAAGGGGCGGGTCTCTCTGAACAGGCGCGGATTTAGGGGGGCGGGAGTAATGGTGCTGATTACCCCCTTTGTGGTACTAGAGGCCGCCTGGAAGGTAGGCATCAAACACTTCTTTGCCCCAGTCAGTAGGCACAATAGCTGCATTACCCCCTCCTTAGACAAATCCTGGATCCGCGCCTGTCTCAGGAAGAGGGACGCGTGGACAGAGGAAGGAAACGACGACATCGTAGAGGTGTCGTTTCACGAGCTCGCGGACCATGAGGCGGTGACAGGTGCCGAGCACGGTACTCTCTCTCTCTCTCTCTCTCTCTCTCTCTCACACACACACACACACGGCGAGAAGTCGCTCACCCGTGTCCAGGCTGTTGCTTTGCTCGCGTTATCGTCCGCTTCCTCATCGGCAGGGTGCCTCGTCCGCTCTGTCTCTCTCGCTCTCGCAGAACAATCGTGTACCAGGAGCTCTGTCTGAAATGGGCAGCTGGAAATGTGGCCCATGGCGTGAATTTTGCCTACCTACGAGGGCACGTGTTACGGGTTGTCTACCAACTACCAACAGGCGTTTTGACAGCACAATTTATTCGTGTTTTGTTGTTATTTGGTGTTTTTTTTTTTTGGGGGGGGGGGGTCACAAGTTTGTAAAATCGCAACCGCCACTGTGCTGCACGTCTGCTTTTTCTCGGCTAGCTTGAATGTGCTTGTGCTTGGGTAGAGTCGCGCAAAGTCCGTGGACTTCCCCCGCTCGCTGAACTGCGCCCCCTAAACAAAACAAAAAAGCTGCCATGAAGAAAGCAGCCGACTTGCGACGCGATTCCGAATACAAAGGTCCAAGGCGAGGCATAGGAGGCTGACATTTTTTTTGGCACGAGTGCCACCGCAAAAAAAAAAAGAATAAACATAAAAATGAGGCACGTAGTACCGCTGCGCTGAATGTCAGGAGGGGGTGGGCAGTAGTGGGCGGTGCAGGCGCGGCCAGGTCGCGACAAAATGTCAACATTCCGCCAAGCCAGAGCCAGGCGAGGCGCTTCCCTCGGGGCAGCACCGCAGTCTCCCTCAGGGATCCCCATGCTTCGCGGCCAAATGAAATGGCGGGAAATTTGGGAAGCTATCTAGGACAGCTCGTTTGTCGGCCTCCACTGTGATGCTACGCACATCGCACGTATGGTGCAATGCCACAGCCGCATCGCACCTTACGTGCGATGCGTCCCGAAAATGCCGAGGGGTTATCCACTCCGGGAATCATGTGTGTACTCAACCTGGGAATCATTCGAATTTTTTTCGAAATTTTATTGAAAATCCTTATAATTTCAATGGCATTTCGTCGTAATCTTGCAATAGTGTCCCAAAACACTAAGAAAAAAAGGAATTTCTTTAAAAATCCTAACTTTTTCCGTGGGATTTGTTCAGGAATCGTGGGCATCCGGAATCGTGTGTACACCAAAATAAGCAGTGGGTAACCCCTCGGAAAATGCCCTATGCGAATGCATGGGAAGGCATTGCACTTCGCGTGCGAGGCAAAAGTGTTGCACCTCCATTGGTGTGTTGAAAACGGCTTCGAACGCATAGCGTCAATTGACGCTATACTCGAGTTTATGATCGTGTCGCCTTTGATTCTCAGTGGCGCGCTTCTCAATGCCGAACGGTGATTCTTTGCTGTCTCTCGCACCCCTAGGAAAAGTCCCATGAGGGAGAGAGAGAGAGAGTTTAGTTTTAGTTTTTTTAAGTATTTATTGATGGGATTTTATTTACAATTAGGGCCAGGGAATGAGTTGAATTTGTGTCACAATTTGTGCATGCAGTGTGGTTGTGGATTTAGAATTTTGGTGTTGTGCTGCAAGAGAGAGAGAGAGAGAGAGAGAGAGAGAGAGAGAGAGAGAGAGAGAGAGAGAGAGAGAGAGAGAGAGAGAGAGAGAGAGAGAGAGACGAAAGCACTGTTCGGAGTCAGCCAGCTGCAGTTCCCTCCTTCACCTGTACGTCACGTCTATGTGAGTCTGGAGGAGAGAATTGACAGGAAGGAAGTGGCTGTTCTCTGAGGAGTGGAGGACGCCGAGCTCCTCGACTGAAAGGGGTTGATGGACAACATTGAATACCAACGGTTAATTTTCGAAAATTCCCCTGTTCTTCTATTTATTTATTTTTTTTGTACAGGAGGCGGGGGGAGGGATTGAGGTTTTTTTTTTTTAGTATAATTTTTTTAGTATAATGGCCCAAAGAGTAACTAAATGAGAACAGCAAGTACTCCTGCGGAAGGAAGTTCGATTTTTGTCTTCGGAAATCGGGTTTGGGCGGGATAAAATCGATCACTGCAGGAGCGAGGAAAAATTGCACACCCCAATTTCTCACTGAATTATCTCATTTTGATAACTTACCAGGAAATAATCCCTGCTGGTTTTTGGCACCCTACGCCCGCCTTCTAGTCTTAGTTAATCTCAAAATAAGGGAATCCAGTCTAAAAAAAGGTGTCAAATTTTTCCCCACCCGAAGGTGTTTGGTCCTTCCCCGTACTGACCCGAAATTGATAGTTTGTTTCAATAAAATTGAGTACAAAGGCAACTTATCGTATGATGCTCGATCATACATTTAATATTGAAAGCACGAAAGGGGGATTGAACATAGTATTGCTCAAAACTAGCCAGGAATAATTGTATGTTCTTCAGAAAATGATACTAATGCTGTGAAGAAAAATAGTGTACGTACCGTTCCGGTGTACCGACGGTGCTGCTTCGCGGCAAACGCCCGATGCAGTTCCAGGCTCGGCTCACAGATGGCGCTTGGCTACGGTACGTGAAGCGTTTGCTGGTTCCCGCGGGAGTTTTTCAAACGCGAGGAAGTACTTGCTAATGCTCGCACGGTGTTATTGGGCACTACGTTGTAGAGGTCAAGCGTGTTTCAGCAGCTTGTTTCCTTAGCTGTTATATCTCCATTCATCACACTGAGAAAATTACGTTTGTCACTTGATGACAGTTCAAATGCTGATTTCCCTGACAAGAATATCATCAGAACAATTGATGACATTGTAGTCATCACGCCCATGCAGTAAGTAGCAGCTTTGATGAAAATGTAATCAATTTATGGTGAAATTGTCATAATTTCAAAGTGATAATTTGACATCTACAATTTTGTCAATAAGTGACAAATTCTTACAATGGCACTGGACTGGCATGGTGTTATTAATGTCAGCGATTAACGTTGAAGTCGGCATCCTACCAAAAGCTCTGTTATCAAATGTCAACATTTGTTTGCCTGCTATCTTTAAAAAAAAAAAAAAAAAAAAAAAAAAAAAAAAAAAAAAAAAACGCTTTAAAAAGCATATCAAAAACCAGAGAAATTTAAAAAATAATAATCTGTAACTTCTAATTACAATAACTGGACCAAGTTGTACGAAGAATAGTTTTATAAAGCAAAGCATTACATTTTGGAGCTCTTACATGCTTTTCTCGAAACATTTTTTCACTGGTTCCCTTTTTCATACCTGCTTGTGTTCCAACAATAGTGATCCTGTATTAGGAATAACACTTTCCGATTTATTTCGGACAGAGAACAACAAGCCCTTATTTCCAAGACAATTTGCAGCAATGCCTCTAGACTTGAGGTGAGGAACACTTTCCTTGATAACTTTTATAAGCTGTGGAAAATGCTTGCCACTTTTATACGAATCTGATATATGAACTTCTTCAAGAGTACGACGAAGAGCATAGAGAAACTTTGACAGCGCAAAAGTAGTATGGACACTTCCAACAAAAGGTCGAGTACCTTCCCACCTGTAAATATGGACTCGTTTGCAAGAGTGAAGACATTCTGCTAGCATAGGGAGGAATGTTTCCAGTCTGGTATCCAAAATGTGGTCATCACACTTGATGCGAAGTTGATCACAGAAACGAAGAGACACTTCATGGATATGTGACAGCCCCTTGTAATTAGTCAACAATCTCTTAGTTTTCTTGAAATCAATCCAAGACCCGACAACAAAGTCAATGAAAAACTGTTGTTTGCAGTTTTCTATAGCATGCAGGCAATCAATTGGAAATCTAACTAGAGCTTCAAGTTTATCACAGTTTTTCACAATTTCTTGAACTTCCTTGTACTTCCAGATGTCCGTAGTAAGATGAAGCTCTTTCAGGAAAGGTATCTTACTTCTTAGAAATGGGATAATAAACTTTTGTACCAGTATCTCTCTAGGATTTTCAAGCCTCATAGCAATTGCTTGCAGCTTTAATTCTGGGTTCTCAAGCTCCCCGAAGTACCACTTGGGATTTACACGCCCTTGGTGATGGCCAATAGATGGCATTGTTCCCGTAAATCTTATTACCCTCAAATTCTTCATTTCAGAAATGAGTTTAAGCAATAAACCAGGTCTAGGTTTAACCCCATCTTTAAAGGTGCCACCTTCCCCATATGAAAGACGCTCATCAGAAATTGAAATATTGAGCTCCTCAAGGGTATTCTGATAGCGCTCTAATAATTCTACAATGACCCTTGGGTGGGCAACACAGAAACAATAAAACCGCCGCACACTTTCTGGTCCATTCAGAAGGCTTGAAAGAGCTTCTCCATGTGCAGCATGCATATCACTAACATCCACTGTTCGCAAATATTTAGCAGCATGGACAAGTCTCAAGAAACGAGAATAACGAGCATAACGGTCATAGGTAACATCTTCAGTGAACCACAAACTTTTGTGTTTGGACAAGTCATACCAACGTTTGCACACAGGAGCTATGTTAATAAGAGAGTTCACACTAAGTTTACTGAATATCTCTAATAACATGTCATCTGGGATTGTGTTAATATTTTGATAATGTTCTGCACTAATCTGTTCAGTCACAAAAAATTCTTCCGTTTTCACAGTTATTTCAGCACCTATCTCCAGAGGGCATTCTTCAGGTTTGACTCGCTTCACTTCAATGTTTTCTAGGCTTGTATTAGTCGCTCTCTTCACTCCTTGGTTTAATGAAGAGCATCCGTCTAACTCCCCTGATTTTCCACATGATTCTTCTGACTGATGGTCACTCTGCTTGTAGAAATAACAAGATTGGAAAGGGGAAACCTGTAACAGAAATTAGAGCAATGTAACATCATGGAAGCACTCATGCAATACAGCAGAAATTGAAAGGACTCATCTGGCATACCGGAGTTTCCGTATCTGAATTTCCAGCAAAGGAAGAACAGGTATCATTTAAAAGCATATTATTCAGACTTGAAAGAACACCTGTGCTTTCTGTAGGAGGGTGCAATGGGTGAACCTCGACAACAACACCATCTCTCTGGCCATCATGAGCATAATCATGTTCATGGTTAACATAGCCATTCTGTTCAATGGCAGGGAATTCTGGTCCAAACTGAACGTGGTCGTTGACAGCATTCAAGTGTTCAAGAAAGCCATCAACAATTTCACCTTCGTCCAAATATTCATCAGCTTTAGCAACATGATCCCCAACACTGGGTTCGGGAAAAGTATCTTTGGTTTCAAGATCTTCCTCTTCTGAATCGTCAAATTCATCAGGGACATCCCCCTCATTGCTTGTCGTCGAGCCGTACAGGGAGCAGTTGCTTTCAGCGTCACCACAACAAATAGCTTCTTCGCCCACTTCATCTTGATCACTGTCAGAATCAGTTTGATAAAATTCATTAGCTACCTTGGCTGCCATGCGGGCCCTGTAAAACAAGAAGTAATGTTTATCAATGATGCATAAAAACTCAATTCAATGCTTGCCATTCAAAAGAAAGAAATACAATATTAGTGAGTTCACGAATGAATGGGCAGGGTTACCTACATGAATAAATCCAACAGATGATCCATGGAGGAAAGCAACTTCGCCAAGACCCGCTTTTAGTCGGTACGTCACATTAGCTTTCCGTGACAGTCTGACGCCAAAACAAAATATGCGTGGATTGGTGAACGAGGCTTGCCCTAAGCTGTCTAGGCCTATTCTGTTATTGATTGGAAGTGTAGTCGCGCCGTACTTTTAACTACAGTTGGTTTCATTTCTTCCCGCGTTATTACAGCAGGGAAAACTGACATATTCGCACTGGCCGATCAGTAACCGAAACTCAACACGACGCGTACTTCCGAAAAAGTCTCCAAACAAACGTTTTGACAAGAAAACGCAAGACGGTAATCCGTTCGACACTTCAAAACAAGGAGGAAACAAACAGACATGGGAGGCACCAAGCGAGGTGCTAGCAGCCGTCGGGCGCTCCCCCACTCCCCCCCACCGCCCCCCGTCGCGCGACGGGGGGCGGTGGGGGGGAGTGGGGGAGCGCCCGACGGCTGCTAGCACCTCGCTTGAGGCACCCCTCCACCCCCACCCCACCCTTCCTCCCCCTCCGCTCTAGCAGCAAAACCGGCGCGCACATAGTTCCGGGCTCGGCTCACAGGTGGCGCTCGCCTACTGGAGGGAAAACTGCCGAAAGCAGCTCGCGGGAGCTTTCAAACGCAAGAAGCTGCTTGCATGAGAGGGGGGCGATGCACAGTGGGCACGGCAGGCGGCCGAAACTCCAGACGCGTTTTGAGCTCCAGAGTTGCTAAATGGGACTCGAACTGAACGGGTGACCCCACCAATGAATAGCTCTTCGAACGACGAATCCATTGGTGGGGTCACACGGTCGGTTTGAGTCCTGTGTAACGACTCTGGAGCTCAAACGCGTGTAGAGTTTTGGTCGCCTGCGCCGATCTTCCAGCCTACTATGCGATGGTCGCTCGAAGGGGAAGGACCACGGGAAGGACAGTACGCTCCGGTGTGTTACTCTTTGGTGTATTTCAGCTGGTTACGCTGCCGGGTCACCATTGGTCGCTGGGCTGCGGTGACGTCATCGTGATGGTGAGGGGCACGGCGTGCACTAGCTGTCGCCGCACGGGGCATTGGCGGAAGGCTGCGTGGTGCGGGCCTGGGGAAGGACAAGGACCTGTCGAGATATTCCGTCGCCTGCGCTCATCGTTCTGTCTCACTCGCACCCCTGCGAAAAACTCCGTGAATGCGAGAGAGACATAGCGAGGAGTGCGACGGCGGAATCGGTCCACAGGACCAGGATGTCGCAGACACAGACAGATGAGCAAACTGGGTCAGAAGACCTGTGAAGGCGGTCAAACTTCTGGACGCGTTTTTAGCAGTAGAGTGGCTAAATGGAACTCGAACCGAACGTGTGACCCCACCAATGGATACCTCGTTCGGAGAGCAATCCATTGGTGCGGTCACAGGTTCGAATCGAGTCCCATTTAGCGACTCTGGAGCTCAAAACGCGCCTAGAGTTTTGGCCGCCGGCGCCCACTGTGTACACTGTGTACCCACCTGCGCAGTGGCAGCAGATGGGGTCGTTTCGGGCGCGGGGGCAGAACTCGACGGTGTGGGGCTCTCCGCAGCGGACGCAGCGCGGCAGGTGCCGGCAGTTCCCGGCCACGTGCCAGAACCCCTGGAAGACCAACAGATTTGTCTCAGGGCCGCTCAGCGCGTCCCGTAGGGGTGCGACGCTAGAGGCGTCCACACTGTGGGCCGAAAGACCGGTGAAGGTGGTGGTCAAACTCCCGAACTGGTTTTGAGCTCCAGTGTCGCTAAATGGGACTCGAACCGAACGTGTGACCCCAGCGATGGATTGCTCTTCGAACGAGGAATCCATTGGTGGAGTCACACGTT
Organism: Stenchaetothrips biformis; assembly: GCA_030522485.1. Classification (NCBI taxonomy): domain Eukaryota; kingdom Metazoa; phylum Arthropoda; class Insecta; order Thysanoptera; family Thripidae; genus Stenchaetothrips; species Stenchaetothrips biformis. The sequence goes on from CM060099.1 coordinate 7,497,267, forward strand.
CGGTTCGAGTCCTGTTTAGCGACTCTGGAGCTCAAAACGCGTCTAGCCAGAGTTTCGGCCACCTGCGCCGGTCTTCCGGCCCACTGCGCCCCAGTGCAGCACCTGGCAGCGGTAGCACTGCAGGACGTTGTCCGGGTCCGCGCCGTCCCCCGCGGAGACCGCTGCCGCCGCGGCCACGGCGTCGCGGCGCCACGAGCCCGGGCCGGGTCGCTCGGCCACGGCAGGGAAGCGGACGGCGCCGAAGAAGTCCAGGCCGTCCCTGAGCAGGCCGTCGAAGTGGCCGGCGTCCTGGAGCTCGACGCGCACCAGGTGGCCGCGGACGCGCTCCACGACCCGCACCGCCACGCCCTGCTTCTCCAGCGCCGCGCCCACGTCCTGCAGGGGGATGGCCCTCGGCACGCCTTGCAGCAGCACCACCTGCACCACCGCACAGTGGGTCAGCAGATCGGCGCAGGCGGCTTAGACTCTAGACGCGTTTCGAGCTCCAGAGTCGCTAAGTGGGACTCTAACAGGACGTGCGACCCCACTAATGGATTGCTCTACGGACGAGGAATCGATTGGTGGGGTCACGCGTTCGGCTCGAGTCTCATTTAGCGACTCTGGAGCTCAAAACGCGTCAAAAGGCAAAAGGCGTTTTGGCCGCCTCCAGCGGTCTTCTGACCCACTGTGCACCTAGGCCGTAACAGAATCACGGCGACGCCTCAACTCCAACGCCCTAAATCAAGTACTCGAAACCAAAGCATAGCAGGCCCTGTGTTCTCTCGGACCTGCTTGTTGCGCCCGAACTTGGCCACGTGCACGGGCTCGCCGAGGCGGGCGGGCAGGTCCTCGAGGAGGCCGTCGGCGTCCTCGGCGTGCCACAGGGCCAGGATGGCGCCGCACGCGGTGGCGTGCGCGTTGTAGCGGCCCGTCACGCGCCCCTCCGCCGCCAGGGCCGCCGCGACCGCGCCCACCCGCGCCGCGAGGTCACTGGAGTCGACCTTGGCGACAGGGCACAGGGACCGTTCTAAGAAACAGACCCATAAGAACGAGCGCCACAGTGGGCAAGCCTAGACGACCGGTGGAGACGGTCAAAATCCCGTGCGTTTGATCTCAAGAGTCCCTAAATGGGACTCGAACGGAACGTGTGACCCCCACCAATGAATTTCTCGTTCGGAGAGCAATTCATTGGTGGGATCACACGTTCGTTTCGAGTTCCATTTAGCGGCTCGGGAGCTCAAAACACGTCAGGGATTTTGACCGCCTCCACCGGTCCTGTGGTCAACTGTGCGAGGTCTGGAAGCCAGAAGCCAGATTAAAACCTCGGCGTTGTCGGTGGTGGCTGCGACAGGGGTGAAGTACAGGCACACGTTGGGGTCCCCGGACTCCGAGGCCTGCTCCGCCGCGCGCGACGCCGCCCTGCCATCCTCGCCGCCCCCAGGATCTGCAGCAAACCGTCACACAGTGGGCCAGGGGACCGGTGGAGGCGGACGTGTTTTGAGCTCCTGAGTCGCTAAATGGAACTCGAAACGAACGTGTGACCCCACCAATGAATTGCTCTCCGAACGAGGAATCGATTGGTGGGGTCACACGGTTGGTTCGAGTCCTGTTCCGCGACTCTGGAGCTCAAAACCTCTCAAGAGTTTTGGCCGCCTGGCCCACTGTGCATCAGGATGAAAGCCAATCGCAGCGCCCGCGTCCTGGTCAAGCCCATCCTGGCCGTTGTGGAGGAGCGCTTCCGCCACGCGCCTGCCGCCTAGCCTTCCCCGCGGTGACCCATATTTCGTTCCAAGACGTCGAAACGAAACCGAAACCGGGTCAACACGTGTCACCACGGGCCTCATTCCCGGCAACGACAAAAGGCAAACGGATTTGAGTGCCGACTGACAAATAACTGCTTCACCTTTCGGGCGCCGAGCGCGCTTTCTCAACGCCGTCCGTGGTGCTCGTGGTCCTCGCCACGCGGAAGACAAACATGTTCGATTTCCGGCGGCGGCGCTTTCGTCGCACTGTCTCCCTCGCACCCCGAAGGAACGCTCCATGAGTGCGAGGGGGACAGAGCGACTAAAGCTTTATACGGAATCGGCCGGCTAGGCCCTGGCCAGTGCACAGTAGGCCAGAAGACCGGCGCAGGCGGCCGAAAGTCTCGACGCGTTTTGAGCTCCAGAGTCGCTAAATGAGACTCGAACCGAACGCGTGACCCCACCAATGGATTGCTCTCCGCACGATAAATTCTCTGGTGGGATCACTCGTTCGGTTCAAGTCCTATTCAGCGACTCTGCAGCTCAAAACGCGTCTAGAGTTTTGGCCGCCTGCGCCGGCATTCTGGCCCACTGTGCGCTGGCCCCCGCCGCCCCCGCCCGCGCGCTTCCCAACCTTCCATGCCGTCCTCCGGGCCGCGCTGCCGCTGCCGTTGCCGTTTCCGGGTCACCGGAGCCCGCTTCCGGTCCTGCCCCGCCCTGCTCCGGGCGTTATCGTCGGCATCGCCAATAAACAGGCCATGGCTGCCAGCCCTGGCTGCCGGGCTGGCGGCGGCCCGCGTGGAAGAAAGCCGCCCATTGTTGCCAACTGCCAACACAGTGTTGGCATGCCGGCGTGCGTGGCAAAGTCGGCAAAGTCCAGCCCGGTCCGGTCTGCATCATCGGCGGAACGCTAATCGATCCATGGCGGAGTCGTTTTCGTCGCTCTGTCCCCCTCGCACTCATGGGGCGTCTCCCATCGGTGCGAGAGAGACAGAGCGACGATATCGACTCTCAGTCTGCAGTGCATTGTGACGCATACACAGCTGCTGCAAAGCGGCTAATCGAAACCGTCACCGCGGTGGCGCGCTATCGACATCGTTCAAGTTCACGGCCTTGCCGACCGATTCCGCACTTCGCTCTCTCTCTCTCTCTCTCTCTCTCTCTCTCTCTCTCTCTCTCTCTCTCTCTCTCTCTGCTCGCTGCTGTGCGAGAGAGACGGCGCGACGAAACGCGGTGCGTGGAATCGGTCTGCTTGGCCGCGCGGCCCGCGGTGCAAGTGCCTGGGGCAACCGCGGCGCGGAGTTGTCGCTCCGCGGCGAGGGCAGCCGGTGACACTGCTCTCCAATCGCCGGTGAGATGCGGAGCCATGAGCCATTCACGCCGCACAGTGGGCCAGAAGACCGGCGCAGGCGGGAAAACTCTAGACGCGTTTTGAGCTCGAGAGTCGCTCAATGGGACTCGAAGCGAACGTGTGACCCTACCAATGGATTCTTTGTTGGGGTCACACCGTCATATTCGGCGACTCTGGAGCCATGCTTTAGCTCAAAACGTGGCAAGATTTTTGGCCGCCTGCGCCGTTCTTCTGGCCCACTGTGCGCCGAGTGCGCCGATCGAGAAGGGAAGTGGTCCGGACGAACCGCATGAACCAACCAAACCAAAGGCAAGGCCGCGACGCAGACTGCTAGCGGGTCAACTCGGACTGGAATGACTCCACAGAAGTCTCAAATTAGGGCAGAGAAGAAGTGCTCTGCAACAGGGAAGGAGACCACCAGAACCGAGGGGGCCGCCACTTTTATTTCAAGCGCACCCAAGATAAAGGGATTCCATGAGTTTTACTGGAGATTCCGCGTGAAATTTTGTAACATACCGGGTCAACAGCTCTCCGTTGAAGCAGGGCAACGGCATCCCGTCCAGGCGTAGCAATCGCGAACAGAGGGATCAAAGTGGGCGGGGCATTCCCAATTATTGTTCCACGGGGTCGAAGCAGAGGCGCATCATCCGAGGCGGCGGCGCGCCGGAGCTCGCGGCCTTTTCCCCCAGACCTCAGCTCAGGTCACCGACACCGAATCGGCGGCGATATTTTATTACGCGGGGTGGCCCGTGCCGTGTAGCAGGAAATTCCCCGTGCCAGGGTGTGCACGAGGCCGTCGGAATTCGATGCGGTCGGCCGTCCCTGCGGTGTAAATCTCGATACCCAGATGCGATGCACAGAAAAAAGAAAAAGAAACTTTAACGCTAACGCTAACGCGAATGCAGATGATACTAACAAGGATGTTTATTTTAATGTATGGTTGTTTATCACTTAATTCATCAAAAACAATCAATTTCTTGGAAGTTGAATGTGTTATTGTGTCATTTCATTTGCAAGGGTATACACTTGAAAGTTTATGTGTGTTAAATTTATTACGCAAGGTAAGTTACGAAAATGATGATTTTATTATAACTTTTTGAAATCTGAATGTGACATTTTGTTGTGTTCATCATGTGGATGGTACGGTACATTGACATGCTCAATGCCACTTGCCACTTGCGTAGGGTATCATTTTCTTTGTTTCAACGTGAGGATGCACGATATGATGGCCAATCCCATGAATACCTAATACCCGTGTAAGTTGTTTTCGGTACTAGGGCGAGACGCCTCGGCGCGGCGCAGCGGCCGCCGCACTTGACACCCCAGCCCCCCGTCACTCACACTCAACATAAGCAAGCAAGAGTAGCGCGGCAGCCAACGCGTGGCGTCTTAAGGGGTGGGGGTGTCTGCTGCACGGTATTGCTGGGCCGTAGGCCTGTCTCTCTCGCACGGTACACACACGGCTGGCAGCGCCGCACCGCGTTGCGTGCTGCGCTGGCCTCAAGCTCCCACTTGTCGGTTGGGCGCGCGGCGAGGCGACGCGAGCGAACGCGCGACACAGGGCCTCCTCTGCCAGCCGTCCATATTCTTTTGGCCTAAGCATCCCACCCGCTCGCTCTACCGGCACGAGAGTACAAGCATTATAATACATTTATAATTTTAATTTTTGTTTCTGTTTTTGCGGATAGCTTTGTACATAAATGTATCATCTGCTAAAAAGGTTGAGGAACGGCTTCGTATAATCTTACGAAGAAAACGAAGGCATTGTAACGATTGTAACGCTGTAAAATCTGCGAATAAACGCTTCGTGAAACAAAATCCTACGTAATAAGAAGTCTTTCTTGTCATACGAAGTAATCCTAGAACCCCTTCGTTTTCCCCACAGACCTTTTAGAGTGTGGCTGCGAGGTGAGAGGTGAGTGTGAACGGCGACGGCGGCGGCAGCCACGGGCAGCGTCACAGGTTACGTCGCGGTGACGGACGAGCCCCGGCGGGGGCGCGGCGCCGACGCACTGCCGTACCAGCCGGGGCCGTCCTTGACTCATTTATCTCAAGGTCATGCGCTGCACAGTGGGCCAGATGACCGGCGGCGGAGCAGGGGTCCGTAACTTAACAAATAATATTTTGCACATTTTCGAGCATATCTCGAAAACGGTGAGAGCTAGTAAAAATGATGTGACTAGGTTTTTCACGAAGGTCTTGACCTGGGTATTTTTGGTTAACCTATGACAAGAAACGACCAGACGCCTCCATCTGCACGAAAATAATTAAAGCTGCAAATAATTAAATGTTAAAAGTTATTTTTAACATTAATTATTTTCGACGCAGAAGGAGGCGTCTGGTCGTTCCAGTCATTGGTTACCAAAAATTACCCAGGTCAATACCGTCGTGAAGAACCTAGTCACATCAATTTTACTCTAACCGGTTTCGAGATATGCTCGAAAATATGCAAAAAGGTGAAAATATTATTTGTTTAGTTACGGACCCCTGCCGGCGGAGGAGGTCAAAACTCCAGACGCGTTTTGAGCTCCCGTGCCGCTAAATGGGACTCAAACCGAACCAATAGATTCCTCGTTCGGGAGATTCCTTGTTGGTGGAGTCACACACACATTCGGTTCGAGTCCCAATTTAGCGACGCTGAAGCTCAAAACGTGCCCGAGATTTGGACCGCCTCAACCACCGGCCTTATGTTAAGGCCCACTGTGCACCGCGTGTGCCGTAAAATGCCGTCCTCGAGTAGAAAAGCTTCCATGCACCGCGATGCAAGATGACCGGCCACGCCCGTCTATCAGTTAGCAAAGCATAGCAGCTCCATACTGTGGCGCCAAGACGGCCGCTCTGATTGGTTGTCGCAACGTCATCGCACGGGCGTGTTTGTGTGTGGGGGTGGGGGGGGGGGCGTCCCAGGGCCTCGTAATCGGCACGCGTGCATGACGACGGCATAACTGTAATTTACAGGAAGAGGACTGATGCGTGCACGCACAGCCTTGTAACTGTTAGCTGCTGTTGTTGTTGTTGTTGTGGTTGTTGTTGTTGTTGTTGTGGTTGTTGTTGTTGTTATTGTTGATGTTGTTATTGTTGATGTTGTTTTTATTGTTGCTGTTGTTTGCTGCTGCTGCTGCTTCTGCTTGGCGTTGCGGTCCAGGTGCTTGCCCCCGTGGCCCCTCCCCTTCGGCCCGCTCCAGGTCTTTGACTTAGTCATCAAGGCGGGAGGGCTCGGACCCGGGACCCGTGTGTGTGCGTGCGTCTCCCCGGATGTCCGCCAGGGAAACGAGTTTCGGTGTTGCGTCAGGCCGACTATGCAGTGCGAGAGGGCATCCCTCCGCGCGAGGAGACGCAAGAGCGGAGCGGAGCCGCGACAATGTTAGAGACACAGGGGACGTTCAAGAGCAGCACACTGATTCCGAGAGTCGTTTTTTCGTCGCTCCGTCTCTCTCGCACCTGTGCAGTATACGGGACGCCCCATGAGTGCGAGAGAGACAGAGCGACGAAAACGACCCTCGGAATCAGTCTGCTACATGGGCACTGTGAATGACGACGTTCGAAGCGGTGAGACAGTGGGCCGGACGGAGCGCCTGCGAGGTGGACCCGCCCGTCGCGCGGACGTGTCCTGCGGTGCTGCCTACCCCGCCGGTCACAGGCGCTACACCACATCGGCCGCCGCGGCTGTAGTGCAGGACACGTTTTCTTCACTCTGTCCGTGTGTTTGTGTGTGTGTGTGTGTGTGTGTGTGTGTGTGTGTGTGTGTGTGTGTGTGTGTGTGTGTGTGTGTGTGTGTGTGTGTCCAAGTGCGACCGGCACTGGAAACCCGAGGCGACCGCGGGGACGCGACGACGCCGCCGCGCGACGTTTGGCACACTCTCGCACTCGGTGAAGGAGGACGGCGGCGTGGCGGGGGGCGTGGCGGTAGCGCGGCCGGCGGCCCCGCGGCGGCTGGCCAGTGAAAGCTGCTGCCTATGAACTAAACTGCTCCTAGTTCGTGACTCGTCCCGTCGTGCGCATAGCACGGTCCAAGTGGAACGAAGCGACGCGCAGGGCGCGCGCGCGGCGGCGGCGCGGCATTGAAGCCACTATTCGCAGCGCAGGGCGCACGGCGGCGGCGCGGCATTGAAGCCACTATTCGCAGCGCAGGGCGCACGGCGGCGGCGCGGCATTGAAGCCACTATTCGCAGCGCAGGGCGCACGGCGGCGGCGCCGCATTGAAGCCACTACTCGCAGCGCAATGATAATCGCCCAGGGAAGTCACGGACGCGCTCGTCATTGGGCACGGAAGACCGGCGCAGGCGGCCAAAACTCTTGACGCGTTTTGAGCTCCAGAGCCGCTAAACAGGACTTCGACTGAACGTGTGACCCCACCGATGGATTCCTCGTTCGGAGAGCAAGCCATCAGTGGGGTCACACGTTCGGTCCGGGTCCCATTTAGCGACTCTGGAGCATCAAAACCCGTCCTGGATTTTGACCACCTCCTCCTGTCTTCTGGCCCACTGTCCGCTCGACTGCGAATGACAGCCCGCTGCTGCGCTGCTCCCGGCCGCGCACCACCCGTGGCTGAATGCGGGCTGCAGGCGCGCACGCGCAGTGAAAGGCCTTTGATCGGTAGTTGCACCACTCCGCGAGCGCGGCAATAGTCTTCTCTTTCCTGAGGACGACTGTGGCTGCCAGCCGGGCCGTGCCGCCGCGCAGCCGGGCCGCCAGAGCAGCCAGCCAGCAGGCAGACTCTCTCCCCCTTCCCGCCCATTGCCGCCCCGGTGTCGCGGCAGTCGCAGCAGCAGTGGCGCAGCCCGGCCCGCAAGCGGCAAGGCAAGGGCCCGCCGCACAGTGGGCCAGAAGACCGGCGCAGGCGGCCAAGACTCTTGACTCTTTTTGAGCTCCAGAGTCGCTAAATGGGACTCGAACCGCACGTGTGACCCGACCAAAGGATTGCTCTCCGAACGAGGAGTCCATTGGTGGTCCACACGCTCGGTTCGAGTCCCATTTAGCGACTCTGGAGCTCAAAACGCGTCAAAGAGTTTCGGTCGCCTGCGCCGGTCCTCTGGTCCACTGTTCGCCGCGCCGTGTCTCCCTCCAACCTTTCTCCTTCCCTTTCTCCTAAACGCGCGCACACACACATACACACACACAAACCTCCAGCGCGGCGCGCCGCGGCGCTGGGCCCGCGGGCGGCGGCGGGGCTCCAGTCTCGGCTGGCAGCGGGCAGCACGCGCACCTCGACGCGCACCGAGCCCCGCCACGCCGCGGACCGACCCAGCGACCACGGACGACGACGCCAAGCTCGACGGGGACTTCCCTTCGTGACAGTGCCGGGCGGATAGAGTGCTCGTTCGCGGGTCAGTTAGTGCGCCGCGATAGACTGCTGCGTGTCTGCTTCTGTGTGTGTGTGTGTTCGTGTGAGTGTGTGTGTGACTGGATTATCGCCCTCTGCTGCTGAAAGGATCATCGCCTCTACGAGGAAGGGGAAGGGACTTGACGAGGTAAGACGGGGCCCTTTTAGCCCTATCAAGCTGCCTGTCGGTTTAAATCAGGACACCGCACACACACACACACACACACACACACACAGGCAGGGCACGCACACAGGGCCGGAAGTCTCCCGCAATAACAAGCCGCGTTTAATTGCACGAGGAGCGAAAGAGGGCAGTGCGGGTGGTGATTCAGGAAAGCTGGTCCGGATTGTGCAGTGCAGAGCAGTGCACTCTCAGACTCGTGCCGATTATTTCGTCAGTAGCAGCGTATTCACGTTTGGGCACGCCTCTTGCACTCATTGCACTCACTGCACTCACTCACTTCGCTCACACTCACTTTTAGATTTTAGCCCAAAAAAAAGCCTGTACAGCGAGGGGGGCGCCACTCTCATTTCAGGTGTACACAAGATTACGGGATAACGGGAATTTTACTAGGGATTTACGCGTAAAATTTTGGAATATTGGTTCAAAAACGTTCAGAAAGGGCAGAATTTTATCAAGGACTACGTGATTACGGCATGGGTTACCGGAGATTACCAGTCAATTTGTACACAGGATTCCCAGGGTGGTGGCCCCCTCGCTGTACTGAGGCAATTTGTGAGACCAACGCCTTTAAGTAGGCAAATAGCATGACTGAATTCAGTGGTAAACTCACTACACTACTCACACTCGACTGTAAATAATTTTAGTTAGTGGTAGACCCCTCGCGTTTAGCTGCATTGATAATAGGGTGATAATGAAATCCATTGGTATAACTAACGTTTTAATTACTGACACATAATCCTGACATTTTTATGAAGTTCATAAATGAAATCCAATAAATGCACCCAAATGTTGATGCGAAATGTCTGCAGCAAATGAGACTGTGTCGCGTTGTCCAAGCGGATCGGATCAGGCTCTCAAACGATGGCAAGAGGCGCCATAGTTTTCCCTAAAAAACGAGGCCGCATCGGTGCCATGGCCTTCCCTCTTCCCTTTGTAGAAAAGGCGACGGGGAAAAAGATGACGTCGTGCCTCTACAGTGGCGGGACGTTGTAGTCGCTACTAATAGCAGCCGGCGGCGCCAGCCTTGCAGCCTTGTGAAGCTACCGTCTGCTGGAAACTCATTTTTTGTCCCCGATAAAAAGTGTCCAGCCTGGCACCTTTGTTGGTGTTTCCTTCGCGGAGGGCGGTGTAGAGTCGGCCAGAAGACTGGCGCAGGCGGTTAATATTCTCGACGCGTATCAAAGCTCCAGTGTCTAAATGGCACTCGCACCGAACGTGTGACCCCACCAATGGATTGCTCTACGCACGATGAATTCCCTGGCGGGGTCAGACGTTCGGGTCGAGTCCTATTTAGCGACTCTGGAGCTCAAAACGCGTCTAGAGTTTTGGCCGCCTGCGCCGGTCTTCTGGCCCACTGTGCCGGGGGACCTGTTGCTCACCGGGCGTACGCATCGATAATGGAGCATGACGGATCGTTTGTCTGCAGTGCTCCCGTCGCTCCGTCTCTGTCGCACGCATCGGAGCGTGCCGCAGGGGTGCCAGAGGGACACAAAGAGAGAGAGAGAGAGAGAGAGACAGAGAGAGACAGAGAGAGAGAGAGAGAGAGAGAGAGAGAGAGAGAGATATTCGGAATCAGTCGGCTGAGTGATGCGGCTGACAATGGACGACGCGCAAGAGCGCGCGACGCGACGCGCCCCGGGCTGCGGCTCGCAGTGGTCCACCTTGAACACGGTGTGCATGCCGGGCATGGCGACACGCAGGAGTTGCCAGACGCAACGGCGAGTCAACGCGACAACCACCGCACAGTGGGCCAGAAGACCGGCGCGGGCAAACGAGCAATCCATTGGTGGGGTCACTCGTTCGGTTCGAGTCCCCATTTAGCGACTCTGGAGCTCAAAACCCGAAACCCGTCTTGGCCGCCTTTGCGCTGGTCTTTTGCCCACTGAGTCCTTTTTTTTTAAATTCTCGAAGCAGTCCGTTGGAACTCAACAAGCGTTGTAATAATGCGCAAAACTTCCATAAAAATAATTCATGAGACTCCAGCAACTACTCCTCCAGTCCCCTTGAGTCTCGGAGGGCCCTTGGTACCAGAGGCACTCTGCTCTGGGACTGGCACGCTGGCGTGGGAGTGAGTGTTCGTTTGGCACCGCGTCTGCCTGAGAATACTAATCTGGATTTTCGCCGGGGGCTGATTCTGAAGCGCTCAGTCGAATAGGGTACTTCGGAGAGGAGCTGGGACAGAAGTTGAGAAGAAATCAAGACGAACAAAAGCCGAACTTGAATGAGAATATAGCTCTGCGGAGGCGGCAGAACGGCGACGCAGACGCTCATTCTTACTAATTTCGCATACTTTGTTCTTCTTGATTCCTTCTCAACTTCCAGTCCAGCTTTTTTCCGAAGTATCCTATTTAGTCGTTTTGCGCCGCTCCGCCCCTCTTGACCAACTCGGAGTAACTCGGCTCTGCAGACAGAATGTGGTGGCCGCGGCGGCCATAGCAGCTCTCAGGCCTGCTTATGCCGAGGCCGGCAAAGAAAGCGAAGACGCACATACAAATGAAAAGCAGCCGTGAGCCGCATTGCGCGCGGCCTCAACGAAGAGGAGGCAGGTGAGGTGCGAGGACGACACGTCAAAAAAAACTGTTGCCAGGTTTCAAAAACGGACGAATCGTGGAGGCGCACACTCGGATGAAAACTAGCATCGCAGCGCCTACTATACTGAGTTAAGGATTTTCTGTTTTCACCCCTGGCGCGAGTGTTACTGTGCAAACTCAACAGTGTACTCAGTACACTCTCTTCAAAATGTGTCAGCTGCATATACTCCCAGGCTCGCTTAGGTGTGTACTCATCTGAGCACTCTGTCATGGGAGTGTATTCATCTGAGAACACTCTCGTAGGAGTGTTCTGAGCACACTGTTAAATTTGGTGAATAGTCCTAGCAAGATCCACGCATCTGCGGATGGGAGCGCGCGTTTACACGCCCGAAGAAGCGTGGGATCCGCACTCACACCAACAACGAAACCAGAAAATCCTAAATTGAATATAGCATTACTGCGAAGCGTGAACGCCTGAAAGGCGCTGTAAGGACACACACTGTAAAACCAAACGTGGTCTAGACCACACCACTGGTGCGGTCAAATGAGTGCCATTTTGACCGCATCAGTTGGTGTGGTCTAGGCCACGTTTAGAGTGCTCTGGTGTGGTCTAGACCATGTTTAGAGTGCACTGGTGTGGTCTAGACCACGTTTGGAGCGCTCTAGTGTGGTCTTGACCACGTTTGGGGTGCTCTTTCAATGCAATGACCACACCAACTGATGCGGGCAAAATGGCACTCATTTGACCGCATCAGTTTGTGTGGTCAAGATCACGCTTGGTTTTTCAGTGCACCGGGCCGGTTTTGGTTCTTGACACAGCGGGGACGCCGCCGGTGACCAGTGCTACCCAGCGGCCGGTGATCCTTGACCCGGTTCCGGACCCGGCGTGGCGGCGAGGTCCGGCACCGCGGCACCCAGACTGGATGCAGGCCAGGTCCAGGCTGGATGCAGCGTGGCGCGCTGCCCGCGCCGTCTGCGCCTTGCCGACGTGTCCAAGAGTCACGTGACCACTTAGGAGGGCCGCCACTCGTTTTTCAAGCATACTCAAGATTACGGGATTAGAGGGAACTTTACTGGCAGTTCCGCGGCACATTTTAGACACGTCAGGAAAATTAGTTTTAATACGTTAAGAAAAGAACAAATCTTTTATCAAGGATTACGCGATTGTGGCAGGGGTTACCGGTACCGGTACCGGAGCCAAAGTCAATTTCTAAATGGGTGACCCACTGTAAAATTTTGAGTACAATGATTGAGGGAACGTGTCAATAGCACACTCTATAGCACATTCCGTAGAATGTACAAGATTTCGGACGTATTTGGCTCACATGTTTGCCTTATTACAGGCGTTTTCGCCACGTGAATGGTGAATGTGTTCAAATTTTGTACATTGAATGTGGGCAATTGTCTCTCCCCCCCTCCCCCTCGCAATTTATACACAGGATGGCCGGGGGCTTGGCCCCTCGTAACCATTGCGCTCGTGCCAAAACGGAGCGCCTCGTCCTCAAGGACGGCCATCTCGACAAGTTGGACGCGGAAACTGAAAGTGCGGCGCGGAAAACATCGTTTCAAACGCCATCAGAGCTTTTCCTTTCGTGAACGGGCGATAGCGCGGTCTGAGCGCGGTGCAGCGGATCGATATTTCCGTTCCGTCGCCGTGTTGTGCACTCCCTCAGCAAAGCGATTCGGAATATCGCTTCCGTCTATCTGTCTCACTGCCATTCAAAGTGTGGCACAAACCACAGATGTGGTTGAGCCTAAAACTGCGCACAGTGGGCCAGAAGACCGGTGGACCGGTCAAGATCCCCGAACGGCTCTTGAGCTCCAGAGTCGCTAAGTGGGACTCGATCCAAGTGACCCCACCATTCGATTCCTCGTTCGGAGAGCAATCCATTGGTGGGGCCGCGCGTTCGGTTCGAGTCCTTGAGCGACTCAGGAGCTCTAAACGCGACTACAGTTTTGGCCGCCTGCGCCGGTCTTCTGGCCCACTGTGCTGCGGTTTCCCGAATTTACCACACGTGGAAATGCGGCCAATAGCCCACAAAATCTGTGATGAGGTCAGCATCGTCTACCACATGAAAAAAAGTATTGAAGACCACAGCACGTGGTCAGTCCCTACACCTCAAGATCAGTGCGGTCTTGACCACACAATACATTAGGTGACAGCTAAATTTTAGGCTTTTACACCACACTTTTGACGGGCTGCAATTCGTACCACACTTACACGTGGGGTAAATTGAGGAAGCTGCATTTTGGGTCTCACCGCAGCCAAATGCGGTAGTTCCACCGCACTTTGCTTGGATTTTAGTGCTCTCCCACGCACTTATGAGGTGTGTCGTAGAAGTACGAGAGAGACAGAAGCAGTCTGCGGAAATGAGTGTGGTGCCTCGGCTGGCCTTGGAGCGCCCCGTCTTGCATGATGTTACCCAGAGCGAAAAACAGCCAGACGCTCCCTTGATGCGCGCGCCGCGTAAACGCCAGACAGAGTGGCTGCAGACTCATGCCGCCGAAGAGTGTCGCTCTGTCTCTCTCGCACTCGCGGGCCGTCGCGTATAGTCGCGTTGGAGTGCGGGAGAGACAGAGCGACGTATCGCTCCGCTGGCGTCGCCGCCAGTGTTCTGCATTTGATTAGTCTGACGAGTAGAAAAGCGGTGTGCAGCTTGCGGGCGTTATTGTGTTGCGTGCATCGCCACGCTGTGGCACGCACGCACCTCGACGCACTCGCCACACAGGGGGCCAGAAGACCGGCGGGGTTCGGTCAAAATCCCGGACGGTTTTTGAGCTCCAGAGTCGCTAAATAGGACTCGAACCTCATGCATGACCCCACCAATGCATTCCTCTCCGAACGAGGAATCCATTGGTGGGTCACACGTTCGGTTCGAGTCGCATTTAGCGACTGTGGAGCTCAAAACGCGTGCATAGTTAGGCCGCCTCCGCCGGTCTTCTGGCCCACTGTGCGTCCAATTGCGCCTCTCAAGGTTTTGCTTTGTTTTCTTTGTCAGCACAGGAGTGCACCACCGGAGCAGCGGGGCGCCCTATGGGCCGCGTGTCCGCGGGGCAGCATGGCGCGCCGCGGTGATGAGGCTGGCGCCGCTGGCGCGCGCGGCCGGCTGCTGCCGGTGGCCGTGCTCGCCGTGGTGCTGGTGTCCGGGGCCGTGGGGGCCGCCGGCTCGGCGCTGCCGTCCCTGCCCGCGCTGCGGGGGCTGCGCCGCGACACGGCGCCCTACAAGGGCTTCTCCGGCATCCGCGTGCGCGGCGACTCGGCGAGGAAGGTCTTCTACCACGACCAGACCATCGCCGTCGTCGAGGCCTCCATGGACTACAACGCCGTCAGCGACCTGCAGAACTGCGAGCTCATCGAGGTCAAGTAAGTCCTTCCCCCGTCCGACTCAAAAACCTTCGAGGGTGCGAGAAAGTGAGACCGTTTACGCCAAGACGCCCGACGGAGCCACCGTTGCACAGTGGGCGACAGTGGGCCATAGAGAAGACAGGCGCAGGCGAACAAAACTCTCAACGCGGTTTTAGCTCCAGGGTCCGCTAAACAGGACTCGAACAGAACGTGTGACCCCACCAATGGAATCCTCGTTCGGAGAGCAATCCATTGGTGGGGTCACACGTTCGGTTCGAGTCCCGTTTAGCGACTCTAGAGGTCAAAACGCGCCTAGAGTTTTGACCGCCTGCGCCGGCCTGGCCCACTGTGCGCTGGAGGCTCCGTCCTTCGATGACTGCGGCCCCGCGGCCGGTGACCCACGCCGACAGCTGATGCCGAGGGGGTTTTCACTCGCGTATTGCTCCGTAGGTCATGCGCGTAATACCGCGCAATTTTAGCGTATTTTTGCCGAAAAACGCGCGTAATTGCATGCGTAATAACGTGTTTTAAGCGCGTAATGACTCATTTGACGCATATTATCGCGCAATAGTGCGTAATAGTGCTATTACGTGAAAATACTCGCGTATTACTCCGTTGGTGGATACCAAGAGTGAAAACCCCCTCGGCTAATGCGGTACTCAGACAGCCACTTGGCGAGGTGCTCGACGAGGTAACACCGGCGAGACAACGCGTGGTGCGTGTGGTGTTACGTGGGCGGGGTCGTGGTGGTCGCGCCCCAGCGTTGTCTGGCCGGGCCGCCGCACAGTGGGTCAGAAGACTGGCGCAGGCGGGAAAAACTCTAGACGCGTTTTGAGCTCCAGAATCGCTAAACAGGACTCGAACCGAACGTGTGACCCCACCAATGAATTCCTCGTTCGAAGAGCAATCCATTGGTGGGGTCGCACGTTCGGTTCGAGTCCCATTTAGCGACTCTGGCACTGAACACTGACCGCCTCCGCCGGTCTTCTGGCGCACTGTGCGCCGGGCCCCTCGTAGGGCCGGGCCATTGGCACAGCACAGCGCTGCCGCCGTGCTGCTCGCCACGGCCCGGCGGCCCGGCCCGGCCCACCGTGCGGCGCGGCCCCGGCTGCCACAACTCGTTCCGCGCCGCCCTCACTCTCACCTCTGTCTTCTCTTGACTTGCTTGCCGCTCTACGACAACATACCATTTCATCGGGCAGGCCATCGTGCTCCATTCCGGTTCATTTTCCGCCACCCCCTCGCCCGCCCACCGGGTGGCTGGCTCTATCCGGTCCCCGACCCGCAGTCAGTCCGCCGTCTGGTCTGTCAAGCCGTTTGCAACCACGTAGTTTGTTTGGGGACCGAGGGGGAAGCAACTCAAAATTTTTGTGTACGTTTTACAAAATTTCTTGAAATTTTTCTAATTTTCAGAAATTTGTTAAATTTTTTTTAAATTGTAATTTTTTTAAAAATTGCCAAAATTAAAGATTTTTTAAAAAATTTCAGCCGCTACGCAGGCTGATCGGTTATTTAAAATTTGGTAAAAATAATAAATAAAAAATGGAACCCTACGACCCTCTCCCTCCCGCAATGGGGTTCGAGCCGCCTGCTTAACTTCGGTGTTCGGATGGGAACCGGTGTATCCAGGCTTTAACTGCTACCGCATAGTTCAGCTTCTGTCGGACCGCGATTGCCTTCCACACATGAAGGACCACCGATGAAGGCAGCCGGCGATCGTAGGGTTGAAGAGAGAGGACAGAGAGACAGAGAGTTAAAGAGAGAGACAGAGAGTAGTTTTGGGAGCTTTTGTTTTCGCAGGCTGGTCGGTACCCAAATGGTACACCCGCTGTCCGGCGCTCCCAGACCCGAACATGCAGTCAGCGGGCCAGCTTCAAAGGACTTATCAACTCCATCCGACGAATCGGAATGGACCCACTCGCGACCAACTTCGAGTGGCTGATCCGATCGGGGATCGAACCAGTGCCGAGGCCAATCCGCCGAAGCGGACTGCTTTTTAGACACCCGGGTGTAATGGCCTGGATAAATGCCTAGACCACTACACCACGCTGACTTGCACGTCTGCCGAGTGTTGGACGACGGGTTTGAGTCGCAGTGGGAGGAATCCACTCGAAAAATGAAAGATATTTTCGGGATTCGACCCCCGGACCTTACGGTCGGGGATCGACGCCTCTACGCCCTCAGCCACCACGGCTCATATTTGACGCCGATCAAAGCGGGCCCTTGAAGTGACAATGAGCAGCGGTCAGAGAAAAAAGTTGTGAAGTAATAAGATTTGAACCGCCGATCGTCACACCGGGAACGACGCGTCGACACATCCAGCCACCACGGCACATGATGGTGACAGCGCATTGCTGTGGCTTTGGAGCACACTGGGGAGGGCAGTAAATTCGTAATTTTTTTCATAAAATCTTCAAAATTTTTGACAAATTTTATAAGAATTTTTTAAATTGTTCTATAATTTTTTTTTAATTTTTCAATAATTTTTTTTATATTTTTCAATGAAATTTTTCAAATTTTTTGACATTTAAATTTTTGGTGTACATGTATTTGGCCAGTTGTTTCCCCCTCGTTGGGGACACAAGATTTCTGAAGGGAAGAGATTTCGTCGGATTTCGCATGATTTCAACCGATTTTACGCCCAAAATTTGCTTGTTTTTTGCCTTTTTGGGGGAAGATTTCCGATTTCCAGAGATTTCTAGCGCTCAAGGGGACGCATGATTTCTTGAGTGGCTGCCCCCTTGCCATTCATCCCTCCATTCATTCATCCGTTGATCCACACCAGGAAAGGAGGGTGGTCGAACGGTGGCAGATTTGGCGCAGCGTCGCGCGTACTCTGTGTCCGCCGGTTCGACGCGGCCGCCTGGCAGGTAGGCAGCGCACCGCGCACGCTTGTCTCGAACCGAGGCGGCTGCCTACCTTCCATGCGTTCCTTTAACTTGAGAGGCTGGCCGGCCGGCCGAGGCGACGCTCTGTCCCTGTCGCACTCGAGGGGCGTTCTGTAAGGGTGTGAGCGAGACCCCTCTTCTGGTTGTCTGTTTCCCTCGCCGCACGGAGCCTCATTCCCATGACAGTGTTTGCCGTTTCGGCTCGGCCGCCTGGCGGGTAGGCAGCGCGCTGCGCACGCGTGTGTCGAACCGAAGCGGCTGCCTACCCGCCAGGCACTCCGCACTCGAAAAAGCCTACGAAGAATCCGCTTCGTAACCGAAGAAAATGAGGGTATTGTAGAATTGCTTCGTATTACGAAGTAATGCTTCGTATTACAAAGGATTTTGCTTCATAATACAAAGTATTTCTTCGTAGATTTTACAATGCCTTCGTTTTCTTCGTATTGCAAAGCGATGCTTCGTAGACTTTTTACAGTGCGACCGGCGCGTCGCTTTGCCCCTGTCGCACTCGTGGGACGTTCCGCTAGGGTGAGAGAGAGAGAGAGAGAGAGAGAGAGAGAGAGAGAGAGAGAGAGAGAGAGAGAGAGAGAGAGAGAGAGAGAGAGAGAGAGAGAGAGAGAGAGAGAGAGAGAGAGAGAGAGAGAGAGAGAGAGAGAGAGAGACCACTCTTCTGGTTCTCCGGTTCCCTCCCCTCGCCGCCTGGAGTCTCACCCTCTCACCCCTTGTCTCTGTCGGCAGCAAGGCGAGCCTGGCGCGGGAGGCACTGCAGAACCTGTCGTCCATCGCCAAGCCCAGCCCGCTCGGCTTCGCCGACATGAGCGCCCTGATGCGGCGCTGCCAGGAGCTGAACCTGGGCTCCGACACCGTGCAGGCCTCCCCGCTCGCCGGCCCCAACAAGCAGAGGAAGATCGACGACAACCCGGACCCCACCAGCCTCCTGAGCGGCATCCTGCCCGGTGAGGCGCCACTCCCTACAGCAAAGCATCCACAACGATGCAATACCCGTACACGCCTTCTCGACCGCGTGCGGCCACATTACCCGCACCCCAAGCCGACCAGCGCCCAGCGCCGCAGGCGGCCAAAATTCTGGACGAGTTTGGAGCTCCAGAGTCGCTAAATGGGACTCGAACCACCGTGTGACCGCACCAATGCATTGCTCCCCGAACGAGGAATCCATTGTCGGGTCACACGTACGATTCGAGTCCCGTTCAGCGACTCTGAGCACAAAACGCGTCTAGCGTTTTGGCCGCCGGCGCCGGTCGTGTGGCCCACTGTGCCACGGGCTCACGCAACGGCTCGAGCCTGGCGTGCGGGTACATCGTTACACAAATGGATGCTCCTGCTCCTTAGCCAGCCCTCGTAGAGCGGAGTCCGGTAACCGTCATTTTGTCTTTCAGGGACCAAGTGGTGCGGGACCGGCGACATCGCGGCCAACTACTTCGACCTCGGCACCGAGAAGGAGATCGACAGGTGCTGCCGGACGCACGACCTGTGCCCCGTCAAGGTGCGCGCCTTCCAGTCCAGATACGGCCTCAGCAACATGTCCTTCTACACCAAGTGAGTCCACCGAGGCCGTCAGGCTGGAACCCATCCCACAGTGGGCCAGAAGACCGGCGCAGGCGGGAAAAACTCAAGACGCAGTTTGGGCTCCAGAGTCACTAAACGGGACTCGAAACGAACGTGTGATCCCACCAATGGACTCCTCGTTCGGAGAGCAATCCATTGGTGAGGTCACACGCTCGGTTTGAGTCCCATTTAGCGACTCTAGAGCTTAAAACGCGTAGAGTTTTGGCCGCTTGCGCCGGTCTTCTGGTCCACTGTGCACCACGCACCCCGCCTCCGAGCGCCGCAGTGAGATTACTGACATGGTCCCTGCAGGTCCCACTGTGTCTGCGACGACATGCTGCTGCAGTGCCTCAAGGCGTCCCACCGGCCCACGGCCAACATCATGGGCAACATCTACTTCAACCTGCTGCGGGTGCCGTGCGTGGAGGACACGCAGGACGGCGCCACGGCCAGGGTGGCGCGCCGCTACAGGCCGTCCAAACGCTACTGAGCTGCCGCGCTCTCATCCGCTCCATCCCCTCACGCCGCGCGCCGCCGCTACAGGCGGTACACAGTAGGGTAGAAGAACGGTTCAGGCGGTCAAAATCCCGGATGGATTTTGAGCTCCAGAGTCGGTAAATGGGACTCGAACCAAACGTGTGACCCCACCAATGGAATCCCCCTTTGGAGAGCAATCCATTTGTGGGGGTCACACGTTCGGTTCGAGTCCCATTTAGCGACTCTGGAGTTCAAAACGCGTCCAGAGTTTTAGCCGCCTGCGCCTGCGCCGGCCCACCGTGCCGTCCAAGCTATACTGAGTTGCCGTGCTGCGCTCCCAGTCGCTCCACCTCCTCGCGCCGCGTGACTGCCCACGTGAGGGTGGGCTTTCAGAATTTCAGAACCCTCTGCCGATACCACTTCAAAAAGGAAACAAACGTGTGTCTGTGATATTTTCTGCAAAGTCTTTTGTTTTGTCTTTTTCATCCCGATGTAATTTTATTTTACCACGATTAGTGCTTTTAAAATGCAATGTATACATGCACAGGTCATCAGCCACACCTGCTAGTCACCTTCCTAAATTGACTTTCGATGTTGCAAGTCACCTTGTAATTTGTTGAAAATAAACTATTTATTTTGTTACCTTACATTCGTGCATTGTGTGTGGATGGGAATCAAAAAAGCAAAATGAATCAAGTAAAAACATATTATTTATTGCCCAACATGAAATACAAATATGACATACAACTTCATAAAACATCTTAAAAAAATATATGCTATCAAATATAACAGAAAACAACAAAAATAAAATTCACAGCATAGCAAAAAAAAAAAAAAGTTGATCAGGTTGGCACATAAGTGTTATCATGAGAGAGTAGTGTCCCTCGAGCAAAAACCCGATTTTTCTTGACTTCATTGAGAGCAAAAGAGGCTGAATTCAGACTAGACTTGATTGCTTCTACAAGAATGTAAAATTGAACAGGAAAACTAGAGTTCTGCCTGTAAACCAGTTGCATTCCATTATCAACACAAACCTCTATTTTTAAACACTTAAGTAGCATGGCACACAAGAAAACAGCATTTAAAATTGAATGTGTTTATCTATGAAGGTATATGTAAACATACAAACAATACACTCTCACTTTCTTATACAATTTAAACAACTGAACAATGTTCAAAGACCTTACAAACGTTGCATGAAAAACCAATGATAACAGTGAATTCTTAAAATCAATAACAACCAATGATAACAGCAAAGTCTTAAAATCAATTTTATCAAAAAAAGCATTTTGGCTCAATCACAGATAGAATCGGAGATAGAATCTTTATGGCACAGAGACTCAGTCGTAATTTTGAACAGGGAACATATCTTCATACATACTTCATGGAAGGCATAATTACATCTTACAACTATTGATACAATTGATGCAAATTGGAAGCCTCTAAAATGCACACTAAAAATACAACATACATAGAAAATTTGATGAAAACTTAGTATGCCAGACTCAAATTGATGAACAACTGCATGCCCTGGAACCAATTCAAAAGCCAAGGAATGTTTTCAAAAATTTGACAAAATGTCAAATTTTTGTTTAGAAGGTAATATTATAACATCTAGCTTATACAAATAACGAGTGAGGGTATCAAATATACGTAACAATCATAAAAATGAAACTTGGCATTTGGCTTTGTACAATTTTACATCAGGGGCAGGGGTAACATCAAAATTAGTAATTTGCAAGGACTATGGCAACACGAGATGGAAGATATGCCTGAAAGATAGAACAAAATGCAATTTTATTCCTCTCACCACTGCAACTTTGGAAAGTCAAAAATCAAATCAGGTTACATACCTGGACAGAGTGTCTGCGACCGTTGAATCCTTCATCAAAAGTTTGATGAACAACAGAGTTGTCAATTCTGCCAAAACCACCAAACTCCTTGTCATCTGAGTTCAAGACGATACGATAGCCTCCTGGGTTGTGTACTCCCATACGGTAATCAGTGTAACTTTTTGTGGGGTGGAAATTGAATGCAAAGAGCAGGCCTGCTCTTTCAAATACAATTACTTTGTCATCTTGATGCTTGCAGCTCACATAGCCCTGAAAAGAGACAAATACATGAAAAAATGGATCAAAGAGACTATTTTTACAAAAATTTATGAAAAAACATAGATTAGCAAGGCTACATGTGTCTACCACACTGATCGATGAGTACCACTAGATCTACTTCACACAAACACAAATAGGGATGCAACTTGCAATAATTAGGAAACCAAAAAAAAATTAAGGAAATTATGACTACAGCATGACACAAGACAGTATTCTATCAGGCATTCCACACGACCATTCTACTCAGACTCACCCAATCTTCCTCAATATTTCCCTTAAAATTTTAAGATGAAAAAAAATAGTTCAGATGTGTGAATAGAAATGACACAAACTTTCAAATGATTGAATCTGATGGCTTCCACAGGACTGAAAGTTCATCTTACCGAGTCTTGATGCAGCCAGCCGTACTTCTCCTCCAGATGGTTCATGGCCCGATCAAAGTTGTTCATGAATTTATACTTCAAATTCTCATCATCCACAAGATTCCACTGTCTCCTGGCATAATGATAAGAGTCATTGTTGCCTTGACGGGGGAAGTCCAACCACTCTGGGTGACCAAACTCATTGCCTAGAGATGAGGGAAAAAAGTGAGCTTTTGGTGACTCATATATTTAAAGAAAAAAGGTACCACAATTGAAAAATACAACACCTACCGATGAAGTTAAGGTAAGCTTCTCCTCCCAGGGCATGAGTGATAAGTCGAATCATCTTGTGAAGGGCAATTCCTCTATCAATAATGCCAGATGGGTCTGAGAGGGTTGACATGTGAGTGTACATTTCCTTGTCCATGAGCCAAAATGCAATAGTTTTGTCACCGACAAGAGCCTGTTAAATGAGGGCAATGTAAGATTATATCAAGTCTACTATTAGAATGATATAGGAGGTACAAAATTTACCTGATCGTGAGATTCAGCATAGGCCACTGCTGGCTCCATCCATCGCCTGTTGGTTAAAGTATGGATCAAGTTACCCATATCCCAATCATCATCACTCTGCTCTTTAAGCATTTTGATCCATTTATCAGGAATTGCCATTGCAAGACGATAATCAAATCCAAGGCCAGCCTCAGCTACTGGACGGCACATAGCCGGCATACCAGAGACATCCTAAAAGTAATCGCCAGTTCAGTCACCAGATGCACCCTTTTGTCATTAATTAATTACATGTAAGCAAAACTTGGTACCTAGTCACTTACCTCAGCAATAGTTACCATCTCTGGGTAAAGCTTATGAAGCATGTAGTTTCCAAGCATCAAATATACCAATGCTTCGGTGTCAACATTAAGGCCAAAGTAATCATCATAGTGACCTCCAAATCCTTGACCAAGACCTCGAGAATGGTACAACATGGAAGTGACACCATCAAACCTACACAAGAGCACAGACAAAGCTTTAACTATGTGTCTAAACAACTGCTAGAATTGATTCTTTTCCTCAAAACACAATCAACTCACCTGTACCCATCAAAGCCGTATTCCTCAACATACCACCGCAAGTTGGAAAGCAAGAAACGGAGAACTTCATACCTAGAAAAATTTATGAAATTTATGAAGGATCAGTAATGAGAAAGAATAATAATAAAAGTGTCTG
The DNA here is from genome assembly GCA_030522485.1 of Stenchaetothrips biformis. Taxonomy (NCBI): domain Eukaryota; kingdom Metazoa; phylum Arthropoda; class Insecta; order Thysanoptera; family Thripidae; genus Stenchaetothrips; species Stenchaetothrips biformis. Next base: position 7,520,354 of record CM060099.1, read on the forward strand.
AGTCAACAGTATTTCACTTACTCTGAATAATTGAACAGCCGGCTATCCCAAAGAGTGTGCTCTCCACGGGCACCATCATGGAAGTAACAGCTGTTCGTTCCATCGAACTGGTTGATACCGTCATCAACATTCTTTGACGCATGAGAATGAACCATGTCAAGAAGAACAAAGAGACCATTCGCATGGCAGACATCAATCAATTCTTTCAGCTCTTCGGGTGTTCCATAACGACTGCAATAGAATGTCAAACGTACAACACGTGTCAAAACATATTTGGCTCAAAACAATTCAGCACAATGACTTACCTGGAGGCAGCATAGAAACTTGTGACCTGGTAACCAAAACTGGCATAATAGGCATGCTCCATGATGGCCATGAGCTGAATAGTATTGTAGCCTACAAAACAGAGTTTTGTTAAATTCTAGAACACTAACAGAAAAGAATTTGTAAATTACATAAATACAAAGTTTACCTTGTCTCACGATACGCGGAACAACATTTTTTGCAAATTCAAGGTAGGAACCAACTTTTCCTTCCTGAGTCGCGATCCCAACATGACATTCATAAATTCGAAGACTCTTTGGCCTCTTTGGTTTGGGGTGCTTGAATTGATATTTCTGAATGCAGAGGGGAAAAAATTAGAGTGGCTCCAACATTTAAAATTATAGTTTTGAAATCTCTTTAAGTTCATTACCTGCGGTGGATTCCACATGAGCTGCTTGTATGTGAAGCCCTCGCTACGTGGTGGAGGTACCACATACTTGGCCCAGGGGGACAGACGGAACAGTTGTTGTCCATGGGGACCTCTGATTACAAGCTAGGAAAGAAGAGATGTGAGTCAGTTAACACATTACTGAATAGAAAGTAGTGCAATTTTAGATTCAGACAGCAACTTACTTTAATTTCAGAGAGGTGCTTAATAGCGCAAGAGCCGTCTGAAGCAGGAGGAATGCAGATCTCCCACTTTCCGTACTCCAACTTGGTGTAAGGATGGCTCTCCTTGTTCCAGCCGTCTAAAACAATGGGCACATTGAGAAACTCTAAACTCACAACAGATTATGTTGACAGGCATAAAAACAGTTACTTACTGAAGTCTCCAGTCAGGTACACTTGCTGGGCGCCAGGTGCCCATTCTCGAGCAACTACAGAGTTATCAGGCTTGACATGAATCCCAAAGTAATCATAACCCTTTGTAAACTGGTCAAGGCTGCCATCTGATGCATTGACACGTTCAACATAATCTTTGAACACTGCATACCTGCAAAATTGTCATGACGTCAATCATCAATGAATGATTCCGAATTGAATAAATCCGTCAATATGCCAATCAACTAAATGGTCACATATAGACTCAAGCACGCTAGTTCGTCTGGATATAACAGCTGACAAGCCCTGCCAGACACACGAGACGTGTTTACCTGTGTGTGACCTTGGTCTGTTTCAAGGTCGACAGAAATCGCCTCTTACCTGCGCCTGAACTCCCGCTCGTAAGGACAGAGATAAGGGTCGCGGTCCATGAGGTCCTTCAAGGCTGGCACCTCCACCTCCATGGGGTCCATCGACGAGAATTTGCCCCCCATGGTCACGGAGGTTCAGAGACTGTCCTGGGCGGACCGGACGAGGCGATGGCGAGGTGAGGCCGGCACGTCCACCGCTGTTGGGTGTAGCTTCTCTTCTGTGTCAGATCCCCCGACTTCCAAGACAAGTCGACTCGCCGGGTATCTGATCAAGAGGGATCAAAACGTGTCTCGACCCACTCGACCTTCCCGAGCTACGTCCACGTCGTCTTTATATATAAACCAAATGCGACATTCTCACCAGCGACTCTGGTTCTTCTGCCGCTTCTTGTTGTTTGTGTTTGGAGGGAGGATGTAGGAGAGGGGAGGGAGAGGGTTGCGGACGCGAATATGCGAATTACTGTGGAACGATTGTATGGCAAATCGGGTCAATCGAGTGCCAGCAGAAGACATTGCGGCAGTACAGTCGCAGACTACGTTTCAGAAATTATTCTTGAGCCCCTTTTATGTCCGCTGGCTGAAAGTAAAAAAACTTTCTGGCATCAAAACAAGCTTTATTTTAATCGAGGGACTCAGTGGTGATGCTAAAAGTTGAAATTCGTAGCGTCAGCTGCGACACCAGGTGGCAGCACCATCGCCCCCAGTTCCGTTGCGGTCGAGCACCGCCATTTTCGAAATAGGAGGCTTGTTTTCTTCATTATTAATGTACTTTCGTTAGATTCTATTGTTTGTTTTTCTTTGACTTTCTTCTCTATGGAAACTATGGACTTCTATGAACTCGAATTAGCGTGATTTTAGCCATTCTGATTCGTTAAATATAATATTGGGCCACTTTTCCCCTCCTTCCCGTACAAGCGCTTGGAGCAGACGACGCTGTGGGCGATCTCTGCCTCCAGTTTGGCGCGAAGACTTGAATCTGGCGCAGAGTGGTCAGTGGTTCTGAAACTAACCGGACGTCTCAACGAGTGGCGTCAACAGGTCAACAGTGGTGGTGCTATAATTTGGTTAAAAATTCCACCGAATTTTGAGTAAAATACTACCTCTGATTTGATCTTCAGTTATTTTCTGCAAGGATGACCCCGACCCCCTCTGTTTGGTCACCTGGCCCGAAGAGCAGGGGTAAAGCGGCATAAGTAGGCAAGGTGCAAGGCGCAACGTTGCCTCCTCCCGCCCCTGAGTACCGATTTTCAATCCATCCTTCATTTTCCGAAAGGGTGGTGGAAAAACAAGTCTCCACTCCGCGTCGTGGAAAGTGCGAGTCGATTTCGTCGCTGTCTCTCTCGCACCGATGCGGGACGCCCTGCTGACGCCCTGTGAGAGCGAGAGAGACAGAGCGAGGGGATTCTGCCGCAAAGGTGAAGGGGAAGGGTTGGCTGCGTTGTTGTTGTGCGGCCCGCCGCCGGGCCGCCGGGCAGCCAGAGCAGCCAGCCAGAGCAGCGGCAGTCAGCCAGCCGCCCAGTCAGTCGTCAGTCGCCCGCGAGGCTCGGTGCGCGCAAGTTGTGTGCCTGCCGAGCTCCACTTCGCCCCTCGGCGTGCCGCTGGCGTGCCGCTGGCGTGCCGCGAGCCGCGAGGCAACGCGAGCTGCTCTGCGGCGCAAACCGCGCAAGTTGTCTGCGACGCGAGTGAAGCGGTTGCCCGACGGCTTGACGACTGAGATCGGAGAAACCTCGGACCCATGTCGAGCGCCCACCCGCAACCTCTGGAGGCAACTACCGCGTTTCGGGTGAGTGCCGCAGTGCCTTCGGAAGACCCGGTCGGGTTGTCGTAGGTCAGCACGGCTCCTCTTGGCGTCGGGCAGGACCGAGGGGGCACCCACTCAGTGTGTTTGGGGACACAAGATTTCTTACGGGAAGAGATTTCTGCGGATTTCGCAATATTTCGACCGATTTTACGCTCAAAATTTGCTTGGTTCTCTTGGCTTTTTTGGGGGGAAGATTTCCGATTTCCAGAGATTTCTGGCGCTCAAGGGGACACATGATTTCTTGAGTGGTTGCCCCCTCGGGCAGGACTGGGCTGGGTCGGCGGCGGCGCCGGCACCGCGCGGCACAGTGGGCCAAGACCTGTGCAGGCGGACGGAGCTCGAGACGTGATTTTGGCTCCAGAGTTGCTGAATTGGACTTGAACCGAGCGTATGACCCCACCAATGGATCCCTCGTTCGGAGAGCAGTCGATTGGTGGGGTCACGTTCGGTTCGAATTCAGTTTAGCGACTCTGGAGCTCAAACCTCGTTTAGATTGTTGTCCGCCTGCACCGGTCTCCTGGTCCGCTGTGCGCGGAGCCGGAGCCGGCTGGCTCCGATGCGACACGTTGATTGGACGCACTGTCCTGGTCCGCGCTCCGCCGAGCCTCGCACCCAGCCTTGCCGCATCATCCCCGCGGCCGGCACACCGAGTCTCGCCTCGTCGGGTAATTGTAAATTGCACATTGCAATGTCGGCATTGAGACGGCGGCTGCTGCTCCGCCGGACGGTGCGCTGCGCATCGCGGCGCCGCGTCCTCCGTCGGCCCTAACAGGGAGGATCCGCAGACGGCGTGAGGGCCGCCCTAGTGCGCGCCACCAGCCTGTCGTCGCTCTGTCTCTTTCGCACTCATTGGCGTTCCGTACAGGTGCGAGAGAGACAGAGCGACCAACACATTCTCGGAGTTTGGGCTGCAGCCCCGCCAGCCAAGGCGCCAAGGCCAGGTGGCCGCGGGGTGGGTAGCCCATCTGTCGGAGACGTTCCTGCACTTTCAGTGGCCGGGCAGCGCACCGCACAGTGGGCCAGACGCGTTTTGAGCGCAAGAGTCGCTAAATGGGACTCACCCCGAGCGTGTGATCTCACCAATGGATTGCTCTCCGAATGAGGAATCCATTGGTGGGGTCACACGTTTGGTTCGAGTCCTGTTTAGCGACTCTGGAGCTCAACACACGGTTAGAGTTTTGGCGACCTGCGCGCCGCCTTCTGGCCCACTGTGCAGCAGTCAGAGGTGTTCCTGCAGTGGCAGTGGCAGGGCAGCCCAGCGGCCAGAGGTGTTTCTGCACTGCAAGAAAGTGAAGGCACTGGACGACGCGCCGCGCCGTTTCGGCCCTTGCGGTGGCGCCCCTGGCCGAGTGCGCGGTCTGCGGGGGAAGTCCAGTCCGCGCTGGAACCACGCGCGGCGGCGCCGTCTCCCTCGCTCCCCTCCGCGACGCCCCAAGAGTGCGAGAGGGACAGAGGGCGCTGTTCGGCATGGAGCTGGTGTGACGGCTCGAATGGGGGTCACGCGCCGCCGCGGTGTGCACCTGCCCGTTGACGTCGCGCGCTCCGTGGTCGCGCCTCCGCGCCGCATCCGGCGCGTCGCGGGGGGCGGGGCCATGGCGGCGGGGCCATGGCGGCGGGGCCGTGGCGGCGGGGCCGCGAAGCGCGCCGCGCGACCAAGATCCAGATGCGGCAGAAGTGTCCCCGCCCCGCCGCCCGCGACTCCACAGTGGGCCAGAAGATCGCCGCAGGTGGCCAAAACTCTAGACGCGTTTTGAGCTCCAGAGTCGCTAAATGGGTCTCGAATCAAACGTGCGACCCGAGGGGGCACCCACTTAGTGTGTTTGGGGACACAAAATTTCTTACGGGAAGAGATTTCTGCGGATTTCGCAATATTTCGACCGATTTTACGCTCAAAATTTGCTTGTTTTTTCCCCTTTTTTGTGGGACGATTTCCTATTTGCAGAGATTTCTGGCGCTCAAGGGGACACATGATCTCTTGAGTGGTTGCCCCCTCGGTGCTACCTCACGAATGGATTACTCTGCAAACGAGGAATCCATTGGTGGGGTCGCCCGTTCGGTTCGAGTCCCATTTAGCGACTCTTGAGGTCTAAACGCGTCTAGGAGTTCTGCCGCCTGCGCCGGTCTTCTGGCTCACTGTTCCTGGGCGCCCTGAGTCTGTCGGCGTGTAAGCTACCATGATTGCCATGCCACTGGGATGCTGGCCCGGCGCGGCCCGGCCCGGTGTGGAGGTCGAAACAATAACTGCGCGCACGAGGCCAATCAAGCCGCAGCGGCGGGGGTTTCGTGTTGGCGCTCACGCGACAGATTAAATCGGAAAGTGGCGGGGTTCGTTTCTGTTTCCGCTGCGCGGCGCGCGATGCGCGGACCGCACCGCACCGCGCCGCCGTCTGCTTGATGATGGCCGCCGCGGTGATGAAGCCGCCCTGGTTGTGGTGGTTACGTCAGGCCGTCAGCCCCTTCCGGCCGAGGAACGGTGGGGCACGGTGGGGCAGAAGACCGTTGAGGCGGCCACAATTCTAGACGCGTAGCTCCAGAGTCGCTAAATGGGACCCGAATCAAACGTGTGACCCCACCAATGGATTCCTCGTTTGGAGAGCAATCTGTCGGTGGGGTCACACGTTCGATTCGAGTCTCATTTAGCGACTCTGCACTGGTAAAACAAAGGCATAAAAAATGTGCCCTTAAAGGGCGTAAACGATCTACGCCCTTTAAGGGCGTGAATCGTTTAATGCCTTAGGAAGGGCATTAAAATATTGCCTGAAAGTCCTATGCCTTTCACGCCCTGCCCAAGGGCATCAAACGCCCTTTAAAGGGCGGGAAAGACTGTTAATGCCCTTAAGGGCGTAGTTTTAATGCCTTTGTTTTACCAGTGTGGACTGGAGCTCGAAACGCGTCTAGAATTTTGGCCGCCACAACGGTCTTCTGACCCACTGTGCGAGGATGGCGGCAAGGCGGACAGGGCGGTCCTTGCCCGCCGCCTCGCCGCGTGTGGGTGTGGGATTCCATCCTCATCTTACCGAGTCTCCGGTTTCCCTGGTGGAGGCTGCGCGGCTGTGCAAACTAAATTACTACATGTAGGTTTTTATGCGCGCTGAGAAAACCTTACAAACTATTTCAGTCCTTACAAAGAAAAGTGGCTTGTTATAACAAAGTATTTTGAGCATATATAAGCTTACAAAGAAAATACTTCGTAATTTATGAACTATTTCTTCGTATAACAAACTAAATAGTTTGAAATTAAACATGCACTTTGCAACGCACGAATTTGTACGTGACAATGCACGATTTAGTGCGCGGGTATGCAGAAAATTGTGCGTTCTTGCAGTTCTTGCGCACAATTTTCGGCGCAACGTAGTGCATGTTTAATTTTGTGCGTTACGTATGCACAAAAACCTACATAGTTATTTAGTGTGTGTGGCGCCGCACGTGGCGGCGCACAGTGGGCCGGAAGCCCGGCTGGCGGCCAAAGACTCCAGACGCGTTTTGAGCTCCAGAGTCACTAAATGGGACTCTAATCAAACGTGTGACCTCACCAATGGCTTCCTCGTTCGGAGAGCAATTCATTGGTGGGGCCACACAACGTTCGGTTCGAGCCCATTTAGCGACTCGAAAGCTCAAAACCCGTCTGGAACTTTGACCGCCTCCGTTGAGACCAAACAGCGCTGATGATGATGATGGTCTTCAGGCCCACTATGCGGCAGCTTGCGCGGCGGCCAGCCCGCGGCATGTGACATATAAAAAGGAAACTGCCGAGAGTCGACATGGTTTTGTCGCTGCAGTGGCGACACAGGTGTGCCAATGGATGGGGCTCTGCCTAAGGGCACTGCTTGGCCACTGCACTGCCATCTGCAGGTGCAGGTAAGTCGGCTGCCGGTCTGTCTACCCTACCCGCGGCGCGGTCGGTCCGAATCGCCGCGGAAAATCAGCCTGCCCAGGGCGTGGCACGCTGCGCCTTGCTGCGCCAGCGCGCACTTCTGTCTCTCTCGCTCTCTTACGGGACGCAGAGCGACGAGAGCAGTGCTTGAATTTGGCGCCCAGTGGGCCTGAAGACCGGCGCAGGCGATCAAAATCCCAGACGGGTTTTGAGCGCCAGAGTAACTAAATTGCACTTGAACCGAAGGTGTGACCCGAGGGGGGAGGGGGATCACTAAGGTCCAAAGTGTACAATAATTTTTTCAATTTTTTTTTTTTAATTTTTTGATTTTGTTTATTTGATTTTTTTTTCACCTTTTCTGAGTACAATTGCCTAACTTGCAGGGGTTTGTGAAGTCTGAAGTGTGATACACAAAAGGATGTGAGCTTTCGACTTACTATAAAACAAAATAATTGGGCTTAAAGAAGAAATGACGTAAAAACACACGGTAAACCAAAGAAATAGGAACACTTTTCTCTTTTGAAGTGGTTTTTTTTTAACATTTGATTTTTGATTGATTTTGATTTTTTTTCTGAATTCAATTTTGATTTTTTTTTCCTCGTTTACAATGATTTTTTCGAGTGATCCCCCCCTCGGTGTGACCCCACCGATGGATTGCTCTCCGAACGAGGACTGCATTGGTGGGGTCACACGTTCGGTTCGAGTCCTGCGTAGCGACTCTGGAGCTCAAAACGCGTCTAGAGTTTTGGCCGCCTGCGCCGCCGGTCTTCCGGCCCACTGTGCTGCGGCCCGCCGGCCCGCGCACAATGCCTTCGGATTCAGGTGGCGGAAACTGGGCGCGGAACAGTCGTTGCTGCCGCCGGCGGTCCTCCGCGCCTCCAAGCAAGCCAAGCCGAAGGCAGCGCGGGGCAAATTGAATGGAAGTGCCGCAAAGCTCCGCAAAGTACACAATGGCGCTCTGCCGTTTTGACGGGCTGCCATTGACGGGGTCCGTGGAACGTGAAAAGGCATGGCAGCGGCGGTGTTCGAACCCACGACCGCGTCGCTCTCCGCTTGAGTGTGCGCCCAGTGCGCTGTGGCCGCGGCGGCGGCAAGTTCAAGGACTCCAGCTGCAGCCGAATTTTGCAGCTTTTGGTTTTATCCGACGGTGCGATACGTGTATGTGCGCGCAGTGACGCATGTGACACCGGAAGTGAATGGCGCAGCCGCGTGGACCGGAACCTGCTGGACCATTTCCGGTCCCCCTCCCCCCTCTCCGTCGCGCGGGCCAGTTCGAGGAAAGGAAGGGCCCCTGGGTGCGACGTGTGGGTCGGTGCGCTGGGCTGCGCTGGGCTGCATCGGGTTCATCAGCGACACTTGTCGCGGCTGATTGTGTCCGATCACCATGCTTTGGGTTACCTACCCGTTAGACCATTCGACCCTTTCGTTCCAGCCAGTGCGACCTTCCGACCGACTCTTTGCTCATTGGCCCCAGGCAGGTCATTCCAACCGTTCAACGACTCTTCGACAGACACTTCACCTCGGCCAGTTCACAGTGGGCCAGAAGACCGGCGCAGTCGGCTCAAACTCAAGACGCGTTTTGAGCTCTCTAGAGTCGCTAAACGGGACGTGAACCGAACGTGTGACCCCACCGATGGATTCCTCGTTCAGAGAGCAGTGCATTGGTGGAGTCAGACTGTCGGTTCGAGTCCTGTTCGGCGACTCTGGGGCTCTCAAACCGCGTCCACAGTTTTGGCCGCCGGCGCCGCCGGTCTTCTGGCCCACTGTGCAGCCGGTCCCCGACCCCTCGCGAGACGGCCCGCCCCCGCCCCCACCCCCGCCCCCGCCCCCGCCCTGGCGCCGCCGCTGCACCCGCCGCCACTGATTGGCCGAACGGCTGAGGGGAAAGGCGGATGGGATGGGCGACTTGATCCGATTAAAAGGCAGTCGGTGCGCTATGCCTCGCCTTGCCTCGCTGTGCTGCAGGTTGTGCAGCACCATGCGGCACGCGCGGCGCGGGGCGGCGCGGGGCGCCCAGCCCAGTGCAGCTCGCGAAGTGTGAAAGTTTCCTTACGGCATAAATAGATTGCGATAATGCAAGTGCGCGTCCATGGCTGCATGGCGCGCATTGCAATGAAGCAGCGAGGCGGCCCGGCCCACTGCTCATCGGCTGGCGTGCATCGCGATGCCGCCGCTCTCTTGTCCTGCTTGGCGTTGCTTGGCGTCCTCCACAGCCCGCAGCACGCGCGCGACTCCTTTGTCGGCGTTTCCTCGGCAGCGTCCTCGCCGGAACGAGACCGCCACGTCCTGTGTCCGCTTCCTGTGGCCGGTCGCGGGCGGTGCGCGTTACGTCGCACAGCGGGCCAGAGGACCTCGGACCGGCGCAGGCGGTCCACGTCACGTCGCACAGTGCGCTAGAGGACCGGCGCCAGGCGGTCGAAGTCCCGGACGCGTTTTGAGCTGCAGAGTCGCTAAATCGGACTCGAACCGGACGTGTGTTCCTATGAATGGATTGCTCTCCGAACGAAGAATCCATGGGTGGGGGTCACACGTTCGGTTAGTAGTCCCATTTAGCGACTCTGGAGCTGTAAACGCGTCTAGAGTTTCGGCCGCCAGCGCCGGTCTTCTGGCCCACTGTGCGTCGCGTCGCGCCGGTCACGTCGCGTCGCCGCCGTCGCCGCCGTCGCCGCCGCCAAATTGCGCGTTTCCGAAGCGGCCGCGCGCGATTAGCAAACCGAAGCGTCCTGCCGCGCCGCGCGTGCGCGAGTGAGTGCGCTTCCGTGCCGTGGCCACTCCGTACGGCACTGTTTGTGCTGGAGAAAGCCCCGCTTGGCGGCATGGCGCGGCGGCGCGGCCCGTGGCTCCAGCCGGCTCCAGCAGGGGCTCCAATATTGACGGCTGCACGGCCGGCTCGGGACGGCACTAACTCTCTTGTTCTTGTCGGCCGGGCTGCCTCCGAACCACGGCGCCGGAGTCTCTCTCTCCTCTCTCTCTCTCTCTCTCTCTCTCTCTCTCTCTCTCTCTCTCTCTCTCTCTCTCTCTCTCTCTCTCTCTCTCTCTCTCTCTCTCACCCCTACGGCCGCCCCGCCCCGCGAGTGCGAGAGAGAGAGAGAGAGAGAGAGAGAGAGAGAGAGAGACATACCTGCCGGGCGGCACGCGGCTCAACACCGCGGAGTGGCTTGGCGCGAAGTGGCGCCGTCCCTTCATGCTGGCGGTGAGAGCTACAGTATGCACTTGGCTTTGCGGGGCGGGGCCCACAATCGGTGCACAGTGGGCCAGAAGAACGGCGCAGGCTTCCAAAACTCAAGACGTGTTAGGAGCTCTAGAGTCGCCAAACAGGACCCAAACCGAACGTGTGACCCCACCAATGGACTCCTCGTTCGGAGAGCAATCCATCGGCGGGGTCACCACACGCTCGGTTCGAGTCCCATTTAGCGACTCTGCAGCTCAAAACGCGTCCGGAAATTTGACCGCCTCTGCCGGTCTTCTCGCCCACTGTGAAGCGGTGCAGTCATCCGCGTTTCCAACGGACAGGAAATTTGAAAGAGACAAAAAAAAAAAATGACGAAAAAAATGAACGCAGCACGTGGGTTTTTGTGTGTCGTTTCCCCCGAGGGAGGGGAGATATGGGGCGTAGCGCAGCCAGGCGATCATTCGGTCCTTCCTGCCGCGCCCGCCGCGCACCACGCCGCGCACGCGGGACGTCCCCCGGTCCCACTGTGCCGTGCCGTAAGTGCCCCCCACTCCCAGGCGCGGATTTAGGGGAGGGGTAATGGGGGTAATTACCCCCTCCTTAGGCACTAGATAGGCCGCCTGGAAGATAGTCAACAATACCTACTTTGCCCCCGTGGGTAGGCAAAAAGCACTGCTTTACCCCCTCCTTGGAACAATCCTGGATCCGCGCCTGCCCACTCCCCGCTGTTACTTCAGCTTGCGTGCTCCAGTTTGCTGCGGTAAAGCCCCCTCCCCCCACCGAGAGAGAGAGAGAGAGAGAGAGAGAGAGAGAGAGAGAGAGAGAGAGAGAGAGAGAGAGAGAGAGAGAGAGAGAGAGAGAGAGAGAGAGAGAGAGAGAGAGAGAGAGAAAAGAAGTGAGTGAGTCTGTTGCGCTTTTAACCCTTTTTTGGGAAAAGGGTTTTGTTCTATCGCTGCCGGTAAATGTGGCTGGTTGGTGTCGCTGCTTTCGCGCCGTGGTTCATTACTCCGCTGGAAAGTCGTTTATTGCAAGGTCATCTCGCGTTCCCGGCGCGTCTGCCTGCCCTGCCTGCCTGGCCTGCCTGGCCTGCCCGTGCCGCCGCCGCCGTGCAGAGTTCGAGGAACATTTGGCGCGGTTTGATTGTCTTTAAGCGTGGGGGGGCATTTCGTTTCACTTTTACTTTTTGATTGCCGTTTCTTGCCCCCTCGTCGGCGTGCGTGGTGCGCGCTACCTTACCGCACCTTGCAGTACTACAGTGTACTCGCCGTGGCGCACTTGGCGCACCAATCCGTGAAAAAAAATAATTAATTAGTTACTGTACATGCTGCACAGTGGGCCAGAAGACCGGTGGAGGCGGGAAAAATTGCGGACGCGTTTTGAGCACTAGAGTCAATCGGTGAGGTCACACGTTCGGTTCGAATTTCATGAAGCGATTAAGAACTCAAAACGCGTCTAGATTGTTGGCTGCTTGCGCCGGTCTTCGGGCTTGTTTCACAAGAGGAGTGGTTTTTTTTTTGTTGTTTTTTTTTGGCGGTGTGGTCCAGAGGATGGCAGCGCGGCCGGCCACACTCGGCCAGGGCTCCATACGTAACGAAACCGACGGTCTGCGGGGACCAGAGCCGCTAGCCGCCAAGAGCTTCTTTCCGTTTCTGTCAATCACGCCAGCTGGCGACCACCGTGCTGGCACCCCTTTCACCGCGCGCCTGCAGTCGCGGGTTCGAAAACGCAGCCGCGGCCGCGTTCCATAAAAGTCGGCAAAATCGTGAAATGACCCCCGAGCTGCGTGACAGTGCTCCGCGCTTGCCTGGAGCGGAATTTGGTTTTCGAGTCGGCTGGGAACTGCGGGCTGGCCTGTGGGCTGCAACGGCGGCGGTCCTCTGGCCCACTGTGCTCGCCGCTGGTGTGCGTTTGTTAGGCTGATGAATGGGCAATGCAGTGCGAGCGGCTGTCTCTCTCGCACTCGCGTCCAGCCCCTGCATCCGTTCCGCTTTCTGCGCCGCCGCCCTGCCCTGGCCCGGCCTGGCGGAGTGGGGGCGCTGATGAGCTTGTGGCAGGGAAGCCCCACGCGGCCTGCGAGGCCTGCCTGGCCTGCCTGGTCCGAGGCATGCCTGGGCCCGGCGGGGCGGCGGCTCAGGCAAAACTGATCAGCAACAGGCGGCTCACAGTGGGTCAGAAGACCGTTGAGGCGGCCGAAATCCCGGACATCACACTAAATTACTATGTAGTTTTTTCGTGCATAGCTTTGCACGATATTGAGCATACGCGTGGAATGCACAGATTTGTGCGCAACAACGCACGTGCTGCTGCATAACAATGCACATTTTCATGCTAAGCTACGCACGAATTCGTGCATTTCCAAACGTATGCTCAATTTCGTTCAAAGCTATGCACAAAAAACTACATAGCAATTTAGTGTGATGTTTTGAGCTCTAGAGTCGCTAAATGGGACACGAGCCGAACGTGTGACCCCACCAATGGATTCCTCGTTTGGAGAGCAATCCATTGGTGGGGTCACACGTTCGATTCGAGTCCCATCTAGCGACTCTGGAGCTCAAAACGCGTCTAGAATTTTGGCCGTCTCAACGGTCCTCTGACCCACTGTGCGGCTGAAGCGTTGAGTCCGAGGGGTTACATACCCACTCCGGGAATCATGTGTACACTAAACCTGGGAATCCTTCGTATTTTTTTTTCGAAATTTTATTAAAAATCCTTATAATTTCAATGGTATGTCGTCGTAATCTTGCAATAGTGTCCCAAAACACTTAGAAACAAAGAAATTTCTTTAAATATATTCCCTTTTCTGTGGGATTTATTCAGGAATCGTGGGAATCCGGAATCATGTGTACACCAAAATAAGAAGTGGGTAACCCCTCGAGTCATCGCTCGGTCCTTGTCGCGCTCGTGAGGGCCCCGGAGGGGTGCGAGAGAGACAGAGCGGCGAAACGACTTTTCTGGCCCGCTCGGCGGAGTGACGTTGACGGAGTGGCGCGTGGACGGCAGGCACTTCTCGAAGCTCGGCCAGGACTTTGCTCGCCCGGCTATGACAATGGCATTCTATGCCCTAATAGAAAAGTGAAGTCCTCCTAGAGTCCTTTTTGGCAAGTCCCTCTGAAGTCCCTATTTCAAATCCCTCCGAAGTACCTAGATGGTGCATTTCAGGGTTTAGGGATTTGGAGTGAAAAGGGATTTGAGAGGGACTTGAAATCCCTCCGAAGTCTCTCTTAGAGGCAAAAGAAAAAGAGGCAGACGGGGTTGAACCCGTGGTCTTCATCCTACTGACAGGAGACGATATCCACTACGCTGCCGGCTCTTCGTGGAGAGACCGGGTCAGCCTGCCTACCACTATCTGCCGGAGCTCAGTCAGGCGCACGGCTGTGTCCGTTGCAGTTTTGCGTGGTTGAGGGTTGAACTAGGGGGTTTCAAGGGCAGATAAACGCAATGGCGCCGTCCGTTTTCTCCTCAAATGCATATTTACAAGGATCAATATTCATATTTGAATCAGACATTGCTTTTTTATCATAACTTTGACAGAAGGTGACCAGCTTTTTTTTTTTTTTTTTGCCGATTTCGTTGGAACAATGAACATAAACAGCTTTATTGAAATAGACTCATTGCTAAACACGAATATGAGTGAATGCAAGTATCGACACGCATGGTGTCGTGCACACATTTGTTAAGAGTATTCAGAGGGCATAAGCTTACTTTAAGGGACTTGCGAGAGATTTCACAGACCATACTGCCAGATCAGGGACTTCGCAGGGATTTGATCGGGGGAGGGACTTAAGAGGGACTAAGTAGGGACTTCAAATCTCCTGAAATCCCCGGGGGACTTTGGAGGAACAAAATAGGAGCCATCCAGGGACTTCGGTTTCTATTAGGGTGCACTTGCCCGAACGAGTACTCCCCCCCCCCCACTCCGAGTACCTCTTACTGGACAGGTGCCCCGCCCTGGCCGCGACACGGCGGCCACACCCTCCGACACGGCGGCGTAGTAGCGGCCCGCCACGCCGCGCACGCCACGCCACCCTGGGGGGCCCGGTCGGGGGCGGTCCGGGGTGGCCATGACTCAGGGCCGTCCCGCTGTCTCGACTACGCCGATGTCTGCGCCGCCACCGCCCAGTGGGTCAAGACGGTCAAAATCGGGGGGAAAAAAATTGATACGGAAAAGTCCGGACCCGACCGGAACCTGAGGTGGCCAGATTCGGATTCCGGACACTAAATTACTATGTAGGTTTGTATGCGCGCCCGCGCACGAAATTAAACATGCTTTTTGTAACGCACGCATTTGTACGTGACAATGCACGATTTAGTGCGCGGGTATGCAGAAAATCGTGTGTTATTGCGCACATTTTTGTGCGCAACTAGTGCATGTTTAATTTCGTGCGTTACGTATGCACAAACCCCTACACAGTAATTTAGTGTGCCGCCGATTTCTGGGCCATTTTTATTGTTGGGAATGCTCCAAAACAGCTAAAATGAGCGTATATCAAAAATTCCGGACCCGACCGGAACCTAAGGTGGCCAGATTCGGATTCCCTATAAAATTTTGAGTTAGAATCGTCAAAAATTGCCGTGACTTTTTCAAAACTCGTTTTCCGCTCTAAAATTATTTTTTTTCGATTTCGACCGTTTTGACGTCTGTGCACCGCAGGGCACCGCAGGGCACCGCATGGGGGCGCCGCGCTGCCCCCGCCGGGGCCCACGTGGGTGTTTGGACGGCTGACCGGCATGACGAAAACAAATCCCGGCCGCCGCGGCGTCTCTAATTGCCTCCAGTGGCGTAGCCGTGGGCCAGAAGACCGGTCATCATCATGGAGGCGGTCAAAATCCCGGACGCGTTTTGAGCTGCAGAGTCGCTAAATGTGACACGAGTCGAACGGGTGACCCCACCAATGGATTGTTCACCGAGGGGTTACCCTACCCACTCCGGGAATAATGTGAGCACTCAACCTGGGAATCATTCGTATTTTGCTCTATGAACGAGGAGTCCATTGTCGGGGTCGCACGTTCAGTCCGAGTCCCATTCAGCGACTCAGGAGCTGAAAACCCGTGCGGGATTTAGACCGCCTCCACCGGTCTTCTGGCCCACTGTGCAGCGGCGTGCTTCGGGCTGCCGGCTCTGTCATCGCCGTCAGCCAAATAATGGTTGGCGTAGGGAAATGAGGTTGGGAATGGCAAGAAAGTCCGCGCCTCACCGCTCTCAGTGCACTTCATTAATTAGGTAATCTGACTTGGTGGTGACCATCGAGTCCCGGACGCGGCGCCCGACGACGGGAACCCGATGCTGGCCGGCATTGTGACGGGCTGCTGCTTCCTGTCCTTGAACACCCAGTGAAAGTGCTGGCCGCGCACCTCGTGTCGGCGGCCCGTCGTGTCCCCCGTGGCGCTCTCGTTGGCCGCCGCAGCGATTCCGGCGAGCGCTTTCGTCGTCTGTCTCTCTCTCTCTCGCGCACCTACGCACAGTGGGCCAGAGGACCGGCGAAGGCGGTCACAATCCCGGACGCGTTTTGAGCTCCAGAGTCGCTGCATGGGACTCGAACCGAACGTGTGATCCCACCAATGGATACCTCGTTCGGTGAGCAACGAGGGGTTACCCACTTCTTATTTTGGTGTACACATGATTCCGGATTCCCACGATTCCTGAATAAATCCCATAGAAAAAGGGAAGATATTTTAAAAAAATTTCTTTGTTTCTTAGTATTTTGGGACACTATTGCAAGATTGCGACGACATACCATTGAAACTATAAGGATTTTTAATAAAATTTCGAAAAAGAAATACGAATGATTCCCAGGTTGAGTGTACACATGATTCCCGGAGTGGGTAGGGTAACCCCTCGGTGAGCAATTCATTGGTGGGGTCACACGTTCGGTTCGAGTCCCATGCAGCGACTGTGGAGCTCGAAACGCGTCCAGGATTGTTTCCGCCTCCACCGGTCTTGTGGCCCACTGTGCCACGGTACACGCCATGAGTGCGAGAGAGACACGGAGCCACGCACCGAGTCTCCTGCAGCCTGCCGGCCGCGAGGCGCCGCCAAGGCGGACTTAGTCTTCGGCGCGTATGTGTGTGGAAACGCGGCGCACCGTCTGACACGCGTGCTGGTCAACAGCACGAGGCGAGGCCGGCCGGCCAGGCCGGGCGTGACTTTCAGAGCGTGCAGCTGACTCGTTCCCAGAGTCGCTCTGTCTCTCTCGCTCTCGTGGGGCGTCCCGTGCAGGTGCGAGAGAGACACAGCGACGAAAACGACTCTCGGAATCGGTCAGCTGGGCGTGGAAGGGCGTTCGTCTAACCAGGGTCTTGTTGTTGCCGGCCGCCAGTCGACGGAACGGAACATTCACCGCGCTGGAGTGGAGTGGCAGCAACGCCAACGGGTGCGGCGCACAGTGGGATGAAACACGAAAAACGCGATGATAAGTGGCTTTTTGAAAAATCAACGGTGGGTTCGGACAAACAGTCACATGTTCATTAGAAAGGTCTATTCCATACGGGATAATATTCTTTTCGGACATAAACTACGCCGGCGAACCTCTAGAGAGCGCCAAACATGTCACTTTTTAAGCTTTTCGTTCATACTTTTCAGTGCATGTGTATTTTCTCGTCTGGGGGTCGTCTCCTTCAAGATAGAGGTATTATTTTATATGTTTTTGGAAAGCTGACGACCTGAGAAATCTTAGTAGCACAAGACTTTTTCTCTCTGGCCGACCGGGCATAAGTATACCGCTGTTTAAAGTGGTGCACAATCGACGTTTTTTCAATTTTTAGAAAGCGATAAGTTAAGTTGCGAACATTTGCGAAGCGTTCTGAGACATGCCCGTGGTAAGGAAGTGACCCCTCTTTGTGGTCAATACCGCCGAACGCGGCCGATCGCGGCCGTTTTCGAGAAAAACGCCATCAAATGTGCGGTTTTGGCAAATTTTTGTCTTAAGCGCGGTACGGCACCGGGTGGTCTGCCCCCTTGGGGCTAAGTTCTGGGAATTCCTTTTGTCAGATATGAGTTTCTCGTACCCGACAACCCCCGGGAAGGGGTTTTGGTGGTGATAGTTGAACTCTGAACGTCGAATACTGGATCCGCCCCTGGCGTTCAATTCTGGGGGTTAATTTTGTCATAAATGAGTTTCTCATACCCCAAAACTGCCGATAAGGTATTTTGGCGCTGATCCGACCCTTCCAGAATTATCATCGCGTTTTTCGCGTTTCATCCCACTGTGCGGCGTCACGCAATTTGAAAATTGATTTTGATTTTGTCCGGCGGCGGCGCACAGTGGGCCAGAAGACCGGCGCCAAATGGAACTCGAACCCAAAGAGTGACCCCGCCAATGAAGAGCCCTCCTTACGAGGAATCCATTGGTGGGGTCACACGTTCGGTTCGAGTCCTGTTTAGCGACTCTGAAGCTCAAAACGCGTCTAGAGTTTTAGGCCGCCGGCGCTGGTCTGCCGGCCCACTGTGCGGCTTGAAGATGGCACCCTCATCAGCCCGGTCACGAGGTCACGGCACGGGGCCCTCTGCTGACTGAGAGTCGTACTAGTCGCTCTGTCTCTCTCGCACCTACACGGGACGCCCCATGAGTGCGAGAGAGACAGCGACGAGCCAGTCCGTCTGCTGGTCGTCTGCCGCTAGAAGGCGACGCTGCCGCGGCCAGCCCCAAGAGGCCTTGCTTTCGTTTTGATTGCGGTCTGTGCGCAGGACGCGTGTTGTGGTCTGCGGAGTCTGGCCATATCTCAATGACTTTATTGAGACTACATAAGTAAGGGTTTTTTTGTTTTTGTTTTTTTTTTTCGAACCGTGGTGGTTTGTTTTCAAGCGTGGGATAGATGGTTGCACTGTAAGCGTGTTGGCCAACTTGGGCTGTTTTTGCTTCCCCCTCAAAAGAAGGCGAATGCCGCTGAAGAACACATTTTGCTGTTATCCGCTCGGTTTCTCCACCGCGGTGCTTTACTCCGCGCAGTGGGCCAGAAGACCGGCGGAGGCGGTCAAAATCTCGGACGGGGTTTGAGCTCCAGAGTCGCTAAATGGGACTCGAACTAAACGTGTGACCCCACCATGGAATTGCTCTCCGAACGAGGACTCCATTGATGGCGTCACACTTCGATTCGAGTCTGCTAAGCGACTCTGGAGCTCGAAACCGAGGGGTCCAACACTCTGGTAATCCTGTGTACACTTCGTCCAGTAATCATCGGTAATCACATGCCAAAACTGGATATTTTCGCTGTTTCTATCGGCTTTCGGGGGTTCTTCTTACGAGAATGGGCAAAAACTGCTCTTAAGTGGCCAAATTTATAGAGTTTTTTTTTAGATTTTTTGTTGGTAATCACTGGTAATCGGCAATCCTGTGTACACTCCTGAGCTGAGTGGTAGACCCCTCGCTCGAAACGCGTGAGGCCGCCTTCGCCGGTCCTCTTGCCCACTGTGCCTCGCTGCAACTAATGACATGTGTTGGCCGTGTTCTCGCAGGGCGAAGCGGACCCTCCAGCCGCCATGGCGCCCGCCGCCTCCGCCAAGGCCGAGAAGACCGAGAAGGAGCAGCCGGCCTCCACCAGCAGCCTGTCCGTGTCCACCGCGACGCCGCTGGCCTCCTCCACGCCGTTGGACGCCAACGCGGCGGCCGCGGCGGCCGCGACCAACAAGCCCACCGTCAAGATGGAGGGCTACCTCGAGAAGAAGGGCAAGATGGTGAGTACCGCGCGGTGGAGTGGGAGGTCTCGTTGGAGGGACGTACCACTGTGGGCCAGAAGACAGGCGCAGGCGGCTAAAACCCTAGACGCGTTTTGAGCTCCAGAATCGCTGAATGGGACTCGAACCGAACGTGTGACCTAACCGATGGATTCCTCGTTCGGAAAGCAATTCATTGGTAGGGTCACACGCTCGGTTCGAGTCGCATTTAGCGACTCTGGAGCTAAAAATCCGTCCAGGATTTTTACCGCCTCCACCGGTCTTCTGACCCACTGTGCGTACCGCAGTGGCTGCAGTATTCCTACCCAAGACTGAGAGAGACGGCGCTATACTTAGCTCGCGGTATCTCTGAGGCTCCTTCTTGTGGCTCTGCTCCACAATGGGCGATTGTTCCTATTTTTTTTCGGGCCCGAGAACTGTCTCTCCCCCCCTCTTCCGGATACCCAAAATCTCCGCCGGCATCTCCGCCGCGTGTTCAGAGAGCGCGCGCGCGTCGCGTGGGAAAAATGGTAATCGCGAAAAAAAAAAGGTTGCATTTTTAAATGTCAAATTTTTTGGGACTTGTTGCCTTGACGCGGCCCAGATTGTCGCACTGTGAGGGCTGTGCGCGGTAATTGCGTGGAAAAATGTGACGTGTCTCATTACACAAATGGGGAGCCACGCCCTCCGCACCCCGCCACGCCCCATCCCACCCCGCCACGACTCACCCCACCACGCCCCGCCAGGCCCCACCCCGCCACGCCACGCCACGCCCTTCCGCGGCACCTTCGCCACGCGTGCGCTCCAACGAAATAAAAAGCCGGAGTAGAATGAAACAAGAAACGCAGAGCTGATTCGGAGAGAGGAAATGGAACGCGGCGCGCAGAGTGGCTCGGCGCGGCGCGCCTGGGCGGTAGCGTGTCCTGTTGCGCGCCGCAGCGTTGCGGGTCTGCCTATCGGCGCCTTAGGGGCGAACCAGCACACAGTGGGCCAGAGGACCGGCGCAGGCGGCCAAAACTCTAGACGCGTTTTGGGCTCCAGACTCGCTAAACGGGACTCGAGCCGAACGTGCCCTCTCAGACTCGTACTGATTTTTTGTTTAATAATGTATTGCCGTTTTTGCACGAGCTTATTAACGTTTTTATTTGTAACAGTAACATTATTATCAATTTTGTCTTGACAAATCGGTTAAGCTTCTTAACGAAATCATATTAATGTGCACCAACGTCAATGATTATTAATAAAATGTCTATGGAAGGATGAGAGTGTGTTAACCCACGAATGGATTGCCCTCCGAACGAGGAACGTTGGGTTCGAGTCGTTGAATTACATATCTTGACGTCTGCGCTTAACTCGTTTTGGTGTTTGTCCCGCAGCGCGTGGTGGCCATGTGGAAGAGGTACTGGTTCGTGCTGGAGGGGCGGCTGCTGCTGTACTACAAGTCGCAGCAGGAGTACGCGCGGCTGTCGCCGTGCCGCGGCTCCCTCAACATGGGCCTGGCGTCGTGCGTGCGGCCCGGCGCAGGCCCCGACCACCACGTGCTGGAGGTGGTGCTGCGCTCGCACGTCGTGTCCTTGGTGAGTGTCGCCGGAAGGACACAGTGGGCCAGAAGACCGGCGCCGGCGGCGAAAATTCTAGACGCGTTTTCAACTCCAGAATCGCTGAATGTGACTCGGACTGATCGTGTGACCAGGACTCATTAGTGGGGTCACAAGTCCGGTTTGAGTCCCATTTATCGACTCTGGAGCTCAAAACGCGTCTAGAGTTCTGGCTGCTTGCGCCGGTCGTCTGGCCCACTGTGCACGGGGTGGTTGCGGTTTCGCCTTGTAACTGCTTCCTGTTGCAGCGGGCGAAGGAGCGGCCCAGTCAAGAGCAGTGGCTCAAAGCACTGCTGGACTCCATGGCCACGGCGTCCACCACCACCTCGCAGGGGAAGGAGAACGGGAAAGCGCCTCTGCACTTCCGGTATCCCTCCGCGGACAACCTAAGCAAGGCCGAATCGGTCAGTGCTCCTCCGCCTTATTTCTTAGAATGGAAATTTTGGTGTGTCGACAAAAATTGCAATATGAGGAATGATTTTGTTTGCAGCCTCGGTGCGATGACGCGGATGCTGGCGCTGAGGAGAGGCGCCGCACCCTGCCAAACTGGAGGGGTCGGACCCCCGTCACGGAGCCTCGCAAGATGCCGGGGTCGGAAGAGACCCCACAAGACTCTGGGAGGTTCCTCGCGGAGTTGGACCTAGTTCCTCGCAAGGCACTGGCCGGCAAGGGGTCACACGTCAAGCTAGCCCGCCAGGGCTCCATCCTCCCTATTCTTGGCAAGCAAGAGACCCCCTCTCACCCGGGTTCACCACGAGCCATACATCCCGCCCATGGACAGGAGCCATCTCCGTTTGGAAATAAGCGATACTCTTTTCATGGTTTCCGCAAAGCTGAGAATGCCACACCAAATGGGTCGAATGTGTTGCAAATGGCGAGTGGCAAGGGAAGACAGGAAGCGGCCAACAAGCCGAAAGGCTTCAAGAACTTTGAAAGTGTCTTGAAGAAGCAGTTGAGCTTTTCAAGTCCAACGAGTGATAAGGATTCCCCCCATGACAAAAAAGACGTCAAAAGCACACAGATATTGGAAGAGACTTTGAAGACCTCTAATGGCAGTGCAGATGAAAAGTTAAGTTGTAAATTTTGTCTCAGGAACGTGAGATCTGGGAATGAAAGATGTTACTGTCAAAAGGTGAGCACTCCATTGCTTGAAGAGGACAAGGAGAATGTGCTCAAGAGGAAACCAGACACTCCTAAATTTCACTCTGATGAAAATCAAAATCAATTGTTGAAGGACACTTCATTTGAGCAAAGGAAGGCAAGTTCAGGATGGAAATACACGGGGTCAGAAAAAGATCTTCTCCTTACGCCTGGTGTGGATCTGAGTTTCCGATCTCCAGACGGACACAACTTCAAAATGCCAGTACGATGCACTTCAGCAGATGAGCTTTGGTCTCCTCCAAAGAAGAGTTTCAAAGATATTCATGTAAAAAACAGCAAGTTTGATCAAATGGGTCCAGATGCTCAGTACTACTCTGTAACTGATATCGATAATCCTTCTCACACTTTGGAGTCTCGTAGATCAGAGCCTGTAGGGATTGAAAAGAACAAAGTGGCGAAAATGTCACTTTGTCAAAGGCTCATCCATGGAAATGGAGAATATATTAAATATTCAGAACCAGAAGATTGTGATAAAAGAGACTCAACATTGAACACAACTGTTGACTCGCATGCTCAGGATGTGAAAGCTAAAAGCAAAATTCGCCTGAGGAAGCGGAAGGGTTCAACTGCCAAAGATAGTTACAGCCTGGCTGATAATTTTGAAAGTAGCAACAAAAAGAGAGTGCCAGTACGCAGTCGTCTAAGTTTTTTGACAAGAGTCTTGTCACATGTACGGCGTACCAAATCTGAAGATGTGATGGATCATCCAGAAACTGAAGGGCTGTTTTCGGATGATGCATTTTTGTCTCCACATCCTGACCTGCAGTCAAAATGTAGAACTCCTGTCTCACGCATGCTAGAAGACGTGAAGAAAATGGTACGTAATCCAGTTCTAAGGTCACTTTTCTGTAGTTCCGTTGTCAGATGGTTTGTAGTTAGCAGATAAATTTTTACC
The DNA here is from genome assembly GCA_030522485.1 of Stenchaetothrips biformis. Lineage (NCBI taxonomy): Eukaryota > Metazoa > Arthropoda > Insecta > Thysanoptera > Thripidae > Stenchaetothrips > Stenchaetothrips biformis. Next base: position 7,542,962 of record CM060099.1, read on the forward strand.
AAGTGAAGTAATTTCTGAGTAAATAGTAGTTTACATACTGCGATGGCATTTTCCTTTTGAAAAGTAGTAAGTTTGAGTAGTTTCCCAAATCATTTATCCTTTTATCAATTTCCTTTTAATCAGTAGGATTGTGTTGCTTTAAAATTCCCCCTCCTGCATGTTCTTTGGGAATATTTGTATGATTGTTTGGTGCATGTTCTTTAGGAAAGTGTCCCCAGTGGAGCAAACTTTCAACTTGGTCCATCAAATCCTGTATTTGGTGAAGCACCTGAGGAGCCACCCCCTGATTATGATTCTGGTAACTTAGTTTGTATTTGGTTTTCATCTGGATAGCTAGACCATTTTTGCTTAATCTTGTGTAAAAAATTGCCAAGCTAGTTCTCATGTTTGTTTTCTTTCTCCTATTGTAGTTGGCCTGGAGCCAGTAGCTGGAGCAGGGGACAGCGCCAATGATGAACCACCACAACTTCCTCCCAGAAGAATGAAAAGGCCACGATCTCCATGGCATGATGTGCCAACCAACAACTCTCCTGTTATAGATCTGGACGACGATGCTAGGCAAAGGCTCCTCTCTGCGGCCAAGTATGGAAGAGTGATTGGGACTAGAACTTCACACAGCATGGATTTCTATGACTGGAGTGATCCACATCCAAGTGACCACTCTCAGCACCATGCATACGAAGTAGTTTCTGATGATACTTCACCTGCAGGCTCGAACGAGCATTTAGCCATTTACCTTAGCTCTGAGTCGAGTGATGAGGAGTTTCATGAAGATGTTGTTTTACGAAGAAACATTCAGGATGGAGAATTTTTGTTCGGTATCCAAGACCAGCCAAATCCATTTGGAAATATTACAAGTCCATCAGCAATGGAACCTCTTACAATTAGCACAGATATTCTACCAATGCTAGATGAATCCGGAAGAGTGGGTCTTTCACATGTAGAGTCCATGAAATTGAATCTGTTGATGCAGGCACAGAGAACATCTACAGACTTAGTTAAAAAACAGCAGGAGAAACGAGACATGCGGAAGAGTTCTAGCATCGTTCCAGAGGAAATTGTTCTAGAAGATCATTTTCAAATTGCTGTTGAATGCCTGCAAAAACCCCCAGAAGAATTTGCTGACAAAGACGAATTAGCATTAAATGAAGTAATTGAATCGTCAGAGAAAGCTGTGGCTGAGGTGCAAGGTCTTCTCTCTCCCATTGAGGAAACTTTGAATGCTAATGGTAACTCATCAGAGTGTGAGAACAGGTGTGGTACTGAAAGCCAAGACACTGTATCACCAACAGAGATGCCCCCACTACTTCCTGCCAAGAAATTCAAAGGACTTACTGCATCATGCAGTGAGGGTGATGCAGAGCTGACAAACCGGCATTCAGATGAATTAAATGATTTACTCGCCCAACTGGCTGGTATGACCACAGCACCGCTTCTTCCAGTTGGAGCAACTTGTAGTCTACAGGTTGGACCGAGGGACCCAGATGGCGAGAGTTCTGCCAACACCACAGCTCATAAACAGGTATTAAAATAATACCCTGTTAAGCATAAATATAACTTTACTTTCACCCTCAAATACTAATTGTTAATTTCAATTGAATTTGCAGAGTCTGTCTTTGGAAGTGGTTGGAAACCTGTATGATTCTGAACCGGATTATGATATTCCACGACCTCATGCATCATTACTTCAAATTCTTCCTCAGAGTGGAAGGCCTTTTCCTGAGGCACCAGATGATGGAATGAAAGCCACCCATTTCTTTTCTAGGCCTGAGTCACCAAGGTAAGATCATTAGAAAGAAGTAAATTGTTCTCAAACATCTGTTTCAATACCTGTTATATGTGTGCAGGCAGAGCATCTTGGGAGACCAAAGCTGCAGCGGTCACATGTCACCAGATTCCCTCGACTTCCCCTTCATGCCAACTAGACACTTATTGAATTGGGATATGAATGCGTCCTTAGGACATGTGCTGGACTCGAGAGATCTTCAAAGACCTCGCATCAAAAAGGATAGAAGTAGAAGAGCTACATTAAATGGGCCCATTACACCGCAGACGGTAGAATGTGCCTTGAATTTTAACATTCCTATTTTACGCTGTAACTCAATTGAGCTGTCTTCAAGTGAAACTGAAACTAGCATCAACCAAAGAGATTGTACTACAAGTGAGCTGAAACAAGTTAAAAGGTTTTCAGCTTATGAAGCAGCTATCTGTGAGCACAGTTCTTCCCCCCACAAAATTTCAAGTCAACCAATATGCATTGGAAAGATGTGCAAGAAATTAGATGTGTCCTTGTCATTGGAAGATATAAGTGAGAAATCAGAGTTAAACTCGGATTCTGTTGCATCTGATGTAATTACTAATGTACGATCACTACCAAAATTGGATGAGGTAGACATGGACTCATTAGAGGTCTCAGAATTCAAGAAGTCAGAAGTACTTGAAGCTGGGGCAAAGACATTAGTGTCCATAGTTGAGGAGCCTGATGTTTTATCTGATAAGAGTGATTTTCAAGATGATCCATCTTCTGGTTCTGCATCAGAAGGTGCAGTTATGTTAGGAAATTCAAACAACTCAGCAAGTGACCAACTCACTACTCAGAATACTGATAGTGACTTGGAAATGTTATCTGAGGATGAATCAGAATTTCCCAACAACCAGAAGAGGCATCATGAAAAAGCAGGTAGACTAATAGAACCAGAAAGTCTTTTGTCAGAAACGATTTTGGTGGAAAAATTAGATATTGAATCAAGTGCATTAGAATGCGAGAGTACAAAAGACACATCACTAGAAATTGATTCTTTGGAACTTAAAAAATGATGTTGCAGATTAATTTTACTGTAATTTTATTTGAATAATCTGCTTTTATTGTTTTAACATATTTTTTCTTATAATATTTTATTGCATGTTTCAGTGTTCAAAATTAGATTTACGTACTTTTATTGATGTATTTTAAATTTTAATAGTTGATAAGTTAATCATTTGTTTCAATTAAACTTACACTGCAACTGGATTCTTACACATTTATTCTATTGCATCCTTGAGCTATTTGCATAATACAAAGAAGAAAAATTTGCTGTCCACAGAGCTCATTAACAATAATCAGTGACGCTTCCCTTTCCCACCCCTTCCGCCCCTTCCTCCCTTCCCACCCCTTCCTCCCCCAAACTTTCCACTCTTCTTTCCCATCAACCGCTTTCTTACTCCACTTGATGTTTCCATGTCATCATCCTCTCCTCCATCCCCCTTCTTTCGTTTTCCTCCCTTCTTTTCATCATGATCTTTCATTTCCTGCAATTGAAATTGCTGAACATTAGGTACAATCAGAGGAAACAGGGTAAAGCTCAGACATGAAAATGTAATTACGCCATTTACCATTTTGGCTACTCGCTGGGCTTCTGCTACTCTTTCTTGCAGAAGCATCACTTCCTCCTCCTCCGTTTTGTACAATGGCAATTGCTTGCCAATCAGATGCTCTATTCTTTGATAAAGCTCTACATCATACTGAAATGGTACACATCATTAGTATGCAAAGATTCTCATTCTTCTTCACAAGACAAATACCTATGACCACAAACCTGAGTGACGAAGGTTACAGCTTTGCCGGCACGACCTGCTCTTGCGGTTCTGCCCACACGATGGATATAGTCCTTACTGTGCATGGGAATATCAAAATTGATAACAACATCTACGTGGGGTATGTCCAAACCTCTGTAAATGTGGAACAAAATTAACATGACAATTTAATGAACACGGCCACACTGTAGAGGAGGCAGATAAATGAAGCAAGCTTACCTGCTGGCAACATCAGTAGATATAAGTATGGATCTGGATTTGGCCTTGAACTTGGTCAATGCAGCAAGACGCTTGTTCTGCGACATTTGTCCATGCAGAGGCACAGCCATCAGGCCCAAACTCCTTAGTAAAAGGGCTGTTCTCATAGTGTTACTACATGTTGAACAGAATATCATAGATGAGTTTCCTGCCATTTCATTGAGGATATGAACAAGATATACGTCCTGGAAACAAGACAAGAGATTTATATAATTTGAAGAACAGAATAAGGAAAACATGCTGCCAACTAACTTTGGTGTAAGATTACCTTAAACCTAGCAGGAATAAAAATATAGGATTGTTGGAGTTTATCAACCGTTTGATATTTTGATGAAACTTCAACTTTCACTGGGTCCGTCAAGGATGCCCTTTGAAGTTTTTGGACTTTTTTCGTCATGGTTGCTGAGAACAGGAAAGTTCTACGTTCTCTTGGTATTACCTTTAGAATCTTATCAACCTCAACTTCAAAGTCCATATTCAAAATTCTATCAGCCTCATCCATGACCTAAGCAAAATTAATGAAAAGAAACATGATATTAAATTCACAAAGGTTGACAAAAATAGTTTGTATGCGATGCAAAAATGTTACAAGAAATCAGAGCACCACTTACCAAAAACTTTAATGCTCGCAAGTTAAACCCTTTTGTGTTTTCAAGGTGGTCAACCAGTCGCCCAGGGGTAGCAATCAAAATATGAGGCTTTTTAGCAAGCATTAAAGACTGAGCCATCATGTCCATTCCACCCACAATCACGGCACACTTGACACCAATGCTGGCTCCTGTCAATCACATGGCCACATAATCATCATTCGTGTCCCAGAAGCATACCACAAATTTAAAGAAAAATAAAATAAAACTCACCTAATGCTTCAAACTGTTCACTTATTTGAAAAGCCAATTCTCTTGTTGGAGTCAGAACTAGGGCAAAATATCTTTGAGGATTTTCAAGAAGTGCTTGAAGAATCGGGAGAGCAAATGCACCTGTTTTACCCGAGCCGGTCTCTGCTAGACCAATGACATCTTTACCTGAGGAGAAGATGCAAGGATCATTCATTTTATTTGGAACCTGTCAAAAGGACGAAGATGCTGCGACAAGAAGCAATTAATCTCAAATCAAACCTTGAAGAGCGACTGGAATAGCTTCTCTCTGGATTTTCGATGGTGCGGTCCATTTCAGTTTCTCACAAGCATCACATAGCACGTCGACAACACCCTGTAACAAAAAAAAACACACGAAATTACGTGAGCCACATTATTAGCGAGGTTAGACCAGCATTCTTGACCAATGCAAGGCGTCACTTGAAGCAATACACTCGGGAAGTGCATAAGCCAGAGGAGTTATTTGGGTTACACATTGCCTTCAGGACGAAATATAATCGTTCGAAATGATTGGCGTAGTTAAAACAAAAACTTGTATGTTCTGACTGACAGCATGGCAAAAGGAAATCCTCATGTACTAAGCTTAGTACTAAGAAGCCTTACCAAATCCTTGAAGGTGACAGTTTGAGTTTCAACTTCATTAGTCGTTTCCTCTATTTCCTCCATTCTTTTACTGCTTTATCAAAGGAAAAATCGCAGAAAAGTCCACACTTTCCACTTGTCTTCTGCACAACAACAAACCACACGTTCCTTACTGCGTACAACAAAATGGTGCGAATATCCAAAAACACTATTTGCAGTCAGCAACTGCCAATGTTGCTTGGTTGCTTGACACCGTGCCCAGGAGGTGAGGGTAGGGGGCATTGGGGGGGGGGGTGTAAGGAAGGGAAGAGGGGAGGCAGGGCAAAAGTACGATTTGTATACAACTTTAGGCTCAGTGTAGTCACCGCCACCTCACAAAATGGCGTTTCAACCTGAACAGCTCCCAGAGCTGCCAACCCTGCAAGGAAGGAACATTCATACAGACTCCTATTATCGCTTTTAAAGTTGAGTCCAAACCAAAGCGCGGGTAAAATTTATTTTCTTTTGAGAGAAAAGACGTTTCTTGTTATTTCCTTCGGAATGCTTAAGAAAAAGAGATGCTCTTAAGTTTCGTTGGCCAAACCGGAAACACAACTTTTGTCGTTTCTGTACCACACAGTTCCGTGTTTTGAGTTTGAATCTCCTACTGTACCGCGCATGTGTAGGCGATATTTTCTTTTTTGGCCACGGTGTTCCATGAAGAATGTTGCAAGGAGTGGAACACCGTAGCCAAAATAAATATTGCGGGCTTCACAAATGGGCTGGCTCGTAGGCAAAATACACTGCAGTCCGATCGACATCCGATCCGACTGGACAAGGGCAAGGGCGGCACGGGGCGAGCGTGCGGCGGGCGAGATGCAAGGACTCGGCGATGAATGTTGAATGTTCGATGCGGAAAGGGAGAGTCCAGTGGAAGCAGCAGGCAAAACACAGCACGCAAGCCGCGGTCGGCACCACAGTACAGTCCGGACTGAGGAGTGCAGTGGGTTGAATGAGGCATGTGTGTATGTGAGAGAGAGAGAGAGAGAGAGAGAGAGAGAGAGAGAGAGAGAGAGAGAGAGAGAGAGAGAGAGAGAGAGAGAGAGAGAGAGAGAGAGAGAGAGAGAGAGAGAGAGAGAGAGAGGGGGGAAGGGATGCACACGACAAGCGGAAGTGGGCGCGAGACGGGCAGCGCGGCGGGTTGGTGGAGGCAGGGCCTCGGCGATGTCGGGGGCAAAGGGCAGGGGCTGGTGCGGTTGCACCGCGGGGTCGTAGTAGAGGCCGTAGTATTCAGGGTTGTAGTAGTGGTGACGGGATTGGAAACGGCGGGAGGGGGGTGGCGGGGGGGGGGGGGGTGATGGGGGCTGAACCTGCCCATGCCCGCGGATAGGAGTGTCGCTGGAGTGTATCGATCCCCTCCTCCTCGCCTGGTACGCTAGCGCAGCGCGCGCGGGGAGGCGGCGGCGCGGCGGGGGTGTGAGAAGTCGCTATCCACGCTACGCCACGCTACGCCACGCTACGCCCCCTGGGCGGCAGCGAGGCCACCCCGCTCGCCCCCCAGTCGTGGCTGGTGCGGCGAGCGGCACACCCGAGCCCCAGCAAGCCCCAGCAAGCCCCAGTCCTCGGCCGTGCACCCCCCGAGGCTCCCCCGGCACGCAGCGTGCTTGTCCGGTCCGTGACCCACGTCAAGTGCATCCTGGTCCCGGACTGTGCCGTCCTGGACCAGCGGCCTGCATGGCCAGCGGTGGCGTTGTGTGACTCGCTCCACCCCACTGTGACGGCGGACGGACCGCGCGGACTCTGCGGATCGCGTCGGCACACAGAACACCAGGTAAGCCCTGACGGTGCGGGGCTGGCAGGGCTGGCGGACCTGGCGGCGCTGGCGGGGGGCTGGCGGCCACTTGGCCAGGCAGTCCGTTTGCACGGACGGGAGAGGCACAGAGGGGTTGCGTTTGTAAATATTGACGGGGCGGCCGGCCGTAAGCGCGCGTGTCGCTGAGAGCCGGGCAGCCTGACAGCGGCAGCCTAACCTCAACGCTCACACGGCCAGCCTGGCGCTCGGCCGCCCCCCGCGCCCCGCCTGGCCCCGCCTGGCCCCGCCCCCTCTCGCCTCCATTCTGGTGGTCTTCCTTGTCCTCCGCGTCGTCCGTCGTGTTGACAGTCGATCTTGACCTGCCTCCGCCCCCCGCCCGCGCGCCCTCAAACACTCACGCGCTCACAGCGAAAACACAGTGGGCCGCCCTCCGAGTGGGATGAGAGCAGGACGCGCGCTAAAGTACGCCTGGGAACTAAGGAGCTGTTGCCGCGATTCGCTATTGATGCAATACGGAAATCCGAATCATATGCTCTGTCAGCCCACCCCCGTAGCATTTGCCGTGTGTGTGTGTGTGTGTGTGTGTGTGTGTGTGTGTGTGTGTGTGTGTGTGTGTGTGTGTGTGTGTGTGTGTGTGTGTGTGTGTGGTTGTGTCTGACTATGTCGTGTTCTCATTAAAGTTGGCACCGCATCATCATCACCGTCATCAACGCTGCCAGTCCTGAACAGACAGACCTTAAGGCGGGTACAGTGAGAGTATTACGCGACCTGAAGGGTTTGTTGCCGAGGCGCCCCACTATCGGACATCCATAGTGATGACATTAAATTAACGAATCAAATTATGAGGGCTTTCTCAACTCAGCTTGTCTCTGTCTGACTCGGTGATTAATTCGACTGTAAGTGATTGCTCGCCAACTTGTCCCTCCCGTGGGGTTGGGTGAAGGGGAGGGGGAGGCGCCAGAGCCGCCGTCTTTGACGCGGCACAGTCAATGGCCGCCCATTTCTGGCGTTTCAATCGTTTGGCGCTGCCAATAATCGGCTTGAGAATTCCGGTCGTCTCTATTCATCGTCGCCACCACGTAATCACACGCTGTAAATAGGCGAGAGGAGGAAAGGGGGGGATGGAGGGGGAAGAGGTCGACATTTTCTAGCCAGTGATGGAAGGTCACGACTGGCTGCGCTGAATGCCATGTATGTCGGCGGGCGGCGCGCGGCAGGAGAGGGGAAGACGTCTCTCTCTCTCTCTCTCTCTCTCTCTCTCTCTCTCTCTCTCTCTCTCTCTCTCTCTCTCTCTCTCTCTCTCTCTCTCTCTCTCCCTCTCTCTCTCTCCCTCCCTCTGGCCGTCGGAGAGGAGAGTGACTCAGCGAGAGTGTCGCGCTCGTCTCAGAGACAGTTCTGGCCCGGTCAATACACCGTGGCGGAATAACGGCGTTCCTTCCCACGGGCAGAGTGGCCATAGTCGGGTAGGAAATAAAAAACAGAGAAAAAAGTGTGAGACGCAGGTATTCGAACCCACGGCAAGTGGGCCGTGGCGGCGGCCTGGCGTGGGTGGGTCACCATCGCTCGGCTTGTCGGGCTTGCCAAACATGTCGAGTGTGCTGTTGCGGGATTGAGACACTTTGCCGCCGCTGTGTCTGGGGCGGTGTGGGGGTGGTCCGGGCTCGGCAACAAAATAACGAGGTGGTTGGTGGGGACACAAAGGAGTGCCTTATTGTGTGTGGGGTCAACGCGGTTCAAATGCCTTTTGCTCCAAGCCACGCGTTTTTATTTTGGGTCCAGCCGCGCGCTGCTCGGCCGGCCGCCGGAGAGAGAGAGAGAGAGAGAGAGAGAGAGAGAGAGAGAGAGAGAGAGAGAGAGAGAGAGAGAGAGAGAGAGAGAGAGAGAGAGAGAGAGAGCGAGAGAGAGGAGATGGAAGCGACTGGGTGGACGCGTGCAGTGCAGGGCGCCGACAAGGACGAGCGCCGCCCAGTGGGCCGCCCAGTGGCGGACACGTCGCCGGCACCTCGGTGTCACGTTGACCGCCCGAATAATTCACCGTGTACTTTGGGGGGTCCGTCGGGTCACCGCCATGTCAGGCGGGGCGCCGACGCCGCCAAAGAGCCCCTGTGCCCCGCCCCGCCCCGCCCCGCCCTGCCCCGCCCCGGCGGCACGCTTCACGGGTCGCATGACATGTACGGTCATGGTCATGCTTCCACGGACTGCGGCAAAGGACGGCGTGGCGGGGCGTGGCGGGGCGTGGCGGGGCGGGGCGGGGTGGGGCGGGGCTGTTTGCATCGGATGCGAAGCCCACCATGTGGCTTTCGAAGGGATACTGCCATGCTGGCGGCGGCCGGTTCCAAAGTCCGAACGTGTTAGCCGCTGAGGGAGGAGGGGGAGTCCACAGTGTCATTTTGCAGAGTCCCCCGGCTGACATTGGTTCCTTACTCGGTGATGTTGACGGTGGTGCCGGCCGGCGGCCAGGTGTTGCACAGGTGCGAGTGTTGATGAGTTCCGGCGCCTAGGGGCTGCGCTGCCCGCCGCTGCCGCGCCAGGTAGATGGATCGCAGGCCTGCAGGTGTGCAGTGTGAGCGGCGCCAGGGAGTGAGCGGAAACGTTGACTCGGAGGGCGAGCAGGCGACGACCGGCCTCACGGTGGTCGTGGTCGTGATTTGCTGCGGCGCTGCAGGGAGCAACAGAGGAGTCTGCCTTGCTTCGCCTGCTTCCCCCACCCGGCTAATCGCGTTTCAATGGACCTGCCATCAACCCCCTCCCCCACGCGCCCTCCCCCCACCCCACCTCTCGGGGTCATTTCGGATTCCGCTCCACCCCTTCCCTTCATTATGCCCTCTGGTCTTTCTATCTCGGGCTTTTGTTCGGCCGGCCCGGCCCGCCCGATGGCAACAATCCTCTCCGACCGACCCGAACGGCCCGAACGGCCCGAACGGCCCGACAATCACTTCGCATTCATAACGGCGCTGTTTCCTTCCGCCTGCTCGTTTCATTCATTCCATCCATCCGTTGACTCGCCTCGAAAATTGGCGCGTATCGGCAGCTGAGCGAGTTGGACTCGCCGGCCGGAAGTGGTCACCCCACAGTGGGCCAGAAGACGGCGCAGGCGGCCGAAACTCTGGACGCGTTTTGAGCTGCAGAGTCTCTCAGTGGGACTCGAACCGAACGTGTGACCCCACCAATGGATTGCTCTCCGAACGAGGAATCCATTGGTGGGGTCACACGTTCGGTTTTGAGTCCTATTCAGCGACTCTGCAGCTCAAAACGCGTCCGCGGTCTCCACACCAGTCTTCTGGCCCACTGTGTGGCCCCGCTCGCGGCCCGAAGCACCCCGCTCTGAGTCGTTCCGAGATGGCACGGCGATAAGGCAATGTGGGTCCTTTAAGTTTGAGTAAGGCGCCCCTCCGCGCCGCCTGGCTGCCGCCTGGGCGCCCCCTCAGGGGCGGGTAGGCAACGCGCGCGGCGGGGCGTGCTGCGCGCTGCCTACGTCGCCCCTTGCGTGCCGCGCCGCGCGCGCCACGGCCAGCCAGCCAGCCGTGAGCATAAACAGGCTGGCAGATTGATGGATCGACAGGCGCACTGACAGACGGACACACAGACACACGGCGCCGACCGCGAACACGCACACAGTCACACGTGCACACTCACTTGCGCACCCACACAGTCACAAAGGGTTAGCTTTGCCGCGATACCAGCCTTCCCGCCGTCTCTGCAGGAGAGAGGATCGCGAGCGAATAGGGGCTGAGCGGGGGAAAGGGGAGGGGGGGGAGCTGGAGTCAGCAGTAGTCGTAGTCTGGGTCTGGGGCCACGATTGGCAATCCCCCACCCGCCCCTCCCCGCTCTCTCTTTACATTAGACGATCCGATGGCACACCCCCCGTGGCGGAAATGAACTGTGCAGAATAACGTTTTTGTGTGTGAGGGTGTAGGGCAGCGGTTCCCAACCTTGGGGTCGCGACCCCATTTCAGGTCGCGGAAAAAATAATTTTGGGGTCGCGGCTTGGTCCTTGGGGTCGCGTAGTCTGGCCTCCAAACTGATAAAGATTAAAAACCTCATCCTGAGACGATCATAAAGCTACTTAAATTCAAAAATAATTACGAAAATTTTTGCGTGACGAAATGAGCATAAGATATGGCAGGATTCGAACATCCGCTCGCGGACTTTGTTGTCGGCGCACAGACGCTCTCGACCACCGTAGACCGCCGTGCGTCTTTTAAATAGGAACGCCGTTTGGATGCCCCGGGCCGCCTTGCCACGCGCCGCTGTGCTGGGCTTGGCAGGAACTGATTGGGTCTCCTCAGTGGGCTGACTATGATTGGTCGAGGGACCCTTGGTGTGGCCGGCCTGCCTGCCTGGCCGGTGCATGGCCTGGTGGCCTGCAGGCTGGAGCCGAAGACGGTCGCTCTGTCTCGCTCACACCTCTGCGGAGCGCGCGGTGAGTGCGAGAGAGACAGAAGGCCGTCTTCGGATTAAGCGTGCTGGTCCTGGGCCGCCGGGGTGAGGGCGGTGAGGTTTCCTCCAGGGATCGGCGCCGTGCTATACCCGTGCCTGTCAGGCCTGGTGGGCTCGCCGATGGCACCGCATGTGCCGTGTGCCGGCCACGCTCCAACAGGAGCGTTCATTTCTTACGTCAACCTGCGGTACAGTATAATTTCACTGTGATTTCTTACACCCTACGTGATCGGCCAACGTGAGTCGCCACCGCGAGAGAGAAGCTGGTCAGCGATTGCAGCGCCCTCTTACGGCGGAACAACAACTTGATTTCCCAGCGCCTAGGTGATCGGCCAACGTGAGTTGCCACCGCGAGAGAGAGGCAGGTCTGCGATTGCAGCGCCCTCTACCGGCGCTCTCACCTAGGCTGTGAGAAATCAAGCTATTGTTCCGCCGGTAGAGGGCGCTGCAATCGCAGACCTGCCTCTCTCTCGCGGTGGCAACTTACGTTGGCCGATCACCTAGGCGCTGAGAAATCAAGTTGTTGTTCCGCCAGCAGAGGGCGCTGCAATCTCAGACCTGCCTCTCTCTCGCGGTGGCAACTCACATTGGCCGATCACCTAGGCTGTGAGAAATCAAGTTTCTGTTCCGCCGGTAGGGGGCGCTGCAATCACAGACGTGCCTCTCTCTCGCGGTGGCAACTCACGTTGGCCGATCACCTAGGTCGTGAGAAATCAAGTTGTTGTACCGTCAGCAGAGGGCGCTGCAATCGCTGATCAGCCTCTCTCTCGCGGTGGCATCTTACATTGGCCGATCACTTAGGGTGTGAGAAATCAAGTTGTCGGCTCGCCGGTAGAGGGCGGTACGTATATGAAAATAACTCCACACCGTGCCCACGTTCCCATCTCAGGTCAACGATTAAAGTGAACTGGAGCTGGAAGATTGTCGAAGTGTTGGCGTACAAGTCGACGCTCGAAATTTTACTTCATTGGCTTGTCTTGGCGCGGACTCCGGGCAGCATTTTGAACTCAGAACCCAACAGGAGGTTCTCTGCTCTGTCTGTGGGGTGTAGCGGTGCCGGCTGCCGGCCTCGGCGGCTTTGTCAATGCAGGCATTTGGTTGCGGCTTCCTCGCTGCCACCGCCGCACTGATTAATGTTTATGAACGGCCGCTGTAATGGGGGCGTCGACACCGCTATGCGAGGGAGGGATTCAAGGCGGATAAAAAAGGGGAGGGGGTACTGCACAACGCCATTGGGCACTCGAATGCTAATGGTCCGGACGCTGTAACAAAGGGTATAAATTAGTTTCCAGCCCTTCGCCCCACCTCGCCCCGCCTCGCCTAGCCCCGCCTCGCCCCGCCCCGCCCCGCCCCGCCCGTCCCAGATCGACCAACCGACCGGCCGGTCGGCCACTCGGGCAGCAGAAATCGGGCTCGGCTCCAAACCGCCGGCAGTGGTCAGATCGTCAGTGGGAGGGGTGTAAGCTTACTCCCGCCGCCGCGCTGCGCACGCGGAATGGGAAACACAGAGAAGTCGGCGGGCAGCGTTGCCATCAATGTTTGACGTGATTACATCCGCCGGTCATATCGGACGTGCAAAGTGAGTTAAAAAGTGCGCGCGAGTGTAAAACAAAAAACGATTGAGGCGGTGCGGCAGGCACTGCACAGTGGGCAGCATCTTTCAGCATCGGTGCATCCTCACTGTAACACTATACACTGATCTGCCGGATCTGCCACCCCTTCGCAATCTGCTAAATAAAACTCCAGCGCCGTGGCCGGACCAGAAGTCTGTCCCAGAAGGGGCCCATGTCATTGCCACAGTGTCGCAGTGGCGCCCAGCCGCGCCCCTCGGGGGGTAGCGGGGGGTGAGCGCCGCCCCGTGGGAGCGACGAGGGCGGGGCCCTAAGGGGGCCAAGGGGGCCAAGGGGGTGGGGGGAGTGCCATGCGTGTTCGCACAGTAATGCCCCAGCAGGGCTCTCCCTGTGGAGTGGCCATCGCTTCTCACTTTTCACCACTCGGGGCGCGAGGCTGAGCATGCCGCGCCGCATGGCAGTGCACTGTGGGTCCGAAGACCGTTGAGGCGGCCAAAAGACCGGACACGTTTTGAGCTCCAGTTGCCACAAGTGCGGCGCGGTAGGATTTGCTGCGGCAGAGTTTGTCGCCGCCAGCTGAAAATAATCTGAAAAAAAAAAGAAAGCGTTTGGGTTTTTAGGTCGCGTCTATAATTAATCCGGATGGGTGGTGGTGTGGATGAGAGAATGTGAAGAACGGGCAAACTGACTAAAAATACGGTGACCTTTCGTGCGGGGCCGGAAAGCGCCCTAAAAGCCAACAGGTTGTTCAGTTGGTTCACTTTTTGCCGCGTCGACTCATTTTTGTCCAGTCGTGTATGAAAGGGGCATTTAATCCGACGCGTACACACACACACACATAAACATATTTCAGAGACGGTGGGAACTCAAATCGAAGGCGTTGCTTTGCACAATACAGAACTCTTCACTCTTTTATTTTCCAGTGTTGTTAAGTTGGTTTCTGCTTCCCTACGAATCGTGTCGGTGCACGCTTTCCGGTCCGTAACTTTGTTGCTTTCCTGCTCCCACAGGTAGGCTGTGCAATGACGCCGCTGCCCCCCCCCCCCCCCCGGCCCAGCCCCGCCTCACGAGGTAAGGCGTCCGAGCAAACATTCCCGGTGTCCTCAAGGACCTCGAGGACCTCGAGAACCTCAAGGTCCCGAAGTAAGGGGAAAGGATGTCACTTGCAGATTTTGAATTATTGAGTCTCGACCATAAGTTTGCGGGAAGACTTCCCCGAAGGCGGTCGCACACACTGGGGGACGTAGGCAGAAGTTAGCGCTGCCAAGTTGGATAAGGAAGAGAGAGAGAGAGAGAGAGAGAGAGAGAGAGAGAGAGAGAGAGAGAGAGAGAGAGAGAGAGAGAGAGAGAGAGAGAGAGAGAGAGAGAGAGAGAGAGAGAGAGAGAGAGAGAGAGAGAGAGAGAGAGAGAGGGGAAGGCGGCGCCGAAGGCCATCCACGAGGTGCGAGACGGTTTCTCTCCGAACCTCCCTGACGACCGGCGGAAAAGTCGTTTGGTCGCTCTGTGTCTCTGGCACCCCTACGGCACGGTCTGCGGCGCGTTACGTGGTATGTGGACGTCGCTACTTTGTTGGGCGACGACGAGCCGCTGCGTTATCAAGCCCGCCAGTCCGCCAGTCGTTTTTCTTGCGAGGCTCTCGGCCTTCCCCGCCCGCAGACTGAGCGGCGCTGTCGTCGCTCTGTCCCTCTCGCACATGCACGTGACGCCCTGTGAGTGCGAGAGAGACAGAACGCGACTCTGGGAACCAGTCTGCTGCAAGACGGACGGCTGCATGGGATTTGGTCCAGGAAGTCCTGGAATCACGTTAAGAGCCCCGACAGTCCGACAGCTTGGTGCAGCGGTTATGCCCGCCCACCCGTCAACCTGGCCACCCCACCTCCACGCTAAGAAATAAAAACACCTCGATTTTGGCAGTAAAACGGCAGCGAAGTGCGACGTAATGGCGTCGCTGTGCAGTAACCGCGCCAGTGACGGCCGGCTGGCTGCGTGTCGTGTTTTTGCCGTTGGCTCCGCGAATCCCTCTGCGCTGCGTCCGCGCTCCGCCCACGCCCCGTTCACACCGTCGCTCCGCGCCCACGCCGTCCCTCCCTGACCATAACGTACGTGTCTCGACCCACGCTCGGCCTACGCTACAACGACCCCCTTCCGGCCGCATGGTTTCCCGACAATCTTATTTCGGGACGTAACAACTCCCCCGCGATTTGGCTGCGGCCAGGCCTGCCCCACCCTCCTGCACTGTGAAAAATCCTTCTTTCGTTTCTGTTTTGTCTGAAACGCGTGCGTAGAGCTGCTGCTCAAGAAAATACACAAAATAATAAATATTTACAGTAAAAATAAATAAATAAGGAAACGGAATAGTTATGTGCATTTTTTGAGAAACAGCATGACGAGACCCATTTGGTAGGCAAACTTGAGCAGTGTGCCCGAGCCGCCCTCGCTGCTCCAGCGTACCCCCTCCCTTCCCCCTGCTGCCGCTGTTCCCGTATTCTCGCCATTCTTAATGTCCTTTTCAGAGCCCCCCGGGGGGAGCGTCGTCCTGGTGGCTCGGCGACCTCGCGCGCCCCGCTCTCTCTCTCTGTCGGCCCGACTCACTGTGTTTGCCCGTCCGGTTGTCTAATCTGGCCGCGTCACCGTCACAAGCCGCCCGTCTCTCTGTGGCCGAGGGAGTATGTACGCCGACTGCAAAGTCCGAGAGCTGATGTTCGAATCCTGCCCCATCTTTTTGCTGACACGCACTCTGTACTGCACGGATCCAGCCCCAGGCGACTCCAAGGACCAAGCCGTCACCCCAAGATATATTTCCGAAATTCTTCCGCGACTGAAAATGGGGTTGTGACCAAGAGAGACCCAGACAGAGGGAGGGGAGAGAGAGAGAGAGAGAGAGAGAGAGAGAGAGAGAGAGAGAGAGAGAGAGAGAGAGAGAGAGAGAGAGAGAGAGAGAGAGAGAGAGAGAGAGTAATTGGGATGAGTGGTCCAGCACCAGCACTAAAGCCCCTTTTGAGCGTGGGGTACTCCCCACTCCCCACTTGCTACTCCCCACTCCCCACTCGGCGGCAGGCAGCGAAGCAGAGCGTCTCTGCCGTCCCTCATACTTCGGCTGCAGGTTTCTCAAAGCGTGCCGTGGCGAGCCGCCGTTACACCGCCGAGCCGTAATCCGATTGTCTGGCTGGCCGCTCGGTCTGCCCGGCCTACCCGGTCTCGGTGCTCGGCGTGCGCGGCGGTGGCGTGCATTGCGTGGGGCTGGCCGACCTCCCGGCAGCGTGGCGTGCAACAAGCAGGACGACCAGCCATCGGTAACGAATCAGTCTGGGGTCACTGCGCCGCGACATGCCGTGCGGGCTAATGTGTCGCCTTGCCTTAAAGGCAATGACTTGCACGCCTTGGTTTCGGAGCAGGCGCGCCGAACAAGGTGGTCAAAACCGAGGGGCAAACCACTTCGAAAAATTTTGTACACAGTTATTTAAAATTTCAAACGGTTATGCTTATGAGTTATGGGTGTATTAATTCTTCTCTTCTAGGGCTTCGCGGCCTCAAGTAACCGAATTTAATCGACAGGGGTGCTGGGCCTCGCTGAAGGGATCAGACGGGGCGTGGTGGGGTGGGGCGGGGCGGCGATAACCCAATCAGGGCGCTCCAATCCCTAATCCCTTGACCCACAGCCGCGAGCCCCGCGACAAAGGGCGGGGCGGGGCGATCTATCCCGCCCCCAGGCGGGCAGGGCGGGCAGGACCCATCCCGACGTCCGCCTCGCACACACTCGCAGCGGAAAACAGCGCAGTTTCAATTTAAAGTCGCCGCCGGCGTGCTGGGTTTGGGGACGGCTGCGGAGGGAATAAATATTAGAGAGAGAGAGAGCGAGAGAGAGAGAGAGAGAGAGAGAGAGAGAGAGAGAGAGAGAGAGAGAGAGAGAGAGAGAGAGAGAGAGAGAAAGTGAGAGTGTTTCGGCCCTTCATTTCCTCTGCCTCCCCCACCCACGTTTCCCCGTTTCCCCTTTAAGTAATATCTCTAATGGCGAGGTAGAGTGTGATCGTTGTCTATGAACCGTGAGCGGGGAAATTCCTCACAGACACTAAAAATCAAAAAAAAAAAAAAAAAAATTATTGCTATGCAAAATCACGTATCATTTTCCGCGAGAAGTTCACCGAAACAAACTGTACGATTTTTTCTACGTAAATTGGTAAAAAAAATAATAAAAAAATTGGTGTGCAAACTGACCATATGCCTGTGAGACAAAAAAAAAAAAAAAAAAAAAAAAAAAAAAATAATGCGGTTGTGCTGCTGGAGTCCCACAATAACCCAAGCTTCTCAGCCAGCGTGCGGTTTTGACCGGCCTTGTTTTCGAGACTCTTTGTCGTTGCGGTCCCATTGATGCCGAGGTCCTCGTTTTCCTCGCTGCCCGCAATGTACAGCAGTGTGCGTGGCGTGTCCAGCCCGGGCATATTAGATTATTTCCGTGGTGTTCCTGCCTGCCGGCCAGAGACAGACAGACAGAGACAGAGAGAGACAGACAGAGAGAGTAATGGGGGTGAGTGGTCCTGCAATTTGTAAAAAAAAAGACAAGGCCTTTTTCGAACGTGTTTCCGCGCCTTTTTTTTTTATGAAAGCACGAAACGGGGCATCCCCCTTGGAACGAGAGTGCACCCCACGGGACGAGCCGAAGGCGCAGCCTCCGGTCCGACGCGTCGTTGACGCCATGCTCCTCGGTCCGTCCGCGACCCCTAGCGTGGCCGCCGCCTCCGCCTACCGGTCATTCGGAGGTTGTTTGCGGGCAATTCTTCTTGAACACCTGGCACACAGTGGTAGTTGTGCCGGCAGCGCCGCGGGGGGCGATGGTGAAATGTTTGGGCCCGCAGAGGCAAGCATCTATTAGACTAAGGACTCCACCCCCTTCCCCCACCCCTTTTGCTACCGTGTTTACCTCGTATTTATGACTAGCCCCGTGCCCCTGAGAGGGCCGCCCGCCACCAGGCCGCCACGCCGGCACGTTGTGGGCTGTGTTAGCCCAATCATCTTGACCTACTTTTGGCGGTCTACCCCTCTGCCCTCCCCCTCCTCTTTCTGGTTTGCACCCACAGTAACTCCCGGTGCCTCAGTGCTGCACCTGCCCCCCCCCCCCGGGTCTCTCTCTCCATGCACTCCTCTTATGCATGCCCGCCCCGAATTGGACTTCGACTTCCGACCGCTTTTCCTGGTACTGACTCTGCTGCGCCACGCCGCTCCGGTTTCGCGTTTCGCCGCTGCGCGCAGTGCTGGCCGGCCTCGCCGAGAGGAGCCGCCCCTTCCCCCCCCCCTCCCCCCTTTCCTGGTCCGCCCCTTGTCTCTCCTCGTCTCCGTATCGGCACACTGCCCCGCCATTGTGGTGGCCGCGGCGGCGCCGCTTCGGAGTGCAGCGCGCCGTGCCGAGTTCCGCTCTCTAAGTAAACTGCAGCACAACGAGGGCAAGACGACGGCACTCTGGCGTGTTATGCCCCGTCTCAGTGCCCTACACTCACAGCGAAAACGGTTCCTGCGGCTTGTGCATAGCCTCAAGTGAATACACAGGCGATTGCCTGGTAAAATCGGGAACCGCTGTTGGAAAAATTCTTGGTAATTCCCGGAGAATTTGTTGGAAAAAATTGCCTCCGATTTTCTGAAAATACCAAAAACTTCCCTGTTGTCTATGTTGTATAAGTCCTCTGTTACAAAATAAATCTTTTTGAAAAAAAAAACAAAAAAAAACGTAGGTTCTGGAAATTTTAGACGGAGCTTTGTATCGCACTTCTCGGGATTTCCCAATTGATTTTTAACAAGGCTGAGACGCGTGGATTTAAACGTGCCGTATCTGCGGCAGACTGTGTGCGGCGGCCATGGCCTGGCGGAGCGCGGCACAGCTACGCGGAGTGCATACAAGATAGTCGCACGCTGCAGTGCGTATCTGAGAAAGGGGCGGGGTGGGGGGGGGAGGACGTCTACGGGAGGAAAAGGGCTGTTGCTGAGGGAAGGGAGGGGGCCGTGGAGGGGGAAGCCGTGGCCCAATGCACCTCCAGGTTCTCTGCTGGCTTTGTTGCGTTCGCCGGGTGAAACGAGGCTCTTAAATACAGTGGCGAGAACCGGTGCGCAGGCAGCGCGGCGCCACGAGCGGCCCCCGGGAGGGTGTTAGTTTTCTATCACGGCGGTGTGTGCGCAGCCTCAATCCAGACGCGATACGGGACGGCCTTCCTTACGCTTTCATTTACCAGCGGGTTGCCGTCCCGCCTCAGGGGATACGCGGAAAGGAGCAAAACAAACAACTTTTTTAAAAAAATAAATAAATTAATTTTTAAGTTGTTTTTGTCACTGGGTAGATTTTCCTCCACAATGGCAGCGATGCTCGTGCATGGAATGTGTTTTTTTTTTTGTGTGTGGGTGTAATTTTTTTTTCTTAGGCGTTTTCGAGTCTGGAGCGTCATTGCGTTGGCTTTATTGATCAAGCTATTGCGAGGTGACGGCCTCTGTCGTACCAGCGGGGCTGGCGGGGCTGGCGGGGCTGGCGGGGCTGGCGGGGCTGGCGGGGCTGGCGGGGGGGGCTGGCGGGCTGGCGGGGCTGGCGGGGCTGGCGGGGCTGGCGGGGCTGGCGGGGCTGGCGGGGCTGGCGGGGCTGGCGGGGCTGGCGGGGCTGGCGGGGCTGGCAGGCCGGCGCCTTCTGCGTCTTGTTGCGACCGCGGCTCGGCGCTCGTTCCATTTTGTTGCAGTGTTATTACCCCTAATCTGCTAGTTTTCAGCCCTTCGCCCGGCCGTGGGAGGCAACGCCCTCTCCATTGGCGCGTTGGCTGCGTAAGACGTAAAAAAACTTTCAAAAAATGACTTTAAAAAAATTAGTATCGAAATGCTTAAAAAAAAAAAGCTGGGGGTAAAATGATAGGAAAAGAAAGCCTGGAGAGCCGGGCGAATCGGCCAGGCTTTCCCGGATAGGCCGGCTGAGTCGGGCGGCCTGCAGTGGGGTCTGTAATTGGCGGGAATTGGCGTGGTTTTGAACTTTGAAATCGGGTAATAAGTTTGGTCCGGGCCCACACTGTTCCGTGGCCGCGGCGCGGTGCCGCTGGCCGTCGCGGCGTCTGGAAAGCATAAACGTGTTTTTCTCTCAAGGAGATGGCACAAGAAGAATTTCTCCGCACAAGACAAACTCAGTTTGGGAACATTTCCCTCCCCCCCCTCTCCTCCCCCTTGTTTCTCCCTCTCTTTCTTTCCCTTTCTCACTCGAAATTAAACCTAAACAAGATCCATTGTGGGGCGCGGCGACGCGGCACGCGAAAGAAGTGTAGAGGCAAAAAGAAGCAAGGCCTAATTTACTTAGAGAGCTGCGACACGCAGGACGCGGCGCGCGCCGTGTTTTGTGGCGGATATCTCTGTGCGACAAGCCACAGTGGGCCAGAAGACCGGTGCAGGCGGCCAAAACCTTAGACGCGTTTTGTCGCTAAATGGGGCTCGAACGAAACGTGTGACCCCGCGGGCAGTGCATGGTCGGCCAGGACGATCAAGCAGCAGCCGCTCTGCCCTTCACAGTGGGCCAGGCGTTGTTTCCCCGCTTCCGCCCACAAGAGTCATTTTCTCCACATTCCCTGATCGATATAGATCGCCCCCGCATATTTCGCTGTCATCGCCTGCACCCCCTGCGAAGGGCGGTCCTTAAGCCCCCCTAGGCCCCCAGCGCGCCCCCTTTCCTCCCCGGATGCAAACACCTCCATCATTTCGGACCATTAGGCAGGGACAGGAAAACAAAGCAGCACATACAGGGGCTGGACGTGGTGACGCGGTGGCGCTAGAAAAAAAAAAAAAAAAAACAAGTGGGGAAGGGATGGCTTTTGTTCCGTTTATGAGGTATGTGATGAGGCACTTTGGGGACCTTCTAGGCAGCCAGGCACGACCGCTGTCCGCCGGGGCCCCGGTCATCGGGGGTTGTCTTTATCTATGCATATAACTGCATGCGTTTTTTCTTATTTTATTTTACGAAATCGACTTTGCTTGACACACGTTAGTTGTTTTGGAAACACATCCAATTTCACTCCGAACTCCCTTGGGCGAATCGTGACGTGCTAGTTTGACCCGTGCCTGCATACTTAACTCGCTCCAATTCCTGCAAGAAGGGCGTCCTTGGCGTCCACGGACGTCAGGACGGCTAATGAATGATTCGCCTCAGGGACGGTCAGGACGGACAAAGGGGGGAAGACAACCTCCACCACCCACCGCAACCGAACTGATTAACTTCAGTTGTCGCGTTCAGGTGTCAAATTTTAAACTTTCCCTCCTGAGCTCTCTACTTTGACCGACCGTGCCGGTCGTCATTCGAACCGCCACCGTGGCCGGTGGTGGTGGTGTTTGGGTCCACAATAATACCCCCGGCTCTGAATTATTCACGCCCTCGGGTGTGATTGATGTGAACGAGGTTCAATCACAGTCGCACACGATGTGTGTGTGTGTGTGTGTGTGTGTGTGTCCCAAGCACACACCGCGCCCTAGCACGGCATCACGGCATCGGAATGGCACGCCCTTAATATTTCAGCCGGGGGTGATTACCCGTACGGAACAACGAGGAGAGTCTCAACGCGGCCGCGCGCCGTCCGGGAGGGAGGGCCCTTGAGGTGAGCGCACCAAGGCTCCGGCGGCGAGTTAACCACCCAGTCACGCGGTAATGGTTACGTTGGTTTTTTTCCTGCCTTAAAAAAAAAAAAAACACGGACAATAAATGTATTCCAAATCTACTAGCGAAGGTCCAGGCTCGGCCGGAGGTCTCCTCAAAGCCAGCGCATTAAAGTGAATGCGCTCATACATGTTTACTCTGTCGCTGCCCACATGCATTCTCTCTCTCTCTCTCTCTCTCTCACACACACACACACACGCACGTTGTTTGGGCCGGCCCCAAACGTGTGACGGGACAAATTGGAAGTAATGTGGTTCCGGCGCAGGCGAAAGGCAAACGCTCGGACGGCCGAATCAGCCGCGACTGCCTTCAGTCGACTCTGTTTACCTGGACCTTAATGAAAGAGGACCGCGCGGTCCGTCGGGGGGGGGGGGGGGGGGGCCTTTCTGGCCTTGCCGGCCTTGCGCTCGGCGCCGCGTTAAAGAACCTTACCGGCGGCGCGTCCCTGACGAGGCATTACGCGCATTTGCGGCGTCTCGTACTGTAGTCTCGCGACGCACGCGGATCTCTGTCACGACGTGCACGACGAGGCCTTCTCAATGAACTCGCCGAGTTCGACCGTGGCCCATGGTCGCCTCGACGGCGGTACCGCAGAATGAAGGGAACGAGGTGAAGGAGGAGAAGATGAAAGAGGAGGAGGATAAGAGAAAAAGTTGGATTGGAGGGAAGGCCAGCTCAGCGGGCATCACGTTGGAGTGGCTCTCTTTATTGCCGATAAAAGATGGACGGAGATTTTGAGAAGACTCCTCTCTGTCTCTGTGTGCGCGGGGCTGGGCGCTGCGCGCCATGAAGACTCATTCAGTCCAGCCATGCATTTTCTATGCGGGGCCCTTGTCCTCATCAACGGGCCGAGGCGCCCCGTCTCTCTCGCACTCGCAGGGAGCCCCCTCGGCCCGCGAGGGAAGCAGGGCGATGGTATTGAAACGTGTCTCAACAAGCGCGCGTTTTTCTGGTTTTGCATGTTTGGCTGTCATTGGACGCAGCTATCTCCTCTCCGGAGCCGCTATCTGCATTGGAGAACAGCCGGTCGGCATTTGAAAGTCAGATGCCAAAATTGAAGAAATAAAATATGAAAGGGAGCGGCTAGGTTGCAGCGGGACTGATGGATGCGGCGCTGGCGTGACCTCTGGAGACTCCAGCCGGACAAGTTGGACAAAAGAAAATCAATAATCGGTGCGAGTATTAACGCCTGAGAGAGGGCTGCACGACGGGACTCTCGTCAGTCATGGCGCTTGCGTGCAGCGGGACCGCCTCACCGTCGCGGGCTGTGGACCCTGATGGCGCCTGATGGCCTGACGCAACATGCAACCTAACCGCGCTTCTCGCGCTCCAATGTTGCTGATCCGAGAAAGGGGGAAAAAAATCAAGACCCACCTGGAGTCGAACCCATGACCCCGCCCCGGCCGACCGGTGCGCTGTCCACTGCGCTACGGGACCAACAATTTTTTGTCGGGTATCACTCGTCTCTTTGACCGCGGCGTTGATCAGAGACCTGGGACGGCCACTTCCAAGCCGATGTCGTGCCGATCGACATGATTGGCTTTTTTTTCGTGTTATTTTTTCCCTGTGTACGGTTCTATTTTCATCTGCCGCATACATCTCGTAATTTCACTGCGCCACGCGAAACCGATGCGGGAATAAATAAAGGCTTTGCTCCGCGGGGCGGTGCAGGGCAGAGCGAGGCGGACACTCTAGTTTAGTCCCAGGGGGACCTTCACGCTCGGGCGCGGGTTCAACGCTCCCCGGAGGCCACCCGTTTTGTCGCACCATGATACATACATATGAGTATCAATTTCGGCGCGTGTGTTTGTTTTTGTTTATCGGCGGTCGTTGGGTGCGCGCTGTGCATTGTCAACCTGGGCAGAGAACGCCATCCATCACCGAAGCGATGCCATCGACGTCCTCGTTGAGTGACTGCATCGCAACGCACGCTGTTCCAATAATTAGTTTTTTTTTTATTTCCAACTCGAAGGTAACATGCAACTTTCTGTGGGTTTTTTTCTCTTCAAAGAGCCGGGGAATGTTTTTTGTTTTTGTTTTTTATGTTTTTGTGGTAGGAAAAAAAAGTGTTGCTAGTGTCGGAGCGAGTGAGGTTGGCTGTGGCGCGGCAGAAACTTTGCGTCTCGTTTTCATGGTCGGAAAGGAAAGGGGAAAGGCTGTCCTCACCGTCCCACTCCGCACTGTAAACAGGTTTACGCACGTGTTTTAGCTCGCAATATGCTTCTGCATTTCATAACAATAAAACAAACTTTTTTCCCCTCCGCCCCGTCCTTGCTTCCTCGCGGCTTAAGTCAGCTTCACGGAAGGGGGAGGGGAGGGGGGGGGGGCTAGCGTGGGAAAGGGCCGCTTGAATCAAACGGGGCTGCGAAGCTGGGCCACGGTGCCATGCATGATGGAGTGCGGGTCGCGCGGGTCGCGTCATTGTCGGAAGAGTCGGCTCCGTCTCTCTCGCACTGGTGGGGGGCACGCCGGGCGTGCGAGAGACAGAGCGACACGCAGTGTGCTCGCGTGGCGCCGCGGCGCCTGCCTGGGTACACCGTTTCCCACATCCGAACAATAGTAAAATTGTGAAAAAAAAAGAGTAATTTGAAGAAATTTGAAAATTTAAAAAAAAGATTAAAAATTTCAAAAAATTATAAAAATTTCAAAAAATAATAAAAATTTCTAAAAATTATAAAAATTTCAAAAAATAATAAAAATTTCTAAAAATTATAAAAATTTCTAAAATTTCAAAAAATTTAATAAAATTCAAGAAATTTTGTAAAACGTACACAAAAATTTTGAGTTGCTTCCCCCTCGCTGTGAGCACACTGTGAGTACACTCACCTAAGCGAGCAGGCCAGGCGGGGGTCTGGCGGCGAGGTGCCCCGAGAACAAGTACACTCACGTCAGCAAGCACGGCCGACTCGGTGCGGGGATAGACTACGCGCCACGTTGCGCGCCGCGCGTCTGTGTGGGTGCACTACACTGTTTGCGAAAACGAAAACGCTGACAGGCGAACTTGGGCGCGGGCGAAGTTTGGGTGTGCGCGTGGCGAGGCGGCAGAGCGAAGGGCCGGGCGAAGGGCCGGGCGAAGGCAGAGCGAAGGGCTGCTGCCTGACGCGACTGTAAACACCGTCTCACCTTTGGCTCACCCTCCGCCGCGCTGGGTCCCGCTCTATCGCACCGCGACGCGGCGAGTGCGAGAGAGACGGGGCGAGGAACACGACTCTCGGAATCAGTCTGCCGCGGCCCTGCCCGGCCCTTCCTCACACGCTCGCACCTCGCAGTGGCGAAGGGCAAAGAAGGGCGGGGATGTTTTGCCGGCGAAAGGGCGCCCGAGGAAATGCGAGTGCGGCGAAGGGTCCTCGAGGGCGAGGGAGGGAGAGAGAGAGCGGCGGTCAACCTCCGCCCCGCTGAGCAGCGCTGCGCAGTGGGCAAGAAGACCGGCGCAGGTGACCAAAACTCTCGACGCGTTTTGAGCACTAGAGTCGCTAAATAGGACCCGCGATCCGAACGTGTGACGTTCCTAGTTCGATGAGCAATCCATTGGTGGGGTCCACACGTTCGGTTCAAGTCCCTTTAAGGGACTCTGGAGCTCAAAACGCGTCTCGAGTATCGGCCACCTGCGCCGGTCTGCTGGCCCACTGTGCGCTGGCCAGTGGTGCCCCGGTGCCCCACGGCGTCCCCAGGGAGGGCCTCGGAAAGGGCACATGAGCAGCGGACGGTCAATGTGCCGTGCAAAATGGGATTTCGTAAATTGATCTAGTTTTTGTGAAAAAAAAAAAAATTTAAAAAAAAATTAAGAACTATTTTTTGGTGACTCGCTCGTTTTTGCCGTGGCCCGCGAGGTGAAGCCGGGCCGGGAGGAAGGCGCGGGCAATAAGTGTCGGCCGTTAAAGAGAGTTTATATTTTATAACGATTTACGGGCGAATCGTATTAGGTGGAGAGATTTCAAGGGCCGGGGGTCGAGGTCGCGAGCGCGTTTTTTTTTTCATATTCTTTTTCGCGCGGTCTTGTTCCGTTAAATGATATTATCCGCTCGAGGTGCTCACGACCGGAGGGGATGCCGGATGTGCAGGGACTCCGGGCGAGGCGGCCGGCGAGCAGGGTGATTCAGTTGGCGCGTCTTTAAAGACAGCGTTATGGACTTCGCTGCCCCCTCCCCCCCTTTCAACACCCCCACCCCCACCCCTTCCCATTGCCGTCGGCGCTCCATTGAATTAGCCCTGCAAGTTTGGCCCAGCCAGTTTTTCGCGATGAGTCCAGAAGGCCAGCACTGGGAGGAAGCCACTCTCGTTTTCTTTTTCCACCCGCCGCCCCCCCCCCCCCCCCCCCGATTGTTTTCGAGATTACGGCCGTTGGAAGGGTTCCGGGAGCAGCGCTGCAACATGGCGCCCGCAGGGTAGGCGGCCCGTGGCGCTGTGGGGCCGCCGCGTTGCCTACCTCCCAGGCGGAGAGTCTCGCCCACCTCGCCGGCCCGGCCAGGTCTTTGGCTCGCCGCCAGGACCGCAAGCGGTGAATGAACCGGGCGCCGCTTGGATGCATGGAAATGGCGGCGGTGGCTTGGCACGGCAGAGTATGGCGACCAAAAAAAAAAAAAAAAAAAAAGAGACTTTTTAGACAACCAAATATTAAACCGCCTCCAGCGCGCGACTTTCGAACTCCCGACTCGATTGTGAATCGAAGGCATGGCGGCGCTGCCTCCCCCTCCCCTCTTCCCTCAACGCGGCCGAAAAACAAAGACAACACCAAGGACAACAACAAAAGCATCTTTCTGGAGGACTTCCCTTATCCCGCGGCCATCTCTGTGTGCTCGCTTCCGGCCGCGGACAAGCGCCGCCCGGACAGACTCTCTCTCTCTCTCTCTCTCTCTCTCTCTCTCTCTCTCTCTCTCTCTCTCTCTCTCTCTCTCTCTCTCTCTCTCTCCTCTCTCTCTCTCTCTCTCTCTCTCTGCGCCAGCGGCAGGCCTATTTCCCCTTGGCTATGACACACACCTGCAGTATGGCTGGCTGCAGCACTGCGGGAGACCAAGCGCCCTGTTGGCTGATGAGGCCACCACCCCCCTCCCCTCCCCCCAGCGCCTCCCCCCCAACACACCATTTCGCTTCTCCCCCCCCCCCCCCGTCTCCTAACGAACACACAGAGGAGCGTGGTTTGAATCCGGCGGCAAAATCTCGGGCATTAATTGGCTTTGTTCTTCTAGTGCGGTTTCTTTTTAACACCGGACTTGTTTCATTTTTGTTGCAGGTGTGTACACTGCCGCCGAGCCACACGCTTCCAGCAGTGAGTGCCGCCCACCCCGCGTCCTCTCCAGTCGCTCGGCTGGAGTCCCATTTAGAGACTCTGGCGCTCAAAAGTATCGTCCGTGATTTCGACCGCCTGCACCGGTCTTCTGGCCCACTGTGCACTCGTTGTGTTGTGACATTGCCAGGTCGATGTCGGCCTTCGCGGGGCTCGTCTCTCTGTCCCCTTTGTTCGATTACTACCCCAGCTTTGGCGGGGCCCGGGGCCCTTCGCCGGGCCCTTCGCGGGGCCCTTGGCGGGGCCCTTCGCAGATCCCTCCGCGAGGGGGGCCCTTGGCAGGTCTGGGGGCGGGGGGCGGAGGGGCAGCACTTGGAGACGTGGAAACACACGGCGAGCCGAGCCTATCTCGTATCGGCCCCTTTCCGACTGTCAATTATCGTTCTCAGACGAAACCCCTTCGGGTCGTAAATATTGTTCGGGCAGGGCGGCGTGGCGGCGGGGCCCTCGGAGCGTTCTGTCGCCGACAACGCCGATCACAGTTGATGTGGGAACACAGCTCACATCAGCTTTGTAGGCCATAGGATAGATTCGAAGCCTCTATGTGCGTTTCTCGGCTAACAAACCAGATGATGCGAGCCGTGGTCCACAATCCCAGGTCCAACTAACTTCCAACACGGAGACCGAGCGACGCGGCACAGTTGGCCGGTCGAGGACACTGTCTCTTCGTATGGCCGCGGAAACGGGGTCACGTGCTTTATGGAGGCGCCCTGGGGATGTTAAGCGGCGTCCCCTCCCCCTCTCAAACCGCAACCTACGCACCAAGCGCTCCCCCTGCACAGTGGGCCAGAGGACCGGCGCAGGCGGCTGCAGCTGTAGACGCGTTTTGAGCCCCTGAGCCGCGAAATGGCACTGGAAACCGAACGTGTGACCCCACCAATGGATTCCTCGTTCGGAGAGCAATCCATGGGTGGGGTCACACGTTCGGTTCGAGTCCCGTTTCGCGGCTCAGGGGCTCCAAGCGCGTTGGTTAGGTTCTTCAGGCCCACTGTGCTCTGCCCCCCCACCCTGCCGCCTCATCCGGAGACAAGCACACCCCAGGCACTCATCGGAACGGAAGTACGGATGGAGGCGCTCACTGGAAATATTTCGCGTGACTCCACGTGTCTCGTTCAACTCGGCCGTCGTGCGGAGGACAGCCTCCTCATGAATATGCCGCCCGGACTTAGTTCCGCTGCACTGCGCTGAGAGAGACAACGCAGCGAACGCCTTGGCGAACGCAGCGAACGCGGCGGAGAGATGTCATACGACAAGTTGGCGGGGAGCGGCGACCGGTACCTTGGTTTTGCTTGCTCCGGTCTGCTGGTGCGCTACTCCCAGTGCGAGTCGGAATAAATTAGTTACCCCCACCCTCTCTCCCCCCACCCGGAAAAACATAGCGAGAAAACGAAGATCCGCGCATGGTGACTGCGGCCTCGGCCAAGGCTTCGCGGCAGAGACCGGCTGCTTCCCGCCTCTGCCGACCTATGCGCCCAGTGACGGATGGGCTGAGATGACGTCATCCGCGGCGCGCGATGGATGTCCACAGAAACACGAGGGGAAATAAATAAAGGTGTGCAGGGAACGCGCGTGTGTGAAGCACCCCGCGGGCCTGACCGCCGCCGTCGAAGTCAGTCTCTCTCTCTCTCTCTCTCTCTCTCTCTCTCTCTCTCTCTCTCTCTCTCTCTCTCTCTCTCTCTCTCTCTCTCTCTCTCTCTCTCTCTCTCTCTCTCTCTCTCTCTCTCTCTCTCGTACACAGACCATGGAAATTAGGTGGGGCACGCGGCAGTAACGCGAGGTTGGGCTTCAGCGCCAACTTGGCTCGGGCCGCCGCCGCCCCGCCCCGCCCCGCCCCGCCCCGGGTGGCTCGCTGTTTCCCCAGTTTTGGAGAGTGGCGATCAGATAAGCTCGCGGCTGCGTGCCCGCTCTCCCTCTCTTTATTTCTCTCTCTCTCTCTCTCTCTCTCTCTCTTCTCTTCTCTCTCTCTCTCTCTCTCTCTCTCTCTCTCTCTCTCTCTCTCTCTCTCTCTTCTCTCTCTCCTCTCTCTCTCTCTCTCTCTCTCTCTCTCCACCGCTCTCTACCGCTCTCTCTCCCCCTCATTCTCTCGCCCTCTCGCTATGCCCCGCACCAAGATGCGTGTGTGGCCGGGCTGGGCGGCTCTCCAGGAGATAATTTTGCCGGGGGCGTCTTCTTCTTCTTCTTCTTCTTCTCGCGGTCGAGCGACTGCGCAGCGCGCCCACAACGCGTTACGTGGTTCATGCACGAATGGCCGCACCGATCACGCGCCACAACAATTCCATCCCCGAGGGGACACCCATCTTCTCATTCTCTCTCTCTCTCTCTCTCTCTCTCTCTCTCTCTCTCTCTCTCTCTCTCTCTCTCTCTCTCTCTCTCTCTCTCTCTCTCTCCCTTCCTTCCCCCACTTTCATTTCACTTCCGCCTCCCCGCTGGTGGTCGCCTTGCCCGAGGCCCTGCCCAAGGCCGTAACATGATATATGCAGGCGTCATTTATTAGAGCTTGTCTGTCTTGCGGGCCGCCATCCATCAAGGCGTCGGGCGTCCTGGAGGAGCTAGAGGATGGGGCTAGAACAAGGGGAGGGGGTTGTTGTGGACTGTGCACTTGTTTGCCACAGCTGCCCCTCCCCCCCCCACTCCGCGCATGTCCATACTGGATTGAGCTGGGTCATTTAGTTAACATGAGGAAAACGGGTTTACATTGCTGCCCGACCAGGCCAACAGTTCCCCCCCCCCACCTCGCCCTCCCATCCCCACCGCTCCGCGGCCATTTTTAAAAGGGCACTAAATCGCGATAAGAACTTGTATGGCCCCACGTTGGCTCGATTCCATTCTTAGTGAAACGACCAGGAATCGCGCAGTACGTCGCGAATAAAAGTGGGGGGGGGGGGACTGGTCAGTCTTCTCCAACAGATAAGATTTTATCTTCTAGTCGCACATTTAATATTAACAAATACGTGCTAGGAATGTTTCTTTTTTAAAATTTTCAATGCTTGATGTAATAAGTTTAAGCACAAGTGGGGTTTCCTTTGCACTTTTTACCACTGTTTTTCAAACTTGCTGGTTTTAATGACAAAGTGTAAGTACGTCCCTTCTCCTTCTCCTTTTTGAACTTTTGACGCGACAGTGACGTGTGCCGCACGCAGCGACTCGTTGACCCAGTTTCTCCACCGCGCCCCGCCATGCATGGGTGTGTTCAAAACGCGCCGTGCTTAATGGCCTCCCGACTTCAATCACGTCGACGTGCCGCGCTAATCGATACCTTCATTTCCGGTCGAGTCACGGCCACGACCGGAGCCCGACCGGAGCCCGACCGGAGTCCGACCGTAGCCCGGCCGGAGCCGACTGCGGCGCGGCGGCCCGATTTATTTCGACGTTAATCTTGAATCGCCAGCCGCGTTTCCAGATGCCTGGGCGAGATTTCCAGCGCGGCCGTAACACCTGAGGTAATACAGCCGGATGAATTAAGATTCATTTCGGGGAAATTATTATAGCAGCGACACTGCAGGCCAAGAAGAAGAAGAAGAAGAAGAAGAAGAAGAAGAAGAAGAAGAAGAAGAAGAAGAAGAAGAAGAAGAAGAAGAAGAAGAAGAAGAAGAAGAAGAAGAAGAAGAAGAAGGGTTGGCACCAGCAAGCGTCGATGCGTTGGAATAATTGTTAACGACTTCGCTTTCCCAGCGAAGCGACGCGGTTCTAAGTGCATCGCGACAGGTAAAGTTGTCCCATGCATTCTCTCCTCCATCGCGGTCTAGAATTAACCGTCAGCCGTGTGCGCGGCGACGGCCCCAGCGACACCACAGCAGACTGCCGAGCAGACTGCGCTCCGTCTCCCTCGCTCTCGCGCGTCGCTCCGCGGCGGTGCGAGAGACAGGGCGGCGGCGTGCTGGTCCTCGGCGGGCCGCGTCGCAGCGTGCAGGAAATGCGATTTATTTTTCAATTTCCGACCCTGGGCCCGGGCCCTGGCCCGGCTGCTCCCAGGCGGGGAAAAAGACGGAGAGCCGACGGAAGGAAGTCTCCTTTTCTATTCAGCTAACTGGCCGGCGGTGCGTGCGCCAGTAAAATTTTATGCAAGCCCAGCGGCCCGGCCGCCACTGTCAAGTGGTTGCAGAGAGAGAGAGAGAGAGAGAGAGAGAGAGAGAGAGAGAGAGAGAGAGAGAGAGAGAAACTCGTCGGCGATCGCGTTTCGATGTCTTCGTTTTGATTTGCGGTCACTGCCCGGACCATAATTGTGTGACGGGTGGCCGCAGACACAGCATGTTAGCAGTACGCAGTGTGGCCGCAAGCCTGCGCGCGTGTCTGAGTGCTTGTATTGAATGACAGGACTGGTGCGCCGACCGAGAGGCCTCGCCCTTTCACGGTCCGTTGAATGTTTAATTAGATCGAACGGGCCGTGCGCCGAGGCCGTGCGCCGAGGCCGTGCGCCGAGGCCGTGCGCCGAGGCCTTGGCCCTGGCCAGGCCTGCATCAAGCGACTTGTAAATTTCACATTTTTTACACGTTTTTTGGCTTTATATAGCGTGTGGCAGCGTGGCAGACGACATAAAACGCCAAATCGTGCAAAAATAAGCAAATTTTGAGTACGGGCCACTTTGTACACATGAGTACACTGATCCACCCCTCGCTCCCAACCCAGTGGGTCCGGCCGTGGCCTCTGGCTGCCCCTGGCACACGCCCACTGGCCCAACGCGCACGGCTGGAATAGCATCGGCACTTAAAAACAAGAAAATATAATTATGGCGACGTAAAATTTAGAAAGTACCCCGTCGTTTCCATTCTAGCAGCGACCTCGCGCGGGGCGAAACCATTCTCGCGATTAACTCCGAGTTTTACTTCACGCAGACGTTCGGTGTGCGTTGCCCACTCTAGGCGGTGAAAAAAAAAATGGAATGCCGCGGTAAAGCCAGTCTGGACAAAAAAAAAATGAAATAAAAGAAAGCCGTGTTTTATTCCTTTTTTTTCGCCCTGCGGGATTTCATCGCAAATGAGTGCGGCGGTAATGTCATTGCATAAGCCTCGCGGATGCGGGCCACGCTCGTAATGAAAATTAGTCTAGCTGTTGTGTGCCCCCTTTTTCCTCGTACGGCCTCGTGTTAGTCTTGCCATCCAGCGGATTCCCGCAAAAAACAAACTAAAAGAACGAAAAAATAAATAAATAGCGAAAGCAGAGGGTTTTGAACCACGGACGTCGGTGTTGGAAGTCGGCTCGCCTGACCGCGCGGCCACCACGCCTGCGCCGCGCTCCTGCCGCTGAATAATTCGTGAAAGGCTTTAAAACGCAACAGAAAAAAAAGCAGCAATGGGTTTTGAACCACGGACCTCGGTGTAGGAAGTCGGCTCGCGTGACCGCGCGGCCACCACGCCTGCGGCACACTCCTGCCGCTGAATAATTCGTGAAAGGCTTTAAAGCCCACTCTCCGCGAGCCGCGCGGGGCCACGAGCGATAGCTCTATTACGCGCATCTTGCAACAGCAGTTACGCAGCCCGCAGCCGTAGCGGACCGCCCCCCTCGCTCTAACCCAGCTAAGTGGCTGCATCACCCGGGCCGTTATAACGGCGGCCGTTTCCCGAGCCTAGCGCGCCCAGCAGCGTACTCTGCGAAACAAAACGACACATTTAAACAGAAATATTCTTTGCCGCGTTGAAAAGCCACTGCGTGACTGTGTTTTTGCCTCAGAAAGCCCCTCGTCGGAATTTCCCGCAAGGTTGCCGGTTCTCCGCAGGGCAACGTGCGCCGAGTTCGTCGAGAGCGCTTGAGACATAATTGGTTTTGTGGAACTCGGCTTACTCTTGTTTTCCGATGGGCGCGAGGGGTGGGGGGAGGGGCGTGACTGGAAGGGGAGGGGGGGGACATCTGGTGTGTGGGCCTTTATGTTTTGCGCGAAGTGCTGCCCGCCGCGCCGCGACGGCCGCGGGGGCGTTCCCCTGAAAGCATCTTTGAAGAGCAGCGGCAAAGAGGAGGGAGGGCCTGCAAAAGTGTGTCCGACACGACTCTCGCACCGACTAGGGTTACAAACAGGGGAGGGAGAGAGAGAGAGAGAGAGAGAGAGAGAGAGAGAGAGAGAGAGAGAGAGAGAGAGAGAGAGAGAGAGAGAGAGAGAGAGAGAGAGAGAGAGAGAGAGAGAGAGAGAGAGAGAGAGAGAGAGAGAGAGAGAGAGAGAGAAAGAGACAGACAGACAGATAGGAAAAACGTTAGGTTAGAGTAGACGTCTTTCGCAAAGTCGCTCTCTATTTTAGGCTGAATGCTTTTTGCTCTTTTTTTTCTCGCTCTACGTCGGGACAAACGACGGTACTTGGCTCGCAGCGTGGCGTCCCCCGGGACGGGCCGCACGGGCCGCTCGAATCACTCGGGTCGCAGTAACGCCTTAATGAGGCGAAAGTAATGAGCAATCGCAGCCAACGACTCATTCCGTTTTCAGGACACTTTTTTTATCACCCCCATTTTTGTTGCGCTTTTATTCAGGGCGCGGGACTGACGGGCAGGGAGGTCCATCTGGCGCCCAAGGCTGCTGGCTGGCTGCTGGCTGAGCGGCTGGCTGTTGGCTGGCCTGCTGCTCGCTACGGGGATGCGCTAGCAAGCGTCATAAAGACCCATTACAAAAGTGGCCGGCCGAGGCCCCCCGGGCCCCCTGGCCCGCCAGCCCCAGCCACTTGGCCTATGAATTGGCGTGCCTACTCGCGGCCCGCGGCCCCGAGGGGGCGCTGCTCTGCGCCCCCGCTACCCCGCCGGTCCGCGCCGGTCACTCCGATCGCGAGGCGCACGGCGCGCTCTGGTGGTCACTTTCGGTAACGGCGCCGCCTTTTGTCTGGCCCACTGTGTGCCGTTGGCTTTGAGGCGAGAAAACGAGAACGCGCCCGGACGGCCAGCGGGGCGTCGGCTCCACGCCGGCCCGCCCGGCGCCTCCCCCTCCCCGCAGCGGCTGTGCGGCTGGCTCACTGTGCGGACTGGTGCGAGCTAGCAAAGAGCGTTCTTTGTAGGAATATAACTGTGCACATTTTGGGACGAGAACGGCTAGCTCGCGGCCCGCAGAGAGAGCAACAACTTCCCTTTGACGACTCTCTGCCCAGTTCGTTGCCCTGTCTACTGAGGCCTCACGGCCGTGGCTCTGGCCGTGGCTCCTGGTCGTACGCGTCCAAAGAGCAGCTCGTTCCGTCCCATGATGCCCCACCCCCACCCCCGTCCCCCACGCCTCAAGAGACCTCCTCCCCAAGAGTATTTTGGGCACCTTTTGTCGCTGCGAACCCGGACTGGACTGGACCCTCCCAGCGGCGCGCGAGGCCAGATTCGCGGGGATAGAGGGGGGTGTCGACGTGCGCCAAATCTCATCAGGATGGCCGCACAGGATTCCCGGGATATCACCCTCTCGCACTGGCACTGACAGACGCACACACACACACACACATGCAAACCTAACCACATCCATCCACACACAATCGCTCTCACAGACTCAGGCCCCCCTTCTCTCTCTCTCTCTCTCTCTCTCTCTCTCTCTCTCTCTCTCTCTCTCTCTCTCTCTCTCTCTCTCTCTCTCTCTCGCTCTCTCGCTCTCTCGCTCTCTCTCTTAACACATACACACACACACACACACACACCCACACACGCGCGTGCGCACGGTGCACTCTGGGAAGGAGGGAGGGCACAGAGGGTTGACTGAGAAGGAGAAGGGGCAGGCGAGGCCGTTACGATCCCCCCCCCCCCGGACGGCAGGGACGAGTTTGGGACGGGATAATGGACCAAAGCCGGCCTGACCGTTCTGTTGCGGACTGAGAGGTTGCCTCAGGCCAAGTCTCGCTTAGACGTACACCGTCGGAATGAGGCACCCCGAGGCAGCCCCCGCGGCCCCCGCGGCCCCCGCGGCCCCCGCGGCGCGGAACACGATCCCAGTCACGTGACACACCAATCACATTTTTACGCATTTAAAAAAAAATCGCTCCGACTTTTTTCTTTGATTGCATGAATGGTTGAGGTCGTCGAACGCGCCACTGTGCCGTGGCGTGAGGGGAGAAAGAAGGGCATTTCGCGTTGGAACTGGGCGCGTGAATTGATTCGAAGCTCTACTTAGGGGCCGCCCCGACCCCTTTCGGGGCTGTCCGATGCTAAAACAGGCTCGGAATAATCTGCTTCAAGTGCAGTTTTCGGCCGCGCTTTGCAGAGAGGACGGAGGCGAAGGGACGCCGGGTCGGACGCCAAAGAGGCAAAAGTTGTGAAAGGAAGGACCAGAAGATGGTAATGGTTTGGGGGAGGAGGGAACGGGGGTGGGCGGCAAGGGGTAAGTTACTCCTCGTGGGTCAGCGCGGCGGACACGCCCAGCGGCGCCTCTATTTCCCTCGGGAATTTACAGCAGAAGGGAAGGGAAAATTTAATCTTCGCGAATTTTCTGGGAGTGATGAAAGGGGTAAGTCGCACCAGGTGGGCCGCAAACTGACTGCATAATAGCGACCGTTTGTTTTTCCTCGACAAATTGGTCGCGGTATTTACAAGCTGCCCCCCACACCCACACCCCACAGTGGGCCAGAAGACCGCGGCACAGGCGGACAAACGCCGATCGCGATACCAAGTTGTTGTCAGCTCGTGCACGCCGGCAGCAACAATGTAAATTAGACAACGCTGCCGCGTCGCGCGTCGAACGTGCCGGCGACATGCAGAGCGACGCCGCAGCGACACGGAGACGCGGCAACAGGTTCCTCGGCGTCCTTGGCGCGCTGCTCCTGTTGTGCGCGTCCGCCATCAAGGCGGCGACCAGCGAACGCCCGCGCGGCCGAGGATAGGCCGGCCCGCAGCACGGCCGTGCGCTCGTGCGGCCTGACTCGGACCGAACGTGGGGCCCCACAAATGGATTGCTCTCCGAGCTCTTCTGGCCCACTGTGCGATGTCCATGAGTGGAGTAGGCTCGGACCATACGCATGGCAGTGGTGCCAATCGACTCATCGCTCGAATGCCGATGCTGGCACCGCCGTGGGTTTTGTTTGAGTTCAACTTAAGGGAAGTTCCAGTTTGCCCGTTGTTCTCCTCGAGCGAGCAAGTTGACGGGCCCGCTCCTTCATCGAAGCCTCAAGGCGGAACCAGGAGCCGGCCTCAGGGAGGGGCGAAGGCGAAGGAACACTTTTTGCCTAATGAGCAAAGTGTGGCTTTTTGCCCACATTTCAGGCGGCTATCTAGGAGGGGGCGGGATAATAATTGTCTTTTTGCCCTCCAACTGGATCCGCGCCTGCGCCCCACACTGCTTACATCCCCAGCCATTCCAAAAACACAAAAATCGATAGTCTTCCGGAGATGCCCGCCGCCGCGCCGTGGGCCACGCTAGAGGCGGGGGTCAGAAAAAGGTGCTGCCGGTTGATTTATTTGGCGTAGGCTGTTTCGATAGGTAGGCTCGGCTCTCCCTGCTAAGGTGCCCCACTTCGTCGGCCCCGGCTCTGGCCCTGGCTCTGGCTCTGGCCCTGACTCCGGCCCTGGCTTCGACCCTGGCTCCGGCTTGCAATTAGCCCCATGTCACGCACAGCCACACCCGGCTCGGCAAGGTCTCGGTGGAATATGTTGGCCAGGCGGACCACATGGAGGGCTCTATCGTTTTGTCTGCTGGTCCACCTCCCATCTCGCGGCCATTCACGCGACAACGGGTCTTTCGCGCTCCGATTGCTAAGTAATATGACAAGCTTGCATGCCCTGGCCGTCGGCCAGAAGAGTGGCGGAAAGAGTGAAAAATAATAAATGTTGGAAGTTGACCCAGGGACTGTAGACCACGACCAGCGTCTTCTGGTTTGTTAGCCGAGAAACCATGTAGAGGCCTCTAATCTAACCTATGGCCAACGATAGACCTGTATACCCGCATGAACTGCCATGGCTGAGATCTCAGAGGCATCGGTCCTCATGAGTAGGGACGGGAGATCGAATCCCCACGTTCCTCACCTTTTTTGGAGGCTAATCCAGGGTTCAGTACGAGGCCAACATCGCCGAAGCATCTGCACCAGACCCTCAAGTCCTAGGTTCAACTTCCAACATTTATTTTTTTTACTCCCTCCGCCAGTGTGCTTTAAACCCACAGCAATGCGCGTGCACCATCATGGTCCTTGGTGGCTGGAGGTGTAGACGCGTCAGATTCTCGATATGAGGATCGGCTGTTCAAATCTTATTCCTTCACAACTTTTTTCTCTGACCGCTGCACATTGTCGCATCAAGAGCCCGCTTCAATCGGCGTCAGACATGAGCCGTGGTGGCTGAGGGCGTTAAGGCCATCCGACCCCGACCGTAAGATCCGGGGATCGAATCCCCAAATTTCCTTTCATTTTTCGACTGGCTTCCTCCCACTGCGACTCAAACCCGTCGTCCAACACTCGGCAGACGTGCAAGTCAGGGTGGTGTAGTGGTCTAGGCTCAATCCAGGCCATTACACCCGGGTGTCTAAAAAGCAGTCCGCTTCGGCGGATTGGCCTCGGCACTGGTTCGATCCCCGATCGAGCCAGCCACTCGAAATTGGTCGCGAGTGGGTCCATTCCGATTCGTCGGATGGAGTTGATAAGTCCTTTGAAGCTGGCCCACTGACTGCATGTTCGGGTCTGGGAGCGCCGGACAGCGGGTGTACCATTTGGGTACCGACCAGCCTGCGCAAACAAAAGCTCCCAAAACTACTCTCTCTTTCTTTCTTTCTCTGTCTCTCTATCGTCTCTGCCTTACTCTACTCTGCCCATGTTGGGCCGTGTCGGCGGCTCGGGTCCTACTGGGTCCCCCGGCCACCCCCGGCGTACGATATCGAAGTCGCTGGATCGGATTAACCCCAGTTACCTGATAGCACCGGTTCCCATCCCGAACACCGAAGTAAAGCAGGAGGCCTCCCCATTAAGACTGGGGAGGGGGTGTAGAGTTCCATTTTTTTAAATTTATTTTTTATTTAAACACGATCGCCAGCGTCCGGGTACACCGTCCCCCACATCCAAAAACCAAAAGTTTCAAAAAAAAAATTAAGAAATTTTCTAAAACGTACACAAAAATTTTGAGTTGTTTCCCCCTCGTTCTTGCCCCCTTTTTTCCGGAAAACAGAATCTCCGTGAAATGTTGAGACAGTCTGCTGGCTGCTCGTTGTCTCTCTCCCGGACGTTGACGCAGTGATCGCCCCGGCGGCAGTTTCGTCAAGCGGCCCGGCCCACTCGGTCCGCGGGGACTCGGTGACAACGCGTCCCCCGAGTCGGTATTACTGATGGCCAGTGCCGAGCTGCCGAGTGCCGGCCCTAAAAGGAAGCCTTCTTGCCCGCCGGGGCCGTGGAGGAGGCCGTGGAGGAGGCCGTGGGCGAGGCCGTGGAGGAGGCCGTGGAGGAGGCCGTGGAGGAGGCCGTGGAGGAGGCCGTGGGCGAGGCCGTGGGCGAGGCCGTGGGCGAGGCCGTGGGCGAGGCCGCGGAGCTCCGAGGGATAAACAAATTGAGAACAGTCTTTCTTTATCTCCCCGCGGTGCTCCGGTTGGCGCCGCGGTCGCTTTTCTGCTTTTTCTTTCCTGCCAAGCTCGCGCGCGGAAAATTAATTTTTTTACGGCCCCTGCCAAGTTATTCACGCAGGAGACCGACCAGTGGTCGCGTGGGGGCGTCGCGCGGTTTGTCTTCGTTTCCGCTCCTTTGCTGGTTTTCTCCGCCTGTCTCCTTTGCATCGAACGTCGCGATTTGCGAATCAAATCTCGTCTCAAGCTCCTTTGTTGTTTTGTCTATTTTTTCGAACCGATCGTTTTGACTTTAATTGTGCCTCTGACCCCCACGGCGGGCAGTGACGGTGGCCTTGCCCGTTTTCCTGCAGTACGACGTTTTTGCCTCTAGCACGCGGAGAACTGGGTTCGTGCGCAAAGCAGGCAAAACCCTGCCCACTTCTAGCCTCGCGAGCTCGTCTAATTTACTCTGCTGCCCTGGTTTGCATGTTAGCTGCGTTCGGAAGCGCATTCTGTGTGTATGTTGTGTGTGTGTGTGTGTGTGTGTAGGTGTGTGTGTGTGTGCAGGTGTGGGTGTGTGGTGGGTGTGTGTGGGTGTGTGTAATGTGTGTGTGTGTAGGTGTGTGTGCAGAAGGGGCGGGGGGTCTGGCGTGGCTAGGCATGTCGTGCAGGTCTACCTGCTCATCGGGTGATCTAGGCGCGTTGCGTGTTCGCCAGTCAGTCAACTTACAGCGTTTAGTGGTAATGGAGCTAGCGCCGTGCCGCGGCGGCGCTGTGGAGGACTGAGGGAGACGCCGGTAATGGGAAAGGGGTCGGTCTCCACCTCTAGACGCGGTCAGCTTTACGGGTAAAGAACAAAGAGGAGAGGAAGCATGAAAACCCACCTTTTCCCTAACAAAATTGTAAAATTGTAAAAGTTTGTAAAAAAAAAAAAAAAAATCAAGCCAAAAAAAATGTCTATTGTTAAAAATTTGCCCAGTGTTTTATTATGGGCATTTTATTAGGTCAAGAGACCACGGCACTCGAAACAACAGCTCTTTTGCCGTCGCGTCATCGTGTGAACGCCACCCCGCGGTGTTGTCAGTCCCGACCAGAAAACGACTGCCCAATGCCGCCGCGGAGGGATCTAATTATCGCGAGCACGCGACGTCACAGCTCGTCACGTGGCTCGTCACACTCGTCACAATGCCCGAAACGACACCCTCATCGTGCGCGTTTGACTCGCCACGCGGCCTTGTCACACTCGTCGCGCGACTCTTGAACCAACGGCCTGTCGCTTCGTCACGCGGCCCGTCACGACGGCCTGGCTTGTCACGCGAGCGTCACGCCCAAGGCTAAGACAGGGCCTAGTCACCTCCAGCATTCTTCGGCGGCCCTCAGAGAGAGAGAAAATTGATTGGGACCCGAATATTTGGGGCGTTTGGGGCCCTGCGGTGGAAGGGGCCGGGCTCTCGTCAGGGAATTGAGCAATACAGTCTCTTCGCGAGCCATATCGAAATTGGAAAGCTTTTTTCTGGAGAGCGACGAGAGGAAGAGGCAAGGACACGTCGTCTTGCGAGACGCTCCGTGCTGCAGGCGGTGGGGAGCGAGGGAGAGGGGGATATGAAAATGCTATTTGCACAGAGAGAGCGTTGTTTGATCGAAACACGGGCTCTCGCCGGGACTCGGCGGACCGCGGCGGAGTGGAAGCAGCAGCGGCACAGAGCGCAGCAGCGCCTCCGCGTATTGATTCTGCAAATAAAGGGACGTCACAGAGTCACAGTCGGACCACGTTTGTTTCGATCGAGCAGGGGTGAAAAAGTTAACTTTTGTCCTCGGCGTCCTCGGTGGAGACTGGCGGACGGTGAGGCGGCTGTCGTTGGGGTGGCCAGACGGGCAGAGTCAATAGCAACGGTTATTCCTCCGGCGACGTGTTCGCCCACAGCCACGACACTGGCCTGCTTCTATGCTGCCTCGCGGCGGCGCGCCACCTCCCCGATCGGCCCCGGCCCCGCCCCGCCCACCGCGCGTCGAAAGATACCCGCCCAACTAAATTACATCCCTGTTGCCTTGTCATGGCCTGATGGGGGCTGAGGGCGGCAGGGCCGGGGCTCAAGGCCAGTCGCCCCGCAGGGCCTAAAGTGCCCCTTCCCCCTCCCGCAGCCGCCCACCTCGTCTCGTATACACAACTTGGACAAACAGCAAGTTTTAGATTAATGTCGCGCGCTGCGAGCGCACACACACACACACACACACACACGGCTGGCGCGGCCGGCTTGTTGACACGGGTACCGAGTCGTACCTGTGCAGTGTGACGAGGCGAGCGCGAAGGCCGGACTCGCGGCTACAACTCCCGCTTTCATCGTCCGGCAGCCCCAGAAGAAAGTTTTTTATTGCGAGAGAGAGAGAGAGAGAGAGAGAGAGAGAGAGAGAGAGAGAGAGAGAGAGAGAGAGAGAGAGAGAGAGAGTGAGGGGGGGAGGAGAGAGGGGGGAGAAAAAAAGAGGACGGTTCTGCCAAAGGCCCGCGTTGTACTTCCCTTAAACCCGACCAGCCCGATCGCATCCCGGTCGTCGACATTACCTTATCAAAGAGCACTGTCCCGGCTGGCTCGGCTATGCCTTTTACAAGCCCCTTTTTATTGGTGTCTTTCTTTTTGTTCCTGGCTACGCATCATAGGTCCAGCACTCTGCAGTGGCTGTGGGCTGGGACTGGGAGTTCCGGAATGATTCATTCCCAAGCTCAACACGGATCCGCTAAGACACTTCTCTGGATTCAATAATCTAAAGAGAGAGAGAGAGAGAGAGAGAGAGAGAGAGAGAGAGAGAGAGAGAGAGAGAGAGAGAGAGAGAGAGAGAGAGAGAGAGAGAGAGAGAGAGAGAGAGAGAGAGGGGGTGTGTGTGTGTGTAAAGGGAGTGTGTAGAAGTGGCGCTATCCCGTAACGATGTTTTCACGCTTCCTTCTGCTCCCGGTCTGAGCATCTCGGCAGCTTCGCTCTGCGCCGCTAGCGATGGGACTTCCGGTCTGCCAAGCACTGACCGGAACAAATTCTTACGAGCATCCGGTCACTTCCGGCGCGGCCCTCCGCGGTGTCTCCCTTTCCCTCTTATCCTTTCTCCCAGGAAGTTGCTGAGGGTCCGCCCGCTCTCTCTGTCTCTCCGTGTCTCTCTCTCTCTGTCTCTCCGCGTCTCTCTCTCTCCGTCTCGATTGTCGGTTCGCTCCCATTCCGCGCACGCACTGGCCACCGGGCAACAGGGAGCCCCCCCGGCACGAGGCTACCTCCCCGCTCCCCCCCCCCCCGCGCGGGGCCTCGCGCGAGGCTAGAGCCGTAAACTGGGCGCGAGAAAACGTGGCGTACTTAAAATGCGGCGGTTACAAGCTGCGAGCGATCCCGCAGTTCATCCCGACCATGCCGCGCCGCCGTTGCCCACCCCCCTCACCCCACCCCGAACCCTTCCCTCCAGTCCTTCTGACCCACACGGTAATAATGTATCCGTTTTTTTTTTTTTTTTTTTTTTTTAGGAACTTTTTGTATATGTCTTACCAAAACCCTGAACCGTTTTCACCGTCGCGTGTTTCCCGCGCCACGCATTCGAGCTGTGGAGCCACTGGAGAGGTTTACGGGGTTCATACCTAAAAGCGTGGCTGCTTCGTCGCGTGTAAAACCAGTAAAAAAAAATTATTAAACAATTGTTTTTGTTTGCGAGGGTGTGCGTGAGGAACAGAGGGATGGACAGCCCGTAATTAAAGGCAGCAGCAGGTCTGCCGCACCGACAGGGCCTAAGGGATCCCCCCGCTAAGGCGGCTGTGCGCGCTGTGCGCGCTGAGCGTGAGCGGGCGGAGGCCGCGCAACTTGTTTTTCCCTTTCTTTTACAACTGTGGGGGGAAAAGTTGCCGCGTCTCTCCTTCGAAAGCCGCGGCTAAGCCACTCGGAGTGGTCACGGGACAGGGCGGGTGTGGCGGGACGCACGGCTGGGAACAATCATATGCAGCGCCGTTCCGACTTCACAAACGAACAAAAGTCGCATGCGCGCGTGTTTGTATGAGTGCGAGCGTGCGTGTTGGTGCGTGCTGGCGAATGTGTGTATGTGTGTGTGTGTGTGTGTGTGTGTGTGTGTGTGTGTGTGTGTGTGTGTGTGTGTCTGTGTGTACTTGCGTATATTTTTTTCTGGACGATGACGATTTGAAAAACAAGGCCAAGGATGCGTTGCGGGGTTTATTTTGGGAGTGTAGGTTCGTCATTGGCCCCAGGACGCCGCCACGCCCCCCTGCCTGCCGGCTGGCTGGGCCGGCTCGGGGTGCAGCAGCGGTCCTGGAGTCCTGGCGGGAGGGCAGGACACAGGGGGCCCGTTCCGGCCAACACCCCCACCCCGGCCGACTGCCGTTTTTGTAGTGCAACTTTTCTCGGGGAGGGTCGTGCTGCCTGGACCTGACCCTCTGACCGCACGGACGGCTGGGTTGGCGTGGGGTTGGGGGCGGGGTTGCGGGCCCGGCCGGCAGGGAAAGTCTGGTGGCCGCGCCGGCCTTGAGGCTCAAGTTTACCCGCGTTATAGATGACGACCACGTCTTGATGTCTGACAGCAGAACCTTGGACTAGCAGCGCAGAAAAGCCCAGTGGCAGTCCTCAGCACGCCGTCCTGCGACCTTACAGATCGGTCCAGACGCACGCACTCTTCTCTACTCTATCCCTCTACCTCTCTCCTCTCGGACCGTCTCTCACTCCCGGTCTCTCTCTCTTCTTCTCACTCTCTCTTCTCATCTCTCCTCTCTCGCCTCTCTCTCTCTCTCTCTCTCCATCCCTCCCCTCCCTCCCCCCAAAAGGGGGGGGGTGGGGGGGGGGGGGGGGGGGGGGGG
Source organism: Stenchaetothrips biformis (assembly GCA_030522485.1). Classification (NCBI taxonomy): domain Eukaryota; kingdom Metazoa; phylum Arthropoda; class Insecta; order Thysanoptera; family Thripidae; genus Stenchaetothrips; species Stenchaetothrips biformis. The sequence goes on from CM060099.1 coordinate 7,586,222, forward strand.
GGGGGGGGGGGGCCCCCCCCCCCCAGTGGGTGTGTGTGTAAACCGACCCCAAGGGGGGGGTATATCGAAACACACACACCAGAGCAGGCCACTCAATCAGCAGTTGGCGTCCCTTGGCCAGTCTGAGCATGGTGCCGAGCAAGGCCAACAGGGATGCCCCCGTGGCGGACCGTCCGCCAGCCCCCCTGGCCGTCTGCAAGCAGTCTGCGTTGCGATGTGAAGGCGAACCCACCGACCCGGTGCAGCACTCGACTTTCTCGTGCTGGCCTGGTGCTGCCAGTGTCGCGTAAACCAGGACTCGAAACCGAGCGTGTGACCCCAACGAATGGATTCCTCCTCGTTCGGGCAGCGCAATCCATTGGTTGGGGTCACACAAGTTCCTTTAAGCGACTCTGGAAGCCTCCAAGAACACGTCCGGGATTTGGACCGCCTTCCACCCGGTCTTCTGGCCCACTAGGTGGCGGCGGACAGTCTGGGACCTAAGTGGCACTGCGGCGCCGG
>CM060099.1:7587722-7711367 GCA_030522485.1 Stenchaetothrips biformis
CCCCCCTTCCTGGTCCGCCCCCCATTGTCTCTTCCTCGTCTCCGTAATCGGCACACTGCCCCGCCAATTGTTGGTGGCCGCGGGCGGCGCCGCTTCTACGGAGCTGCAGCAGGCGCGCGTGCCGAGTTCCGCTTCTCCAAAGGTAAACTGCAGCACAACGAGGGCAAGACGACGGCACTCTGGCGTGTTATGCCCCGTCCTCAGTGCCCTACACTCACAGCGAAAAACGGTTCCTGCGGCTTGTGCATAGGCCTCAAAGTGAATACACAAGGGCGATTGGCCTGGTAAAATCGGGAAACGCGCTGTTGGAAAAATTGCTTGGTTAATTCCCTGGAGAATTTGTTGGGAAAAAATTTGCCTCCGATTTCTGAAAATAACAAAAAACTTCACCTGTTGTCTATGTTGAATAAGTCCTCCTGTTACAAAATAAATCTTTTTGAAAAAAAAAAAACAAAAAAATAAACAACGTTGGGATTTTGAAATTTTAGACGGGAAAGCTTTGTATCGCACTTCTCCGGGATTTCCCTAATTGAATTTTTTAACAAGGCTGAGACGCGTGGATTTAAAACGTGCCGTATCTGCGGCAGACTGTGTGCGGCGGCCATGGCCTGGCGGAGCGCGGCACAGCTACGCGGGGGGGGAAAGTAGCATACAAGATAGTCGCACGCTGCAGTGCGTATCGCTGAGAAAGGCGAGCGGGTGGGGGCGGCGCGAGGGGGAGGACGTCTACGGGAGGAAAAGGGCTGTTTGCTGAGGGAAGGGAGGGGGCCGTGGAGGGGGAAGCCGTGGCCCAATGCACCTCCAGGTTCTCTGCTGGCTTTGTTGCGTTCGCCAGGTGAAACGAGGCTCTTAAATACAGTGGCGAGGTGCGCAGGCAGCGCGGCGCCACGAGCGGCCCCCGGGAGGGTGTTAGTTTTCTATCACGGCGGTGTGTGCGCAGCCTCAATCCAGACGCGATACGGGACGGCCTTCCTTACGCTTTCATTTACCAGCGGGTTGCCGTCCCGCCTCAGGGGATACGCGGAAAGGAGCAAAACAAACAACTTTTTTAAAAAAAATAAATAAATAATTTTTAAGTTGTTTTTGTCACTGGGTAGATTTTCCTCCACAATGGCAGCGATGCTCGTGCATGGAATGTGTTTTTTTTTTTTTGTGTGTGGGTGTAATTTTTTTTTCTTAGGCGTTTTCGAGTCTGGAGCGTCATTGCGTTGGCTTTATTGATCAAGCTATTGCGAGGTGACGGCCTCTGTCGTACCAGCGGGGCTGGCGGGGCTGGCGGGGCTGGCGGGGCTGGCGGGGCTGGCGGGGCTGGCGGGGCTGGCGGGGCTGGCGGGGCTGGCGGGGCTGGCGGGGCTGGCGGGGCTGGCAGGCCGGCGCCTTCTGCGTCTTGTTGCGACCGCGGCTCGGCGCTCGTTCCATTTTGTTGCAGTGTTATTACCCCTAATCTGCTAGTTTTCAGCCCTTCGCCCGGCCGTGGGAGGCAACGCCCTCTCCATTGGCGCGTTGGCTGCGTAAGACGTAAAAAAACTTTCAAAAAATGACTTTAAAAAAATTAGTATCGAAATGCTTAAAAAAAAAAGCTGGGGGTAAAATGATAGGAAAAGAAAGCCTGGAGAGCCGGGCGAATCAGCCAGGCTTTCCCGGATAGGCCGGCTGAGTCGGGCGGCCTGCAGTGGGGTCTGTAATTGGCGGGAATTGGCGTGGTTTTGAACTTTGAAATCGGGTAATAAGTTTGGTCCGGGCCCACACTGTTCCGTGGCCACGGCGCGGTGCCGCTGGCCGTCGCGGCGTCTGGAAAGCATAAACGTGTTTTTCTCTCAAGGAGATGGCACAAGAAGAATTTCTCCGCACAAGACAAACTCAGTTTGGGAAACATTTCCCTCCCCCCCCTCTCCTCCCCCTTGTTTCTCCCTCTCTTTCTTTCCCTTTCTCACTCGAAATTAAACCTAAACAAGATCCATTGTGGGGCGCGGCGACGCGGCACGCGAAAGAAGTGTAGAGGCAAAAAGAAGCAAGGCCTAATTTACTTAGAGAGCTGCGACACGCAGGACGCGGCGCGCGCCGTGTTTTGTGGCGGATATCTCTGTGCGACAAGCCACAGTGGGCCAGAAGACCGGTGCAGGCGGCCAAAACCTTAGACGCGTTTTGTCGCTAAATGGGGCTCGAACGAAACGTGTGACCCCGCGGGCAGTGCATGGTCGGCCAGGACGATCAAGCAGCAGCTGCTCTGCCCTTCACAGTGGGCCAGGCGTTGTTTCCCCGCTTCCGCCCACAAGAGTCATTTTCTCCACATTCCCTGATCGATATAGATCGCCCCCGCATATTTCGCTGTCATCGCCTGCACCCCCTGCGAAGGGCGGTCCTTAAGCCCCCCTAGGCCCCCAGCGCGCCCCCTTTCCTCCCCGGATGCAAACACCTCCATCATTTCGGACCATTAGGCAGGGACAGGAAAACAAAGCAGCACATACAGGGGCTGGACGTGGTGACGCGGTGGCGCTAGAAAAAAAAAACAAAAAAACAAGTGGGGAAGGGATGGCTTTTGTTCCGTTTATGAGGTATGTGATGAGGCACTTTGGGGACCTTCTAGGCAGCCAGGCACGACCGCTGTCCGCCGGGGCCCCGGTCATCGGGGGTTGTCTTTATCTATGCATATAACTGCATGCGTTTTTTCTTATTTTATTTTACGAAATCGACTTTGCTTGACACACGTTAGTTGTTTTGGAAACACATCCAATTTCACTCCGAACTCCCTTGGGCGAATCGTGACGTGCTAGTTTGACCCGTGCCTGCATACTTAACTCGCTCCAATTCCTGCAAGAAGGGCGTCCTTGGCGTCCACGGACGTCAGGACGGCTAATGAATGATTCGCCTCAGGGACGGTCAGGACGGACAAAGGGGGGAAGACAACCTCCACCACCCACCGCAACCGAACTGATTAACTTCAGTTGTCGCGTTCAGGTGTCAAATTTTAAACTTTCCCTCCTGAGCTCTCTACTTTGACCGACCGTGCCGGTCGTCATTCGAACCGCCACCGTGGCCGGTGGTGGTGGTGTTTGGGTCCACAATAATACCCCCGGCTCTGAATTATTCACGCCCTCGGGTGTGATTGATGTGAACGAGGTTCAATCACAGTCGCACACGATGTGTGTGTGTGTGTGTGTGTGTGTGTGTGTGTGTGTGTGTGTCCCAAGCACACACCGCGCCCTAGCACGGCATCACGGCATCGGAATGGCACGCCCTTAATATTTCAGCCGGGGGTGATTACCCGTACGGAACAACGAGGAGAGTCTCAACGCGGCCGCGCGCCGTCCGGGAGGGAGGGCCCTTGAGGTGAGCGCACCAAGGCTCCGGCGGCGAGTTAACCACCCAGTCACGCGGTAATGGTTACGTTGGTTTTTTTCCTGCCTTAAAAAAAAAAAAAAACACGGACAATAAATGTATTCCAAATCTACTAGCGAAGGTCCAGGCTCGGCCGGAGGTCTCCTCAAAGCCAGCGCATTAAAGTGAATGCGCTCATACATGTTTACTCTGTCGCTGCCCACATGCATTCTCTCTCTCTCTCTCTCTCTCTCACACACACACACACACACGCACGTTGTTTGGGCCGGCCCCAAACGTGTGACGGGACAAATTGGAAGTAATGTGGTTCCGGCGCAGGCGAAAGGCAAACGCTCGGACGGCTGAATCAGCCGCGACTGCCTTCAGTCGACTCTGTTTACCTGGACCTTAATGAAAGAGGACCGCGCGGTCCGTCGGGGGGGGGGGGGGCCTTTCTGGCCTTGCCGGCCTTGCGCTCGGCGCCGCGTTAAAGAACCTTACCGGCGGCGCGTCCCTGACGAGGCATTACGCGCATTTGCGGCGTCTCGTACTGTAGTCTCGCGACGCACGCGGATCTCTGTCACGACGTGCACGACGAGGCCTTCTCAATGAACTCGCCGAGTTCGACCGTGGCCCATGGTCGCCTCGACGGCGGTACCGCAGAATGAAGGGAACGAGGTGAAGGAGGAGAAGATGAAAGAGGAGGAGGATAAGAGAAAAAGTTGGATTGGAGGGAAGGCCAGCTCAGCGGGCATCACGTTGGAGTGGCTCTCTTTATTGCCGATAAAAGATGGACGGAGATTTTGAGAAGACTCCTCTCTGTCTCTGTGTGCGCGGGGCTGGGCGCTGCGCGCCATGAAGACTCATTCAGTCCAGCCATGCATTTTCTATGCGGGGCCCTTGTCCTCATCAACGGGCCGAGGCGCCCCGTCTCTCTCGCACTCGCAGGGAGCCCCCTCGGCCCGCGAGGGAAGCAGGGCGATGGTATTGAAACGTGTCTCAACAAGCGCGCGTTTTTTCTGGTTTTGCATGTTTGGCTGTCATTGGACGCAGCTATCTCCTCTCCGGAGCCGCTATCTGCATTGGAGAACAGCCGGTCGGCATTTGAAAGTCAGATGCCAAAATTGAAGAAATAAAATATGAAAGGGAGCGGCTAGGTTGCAGCGGGACTGATGGATGCGGCGCTGGCGTGACCTCTGGAGACTCCAGCCGGACAAGTTGGACAAAAGAAAATCAATAATCGGTGCGAGTATTAACGCCTGAGAGAGGGCTGCACGACGGGACTCTCGTCAGTCATGGCGCTTGCGTGCAGCGGGACCGCCTCACCGTCGCGGGCTGTGGACCCTGATGGCCTGACGCAACATGCAACCTAACCGCGCTTCTCGCGCTCCAATGTTGCTGATCCGAAAAAGGGGGAAAAAAATCAAGACCCACCTGGAGTCGAACCCATGACCCCGCCCCGGCCGACCGGTGCGCTGTCCACTGCGCTACGGGACCAACAATTTTTTGTCGGGTATCACTCGTCTCTTTGACCGCGGCGTTGATCAGAGACCTGGGACGGCCACTTCCAAGCCGATGTCGTGCCGATCGACATGATTGGCTTTTTTTTTCGTGTTATTTTTTCCCTGTGTACGGTTCTATTTTCATCTGCCGCATACATCTCGTAATTTCACTGCGCCACGCGAAACCGATGCGGGAATAAATAAAGGCTTTGCTCCGCGGGGCGGTGCAGGGCAGAGCGAGGCGGACACTCTAGTTTAGTCCCAGGGGGACCTTCACGCTCGGGCGCGGGTTCAACGCTCCCCGGAGGCCACCCGTTTTGTCGCACCATGATACATACATATGAGTATCAATTTCGGCGCGTGTGTTTGTTTTTGTTTATCGGCGGTCGTTGGGTGCGCGCTGTGCATTGTCAACCTGGGCAGAGAACGCCATCCATCACCGAAGCGATGCCATCGACGTCCTCGTTGAGTGACTGCATCGCAACGCACGCTGTTCCAATAATTAGTTTTTTTTTATTTCCAACTCGAAGGTAACATGCAACTTTCTGTGGGTTTTTTTCTCTTCAAAGAGCCGGGGAATGTTTTTGTTTTTTGTTTTTTATGTTTTTGTGGTAGGAAAAAAAAGTGTTGCTAGTGTCGGAGCGAGTGAGGTTGGCTGTGGCGCGGCAGAAACTTTGCGTCTCGTTTTCATGGTCGGAAAGGAAAGGGGAAAGGCTGTCCTCACCGTCCCACTCCGCACTGTAAACAGGTTTACGCACGTGTTTTAGCTCGCAATATGCTTCTGCATTTCATAACAATAAAACAAACTTTTTTCCCCTCCGCCCCGTCCTTGCTTCCTCGCGGCTTAAGTCAGCTTCGCGGAAGGGGGAGGGGAGGGGGGGGCTAGCGTGGGAAAGGGCCGCTTGAATCAAACGGGGCTGCGAAGCTGGGCCACGGTGCCATGCATGATGGAGTGCGGGTCGCGCGGGTCGCGTCATTGTCGGAAGAGTCGGCTCCGTCTCTCTCGCACTGGTCGGGGGCACGCCGGGCGTGCGAGAGACAGAGCGACACGCAGTGTGCTCGCGTGGCGCCGCGGGTACACCGTTTCCCACATCCGAACAATAGTAAAATTGTGGAAAAAAAAAATGAGTAATTTGAAGAAATTTGACAATTTAAAAAAAAGATTAAAAATTTCTAAAAATTATAAAAATTTCAAAAAATAATAAAAATTTCTAAAAATTATAAAAATTTCAAAAAATAATAAAAATTTCTAAAAATTATAAAAATTTCTAAAATTTCAAAAAATTTAATAAAGTTCAAGAAATTTTGTAAAACGTACACAAAAATTTTGAGTTGCTTCCCCCTCGCTGTGAGCACACTGTGAGTACACTCACCTAAGCGAGCAGGCCAGGCGGGGGTCTGGCGGCGAGGTGCCCCGAGAACAAGTACACTCACGTCAGCAAGCACGGCCGACTCGGTGCGGGGATAGACTACGCGCCACGTTGCGCGCCGCGCGTCTGTGTGGGTGCACTACACTGTTTGCGAAAACGAAAACGCTGACAGGCGAACTTGGGCGCGGGCGAAGTTTGGGTGTGCGCGTGGCGAGGCGGCAGAGCGAAGGGCCGGGCGAAGGGCCGGGCGAAGGCAGAGCGAAGGGCTGCTGCCTGACGCGACTGTAAACACCGTCTCACCTTTGGCTCACCCTCCGCCGCGCTGGGTCCCGCTCTATCGCACCGCGACGCGGCGAGTGCGAGAGAGACGGAGCGAGGAACACGACTCTCGGAATCAGTCTGCCGCGGCCCTGCCCGGCCCTTCCTCACACGCTCGCACCTCGCAGTGGCGAAGGGCAAAGAAGGGCGGGGATGTTTTGCCGGCGAAAGGGCGCCCGAGGAAATGCGAGTGCGGCGAAGGGTCCTCGAGGGCGAGGGAGGGAGAGAGAGAGCGGCGGTCAACCTCCGCCCCGCTGGGCAGCGCTGCGCAGTGGGCAAGAAGACCGGCGCAGGTGACCAAAACTCTCGACGCGTTTTGAGCACTAGAGTCGCTAAATAGGACCCGCGATCCGAACGTGTGACGTTCCTAGTTCGATGAGCAATCCATTGGTGGGGTCCACACGTTCGGTTCAAGTCCCTTTAAGGGACTCTGGAGCTCAAAACGCGTCTCGAGTATCGGCCACCTGCGCCGGTCTGCTGGCCCACTGTGCGCTGGCCAGTGGTGCCCCGGTGCCCCACGGCGTCCCCAGGGAGGGCCTCGGAAAGGGCACATGAGCAGCGGACGGTCAATGTGCCGTGCAAAATGGGATTTCGTAAATTGATCTAGTTTTTGTGAAAAAAAAAAAAAAATTTAAAAAAAATTAAGAACTATTTTTTGGTGACTCGCTCGTTTTTGCCGTGGCCCGCGAGGTGAAGCCGGGCCGGGAGGAAGGCGCGGGCAATAAGTGTCGGCCGTTAAAGAGAGTTTATATTTTATAACGATTTACGGGCGAATCGTATTAGGTGGAGAGATTTCAAGGGCCGGGGGTCGAGGTCGCGAGCGCGTTTTTTTTTTCATATTCTTTTTCGCGCGGTCTTGTTCCGTTAAATGATATTATCCGCTCGAGGTGCTCACGACCGGAGGGGATGCCGGATGTGCAGGGACTCCGGGCGAGGCGGCCGGCGAGCAGGGTGATTCAGTTGGCGCGTCTTTAAAGACAGCGTTATGGACTTCGCTGCCCCTCCCCCCCTTTCAACACCCCCACCCCCACCCCTTCCCATTGCCGTCGGCGCTCCATTGAATTAGCCCTGCAAGTTTGGCCCAGCCAGTTTTTCGCGATGAGTCCAGAAGGCCAGCACTGGGAGGAAGCCACTCTCGTTTTCTTTTTCCACCCGCCGCCCCCCCGATTGTTTTCGAGATTACGGCCGTTGGAAGGGTTCCGGGAGCAGCGCTGCAACATGGCGCCCGCAGGGTAGGCGGCCCGTGGCGCTGTGGGGCCGCCGCGTTGCCTACCTCCCAGGCGGAGAGTCTCGCCCACCTCGCCGGCCCGGCCAGGTCTTTGGCTCGCCGCCAGGACCGCAAGCGGTGAATGAACCGGGCGCCGCTTGGATGCATGGAAATGGCGGCGGTGGCTTGGCACGGCAGAGTATGGCGACCAAAAAAAAAAAAAAAAAAAAGGAGAGAGACTTTTTAGACAACCAAATATTAAACCGCCTCCAGCGCGCGACTTTCGAACTCCCGACTCGATTGTGAATGGAAGGCATGGCGGCGCTGCCTCCCCCTCCCCTCTTCCCTCAACGCGGCCGAAAAACAAAGACAACACCAAGGACAACAACAAAAGCATCTTTCTGGAGGACTTCCCTTATCCCGCGGCCATCTCTGTGTGCTCGCTTCCGGCCGCGGACAAGCGCCGCCCGGACAGACTCTCTCTCTCTCTCTCTCTCTCTCTCTCTCTCTCTCTCTCTCTCTCTCTCTCTCTCTCTCTCTCTCTCTCTCTCTCTCTCTCTCTCTCTCTCTCTCTCTCTCTCTCTCTCTCTCTCTCTCTCTCTCTGCGCCAGCGGCAGGCCTATTTCCCCTTGGCTATGACACACACCTGCAGTATGGCTGGCTGCAGCACTGCGGGAGACCAAGCGCCCTGTTGGCTGATGAGGCCACCACCCCCCTCCCCCTCCCCCCAGCGCCTCCCCCCCAACACACCATTTCGCTCCCCCCCCCCGTCTCCTAACGAACACACAGAGGAGCGTGGTTTGAATCCGGCGGCAAAATCTCGGGCATTAATTGGCTTTGTTCTTCTAGTGCGGTTTCTTTTTAACACCGGACTTGTTTCATTTTTGTTGCAGGTGTGTACACTGCCGCCGAGCCACACGCTTCCAGCAGTGAGTGCCGCCCACCCCGCGTCCTCTCCAGTCGCTCGGCTGGAGTCCCATTTAGAGACTCTGGCGCTCAAAAGTATCGTCCGTGATTTCGACCGCCTGCACCGGTCTTCTGGCCCACTCGTTGTGTTGTGACATTGCCAGGTCGATGTCGGCCTTCGCGGGGCTCGTCTCTCTGTCCCCTTTGTTCGATTACTACCCCAGCTTTGGCGGGGCCCGGGGCCCTTCGCCGGGCCCTTCGCGGGGCCCTTGGCGGGGCCCTTCGCAGATCCCTCCGCGAGGGGGGCCCTTGGCAGGTCTGGGGGCGGGGGGCGGAGGGGCAGCACTTGGAGACGTGGAAACACACGGCGAGCCGAGCCTATCTCGTATCGGCCCCTTTCCGACTGTCAATTATCGTTCTCAGACGAAACCCCTTCGGGTCGTAAATATTGTTCGGGCAGGGCGGCGTGGCGGCGGCGCCGCGGCGGGGCCCTCGGAGCGTTCTGTCGCCGACAACGCCGATCACAGTTGATGTGGGAACACAGCTCACATCAGCTTTGTAGGCCATAGGATAGATTCGAAGCCTCTATGTGCGTTTCTCGGCTAACAAACCAGATGATGCGAGCCGTGGTCCACAATCCCAGGTCCAACTAACTTCCAACACGGAGACCGAGCGACGCGGCACAGTTGGCCGGTCGAGGACACTGTCTCTTCGTATGGCCGCGGAAACGGGGTCACGTGCTTTATGGAGGCGCCCTGGGGATGTTAAGCGGCGTCCCCTCCCCCTCTCAAACCGCAACCTACGCACCAAGCGCTCCCCCTGCACAGTGGGCCAGAGGACCGGCGCAGGCGGCTGCAGCTGTAGACGCGTTTTGAGCCCCTGAGCCGCGAAATGGCACTGGAAACCGAACGTGTGACCCCACCAATGGATTCCTCGTTCGGAGAGCAATCCATGGGTGGGGTCACACGTTCGGTTCGAGTCCCGTTTCGCGGCTCAGGGGCTCCAAGCGCGTTGGTTAGGTTCTTCAGGCCCACTGTGCTCTGCCCCCCCACCCTGCCGCCTCATCCGGAGACAAGCACACCCCAGGCACTCATCGGAACGGAAGTACGGATGGAGGCGCTCACTGGAAATATTTCGCGTGACTCCACGTGTCTCGTTCAACTCGGCCGTCGTGCGGAGGACAGCCTCCTCATGAATATGCCGCCCGGACTTAGTTCCGCTGCACTGCGCTGAGAGAGACAACGCAGCGAACGCCTTGGCGAACGCAGCGAACGCGGCGGAGAGATGTCATACGACAAGTTGGCGGGGAGCGGCGACCGGTACCTTGGTTTTGCTTGCTCCGGTCTGCTGGTGCGCTACTCCCAGTGCGAGTCGGAATAAATTAGTTACCCCCACCCTCTCTCCCCCCACCCGGAAAAACATAGCGAGAAAACGAAGATCCGCGCATGGTGACTGCGGCCTCGGCCAAGGCTTCGCGGCAGAGACCGGCTGCTTCCCGCCTCTGCCGACCTATGCGCCCAGTGACGGATGGGCTGAGATGACGTCATCCGCGGCGCGCGATGGATGTCCACAGAAACACGAGGGGAAATAAATAAAGGTGTGCAGGGAACGCGCGTGTGTAAAGCACCCCGCGGGCCTGACCGCCGCCGTCGAAGTCAGTCTCTCTCTCTCTCTCTCTCTCTCTCTCTCTCTCTCTCTCTCTCTCTCTCTCTCTCTCTCTCTCTCTCTCTCGTACACAGACCATGGAAATTAGGTGGGGCACGCGGCAGTAACGCGAGGTTGGGCTTCAGCGCCAACTTGGCTCGGGCCGCCGCCGCCCCGCCCCGCCCCGCCCCGCCCCGCCCCGGGTGGCTCGCTGTTTCCCCAGTTTTGGAGAGTGGCGATCAGATAAGCTCGCGGCTGCGTGCCCGCTCTCCCTCTCTTTATTTCTCTCTCTCTCTCTCTCTCTCTCTCTCTCTCTCTCTCTCTCTCTCTCTCTCTCTCTCTCTCTCTCTCTCTCTCTCTCTCTCTCTCTCTCTCTCTCTCTCTCTCTCTCTCTCTCTCTCCACCGCTCTCTACCGCTCTCTCTCCCCCTCATTCTCTCGCCCTCTCGCTATGCCCCGCACCAAGATGCGTGTGTGGCCGGGCTGGGCGGCTCTCCAGGAGATAATTTTGCCGGGGGCGTCTTCTTCTTCTTCTTCTTCTCGCGGTCGAGCGACTGCGCAGCGCGCCCACAACGCGTTACGTGGTTCATGCACGAATGGCCGCACCGATCACGCGCCACAACAATTCCATCCCCGAGGGGACACCCATCTTCTCATTCTCTCTCTCTCTCTCTCTCTCTCTCTCTCTCTCTCTCTCTCTCTCTCTCTCTCTCTCTCTCTCTCTCTCTCTCTCTCTCTCTCTCTCTCTCTCTTCCTTCCCCCACTTTCATTTCACTTCCGCCTCCCCGCTGGTGGTCGCCTTGCCCGAGGCCCTGCCCAAGGCCGTAACATGATATATGCAGGCGTCATTTATTAGAGCTTGTCTGTCTTGCGGGCCGCCATCCATCAAGGCGTCGGGCGTCCTGGAGGAGCTAGAGGATGGGGCTAGAACAAGGGGAGGGGGTTGTTGTGGACTGTGCACTTGTTTGCCACAGCTGCCCCTCCCCCCTCCCCCCCACTCCGCGCATGTCCATACTGGATTGAGCTGGGTCATTTAGTTAACATGAGGAAAACGGGTTTACATTGCTGCCCGACCAGGCCAACAGTTCCCCCCCCCCCCACCTCGCCCTCCCATCCCCACCGCTCCGCGGCCATTTTTAAAAGGGCACTAAATCGCGATAAGAACTTGTATGGCCCCTCGTTGGCTCGATTCCATTCTTAGTGAAACGACCAGGAATCGCGCAGTACGTCGCGAATAAAAGTGGGGGGGGACTGGTCAGTCTTCTCCAACAGATAAGATTTTATCTTCTAGCTGCACATTTAATATTAACAAATACGTGCTAGGAATGTTTCTTTTTTAAAATTTTCAATGCTTGATGTAATAAGTTTAAGCACAAGTGGGGTTTCCTTTGCACTTTTTACCACTGTTTTTCAAACTTGCTGGTTTTAATGACAAAGTGTAAGTACGTCCCTTCTCCTTCTCCTTTTTGAACTTTTGACGCGACAGTGACGTGTGCCGCACGCAGCGACTCGTTGACCCAGTTTCTCCACCGCGCCCCGCCATGCATGGGTGTGTTCAAAACGCGCCGTGCTTAATGGCCTCCCGACTTCAATCACGTCGACGTGCCGCGCTAATCGATACCTTCATTTCCGGTCGAGTCACGGCCACGACCGGAGCCCGACCGGAGCCCGACCGGAGTCCGACCGTAGCCCGGCCGGAGCCGACTGCGGCGCGGCGGCCCGATTTATTTCGACGTTAATCTTGAATCGCCAGCCGCGTTTCCAGATGCCTGGGCGAGATTTCCAGCGCGGCCGTAACACCTGAGGTAATACAGCCGGATGAATTAAGATTCATTTCGGGGAAATTATTATAGCAGCGACACTGCAGGCCAAGAAGAAGAAGAAGAAGAAGAAGAAGAAGAAGAAGAAGAAGAAGAAGAAGAAGAAGAAGAAGAAGAAGAAGAAGAAGAAGAAGAAGAAGAAGAAGAAGAAGAAGAAGAAGGGTTGGCACCAGCAAGCGTCGATGCGTTGGAATAATTGTTAACGACTTCGCTTTCCCAGCGAAGCGACGCGGTTCTAAGTGCATCGCGACAGGTAAAGTTGTCCCATGCATTCTCTCCTCCATCGCGGTCTAGAAATAACCGTCAGCCGTGTGCGCGGCGACGGCCCCAGCGACACCACAGCAGACTGCCGAGCAGACTGCGCTCCGTCTCCCTCGCTCTCGCGCGTCGCTCCGCGGCGGTGCGAGAGAGACAGGGCGGCGGCGTGCTGGTCCTCGGCGGGCCGCGTCGCAGCGTGCAGGAAATGCGATTTATTTTTCAATTTCCGACCCTGGGCCCGGGCCCTGGCCCGGCTGCTCCCAGGCGGGGAAAAAGACGGAGAGCCGACGGAAGGAAGTCTCCTTTTCTATTCAGCTAACTGGCCGGCGGTGCGTGCGCCAGTAAAATTTTATGCAAGCCCAGCGGCCCGGCCGGCACTGTCAAGTGGTTGCAGAGAGAGAGAGAGAGAGAGAGAGAGAGAGAGAGAGAGAGAGAGAGAGAGAGAGAAACTCGTCGGCGATCGCGTTTCGATGTCTTCGTTTTGATTTGCGGTCACTGCCCGGACCATAATTGTGTGACGGGTGGCCGCAGACACAGCATGTTAGCAGTACGCAGTGTGGCCGCAAGCCTGCGCGCGTGTCTGAGTGCTTGTATTGAATGACAGGACTGGTGCGCCGACCGAGAGGCCTCGCCCTTTCACGGTCCGTTGAATGTTTAATTAGATCGAACGGGCCGTGCGCCGAGGCCGTGCGCCGAGGCCGGCGTGCGTCCGAGGCCTTGGCCCTGGCCAGGCCTGCATCAAGCGACTTGTAAATTTCACATTTTTTACACGTTTTTTGGCTTTATATAGCGTGGCAGCGTGGCAGACGACATAAAACGCCAAATCGTGCAAAAATAAGCAAATTTTGAGTACGGGCCACTTTGTACACATGAGTACACTGATCCACCCCTCGCTCCCAACCCAGTGGGTCCGGCCGTGGCCTCTGGCTGCCCCTGGCACACGCCCACTGGCCCAACGCGCACGGCTGGAATAGCATCGGCACTTAAAAACAAGAAAATATAATTATGGCGACGTAAAATTTAGAAAGTACCCCGTCGTTTCCATTCTAGCAGCGACCTCGCGCGGGGCGAAACCATTCTCGCGATTAACTCCGAGTTTTACTTCACGCAGACGTTCGGTGTGCGTTGCCCACTCTAGGCGGTGAAAAAAAAAATGGAATGCCGCGGTAAAGCCAGTCTGGACAAAAAAAAATGAAATAAAAGAAAGCCGTGTTTTATCCCTTTTTTTTCGCCCTGCGGGATTTCATCGCAAATGAGTGCGGCGGTAATGTCATTGCATAAGCCTCGCGGATGCGGGCCACGCTCGTAATGAAAATTAGTCTAGCTGTTGTGTGCCCCCTTTTTCCTCGTACGGCCTCGTGTTAGTCTTGCCATCCAGCGGATTCCCGCAAAAAACAAACTAAAAGAACGAAAAAATAAATAAATAGCGAAAGCAGAGGGTTTTGAACCACGGACGTCGGTGTTGGAAGTCGGCTCGCCTGACCGCGCGGCCACCACGCCTGCGCCGCGCTCCTGCCGCTGAATAATTCGTGAAAGGCTTTAAAACGCAACAGAAAAAAAAAAACAGCAATGGGTTTTGAACCACGGACCTCGGTGTAGGAAGTCGGCTCGCGTGACCGCGCGGCCACCACGCCTGCGGCACACTCCTGCCACTGAATAATTCGTGAAAGGCTTTAAAGCCCACTCTCCGCGAGCCGCGCGGGGCCACGAGCGATAGCTCTATTACGCGCATCTTGCAACAGCAGTTACGCAGCCCGCAGCCGTAGCGGACCGCCCCCCTCGCTCTAACCCAGCTAAGTGGCTGCATCACCCGGCCCGTTATAACGGCGGCCGTTTCCCGAGCCTAGCGCGCCCAGCGTACTCTGCGAAACAAAACGACACATTTAAACAGAAATATTCTTTGCCGCGTTGAAAAGCCACTGCGTGACTGTGTTTTTGCCTCAGAAAGCCCCTCGTCGGAATTTCCCGCAAGGTTGCCGGTTCTCCGCAGGGCAACGTGCGCCGAGTTCGTCGAGAGCGCTTGAGACATAATTGGTTTTGTGGAACTCGGCTTACTCTTGTTTTCCGATGGGCGCGAGGGGTGGGGGGAGGGGCGTGACTGGAGGGGGAGGGGGGGGGGACATCTGGTGTGTGGGCCTTTATGTTTTGCGCGAAGTGCTGCCCGCCGCGCCGCGACGGCCGCGGGGGCGTTTCCCTGAAAGCATCTTTGAAGAGCAGCGGCAAAGAGGAGGGAGGGCCGCTGCAAAAGTGTGTCCGACACGACTCGCGCACCGACTAGGGTTACAAACAGGGGAGGGAGAGAGAGAGAGAGAGAGAGAGAGAGAGAGAAAGAGACAGACAGACAGATAGGAAAAACGTTAGGTTAGAGTAGACGTCTTTCGCAAAGTCGCTCTCTATTTTAGGCTGAATGCTTTTTGCTCTTTTTTTTTTCTCGCTCTACGTCGGGACAAACGACGGTACTTGGCTCGCAGCGTGGCGTCCCCCGGGACGGGCCGCACGGGCCGCTCGAATCACTCGGGTCGCAGTAACGCCTTAATGAGGCGAAAGTAATGAGCAATCGCAGCCAACGACTCATTCCGTTTTCAGGACACTTTTTTTATCACCCCCATTTTTGTTGCGCTTTTATTCAGGGCGCGGGACTGACGGGCAGGGAGGTCCATCTGGCGCCCAAGGCTGCTGGCTGGCTGCTGGCTGGCTGCTGGCTGACCGGCTGGCTGTTGGCTGGCCTGCTGCTCGCTACGGGGATGCGCTAGCAAGCGTCATAAAGACCCATTACAAAAGTGGCCGGCCGAGGCCCCCCGGGCCCCCCGGCCCGCCAGCCCCAGCCACTTGGCCTATGAATTGGCGTGCCTACTCGCGGCCCGCGGCCCCGAGGGGGCGCTGCGGCGCTGCTCTGCGCCCCCGCTACCCCGCCGGTCCGCGCCGGTCACTCCGATCGCGAGGCGCACGGCGCGCTCTGGTGGTCACTTTCGGTAACGGCGCCGCCTTTTGTCTGGCCCACTGTGTGCCGTTGGCTTTGAGGCGAGAAAACGAGAACGCGCCCGGACGGCCAGCGGGGCGTCGGCTCCACGCCGGCCCGCCCGGCGCCTCCCCCTCCCCGCAGCGGCTGTGCGGCTGGCTCACTGTGCGGACTGGTGCGAGCTAGCAAAGAGCGTTCTTTGTAGGAATATAACTGTGCACATTTTGGGACGAGAACGGCTAGCTCGCGGCCCGCAGAGAGAGCAACAACTTCCCTTTGACGACTCTCTGCCCAGTTCGTTGCCCTGTCTACTGAGGGCCCACGGCCGTGGCTCTGGCCGTGGCTCCTGGCCGTACGCGTCCAAAGAGCAGCTCGTTCCGTCCCATGATGCCCCACCCCCCACCCCCGTCCCCCACGCCTCAAGAGACCTCCTCCCCAAGAGTATTTTGGGCACCTTTTGTCGCTGCGAACCCGGACTGGACTGGACCCTCCCAGCGGCGCGCGAGGCCAGATTCGCGGGGATAGAGGGGGGTGTCGACGTGCGCCAAATCTCATCAGGATGGCCGCACAGGATTCCCGGGATATCACCCTCTCGCACTGGCACTGACAGACGCACACACACACACACATGCAAACCTAACCACATCCATCCACACACAATCGCTCTCACAGACTCAGGCCCCCCTTCTCTCTCTCTCTCTCTCTCTCTCTCTCTCTCTCTCTCTCTCTCTCTCTCTCTCTCTCTCTCTCTCTCTCTCTCTCTCTCTCTCTCTCTCGCTCTCTCTCTTAACACACACACACGCACACACCCACACACGCGCGTGCGCACGGTGCACTCTGGGAAGGAGGGAGGGCACAGAGGGTTGACTGAGAAGGAGAAGGGGCAGGCGAGGCCGTTACGATCCCCCCCCCCCCGGACGGCAGGGACGAGTTTGGGACGGGATAATGGACCAAAGCCGGCCTGACCGTTCTGTTGCGGACTGAGAGGTTGCCTCAGGCCAAGTCTCGCTTAGACGTACACCGTCGGAATGAGGCACCCCGAGGCAGCCCCCGCAGCCCCCGCGGCCCCCGCGGCGCGGAACACGATCCCAGTCACGTGACACACCAATCACATTTTTACGCATTTAAAAAAAAATCGCTCCGACTTTTTTCTTTGATTGCATGAATGGTTGAGGTCGTCGAACGCGCCACTGTGCCGTGGCGTGAGGGGAGAAAGAAAAAAAAGGGCATTTCGCGTTGGAACTGGGCGCGTGAATTGATTCGAAGCTCTACTTAGGGGCCGCCCCGACCCCTTTCGGGGCTGTCCGATGCTAAAACAGGCTCGGAATAATCTGCTTCAAGTGCAGTTTTCGGCCGCGCTTTGCAGAGAGGACGGAGGCGAAGGGACGCCGGGTCGGACGCCAAAGAGGCAAAAGTTGTGAAAGGAAGGACCAGAAGATGGTAATGGTTTGGGGGAGGAGGGAACGGGGGTGGGCGGCAAGGGGTAAGTTACTCCTCGTGGGTCAGCGCGGCGGACACGCCCAGCGGCGCCTCTATTTCCCTCGGGAATTTACAGCAGAAGGGAAGGGAAAATTTAATCTTCGCGAATTTTCTGGGAGTGATGAAAGGGGTAAGTCGCACCAGGTGGGCCGCAAACTGACTGCATAATAGCGACCGTTTGTTTTTCCTCGACAAATTGGTCGCGGTATTTACAAGCTGCCCCCCACACCCACACCCCACAGTGGGCCAGAAGACCGCGGCACAGGCGGACAAACGCCGATCGCGATACCAAGTTGTTGTCAGCTCGTGCACGCCGGCAGCAACAATGTAAATTAGACAACGCTGCCGCGTCGCGCGTCGAACGTGCCGGCGACATGCAGAGCGACGCCGCAGCGACACGGAGACGCGGCAACAGGTTCCTCGGCGTCCTTGGCGCGCTGCTCCTGTTGTGCGCGTCCGCCATCAAGGCGGCGACCAGCGAGCGCCCGCGCGGCCGAGGATAGGCCGGCCCGCAGCACGGCCGTGCGCTCGTGCGGCCTGACTCGGACTGAACGTGTGTGGCCCCACAAATGGATTGCTCTCCGAGCTCTTCTGGCCCACTGTGCGATGTCCATGAGTGGAGTAGGCTCGGACCATACGCATGGCAGTGGTGCCAATCGACTCATCGCTCGAATGCCGATGCTGGCACCGCCGTGGGTTTTGTTTGAGTTCAACTTAAGGGAAGTTCCAGTTTGCCCGTTGTTCTCCTCGAGCGAGCAAGTTGACGGGCCCGCTCCTTCATCGAAGCCTCAAGGCGGAACCAGGAGCCGGCCTCAGGGAGGGGCGAAGGCGAAGGAACACTTTTTGCCTAATGAGCAAAGTGTGGCTTTTTGCCCACATTTCAGGCGGCTATCTAGGAGGGGGCGGGATAATAATTGTCTTTTTGCCCTCCAACTGGATCCGCGCCTGCGCCCCACACTGCTTACATCCCCAGCCATTCCAAAAACACAAAAATCGATAGTCTTCCGGAGATGCCCGCCGCCGCGCCGTGGGCCACGCTAGAGGCGGGGGTCAGAAAAAGGTGCTGCCGGTTGATTTATTTGGCGTTGGCTGTTTCGATAGGTAGGCTCGGCTCTCCCTGCTAAGGTGCCCCACTTCGTCGGCCCCGGCTCTGGCCCTGGCTCTGGCCCTGGCTCTGGCCCTGACTCCGGCCCTGGCTTCGACCCTGGCTCCGGCTTGCAATTAGCCCCATGTCACGCACAGCCACACCCGGCTCGGCAAGGTCTCGGTGGAATATGTTGGCCAGGCGGACCACATGGAGGGCTCTATCGTTTTGTCTGCTGGTCCACCTCCCATCTCGCGGCCATTCACGCGACAACGGGTCTTTCGCGCTCCGATTGCTAAGTAATATGACAAGCTTGCATGCCCTGGCCGTCGGCCAGAAGAGTGGCGGAAAGAGTGAAAAATAATAAATGTTGGAAGTTGACCCAGGGACTGTAGACCACGACCAGCATCTTCTGGTTTGTTAGCCGAGAAACCATGTAGAGGCCTCTAATCTAATCTATGGCCAACGATAGACCTGTATACCCGCATGAACTGCCATGGCGGAGATCTCAGAGGCATCGGTCCTCATGAGTAGGGACGGGAGATCGAATCCCCACGTTCCTCACCTTTTTTGGAGGCTAATCCAGGGTTCAGTACGAGGCCAACATCGCCGAAGCATCTGCACCAGACCCTCAAGTCCTAGGTTCAACTTCCAACATTTATTTTTTTTACTCCCTCCGCCAGTGTGCTTTAAACCCACAGCAATGCGCGTGCACCATCATGGTCCTTGGTGGCTGGAGGTGTAGACGCGTCAGATTCTCGATATGAGGATCGGCTGTTCAAATCTTATTCCTTCACAACTTTTTTCTCTGACCGCTGCACATTGTCGCATCAAGAGCCCGCTTCAATCGGCGTCAGACATGAGCCGTGGTGGCTGAGGGCGTTAAGCCATCCGACCCCGACCGTAAGATCCGGGGATCGAATCCCCAAATTTACCTTTCATTTTTCGACTGGCTTCCTCCCACTGCGACTCAAACCCGTCGTCCAACACTCAGCAGACGTGCAAGTCAGGGTGGTGTAGTGGTCTAGGCTCAATCCAGGCCATTACACCCGGGTGTCTAAAAAGCAGTCCGCTTCGGCGGATTGGCCTCGGCACTAGTTCGATCCCCGATCGAGCCAGCCACTCGAAATTGGTCGCGAGTGGGTCCATTCCGATTCGTCGGATGGAGTTGATAAGTCCTTTGAAGCTGGCCCACTGACTGCATGTTCGGGTCTGGGAGCGCCGGACAGCGGGTGTACCATTTGGGTACCGACCAGCCTGCGCAAACAAAAGCTCCCAAAACTACTCTCTCTTTCTTTCTTTCTCTGTCTCTCTATCGTCTCTGCCTTACTCTACTCTGCCCATGTTGGGCCGTGTCGGCGGCTCGGGTCCTACTGGGTCCCCCGGCGTACGATATCGAAGTCGCTGGATCGGATTAACCCCAGTTACCTGATAGCACCGGTTCCCATCCCGAACACCGAAGTAAAGCAGGAGGCCTCCCCATTAAGACTGGGGAGGGGGTGTAGAGTTCCATTTTTTTAAATTTATTTTTTATTTAAACACGATCGCCAGCGTCCGGGTACACCGTCCCCCACATCCAAAAACCAAAAGTTTCAAAAAAAAAAATTAAGAAATTTTCTAAAACGTACACAAAAATTTTGAGTTGTTTCCCCCTCGTTCTTGCCCCCTTTTTTCCGGAAAACAGAATCTCCGTGAAATGTTGAGACAGTCTGCTGGCTGCTCGTTGTCTCTCTCCCGGACGTTGACGCAGTGATCGCCCCGGCGGCAGTTTCGTCAAGCGGCCCGGCTCACTCGGTCCGCGGGGACTCGGTGACAACGCGTCCCCCGAGGCGGTATTACTGATGGCCAGTGCCGAGCTGCCGAGTGCCGGCCCTAAAAGGAAGCCTTCTTGCCCGCCGGGGCCGTGGAGGAGGCCGTGGAGGAGGCCGTGGGCGAGGCCGTGGGCGAGGCCGTGGAGGAGGCCGTGGAGGAGGCCGTGGAGGAGGCCGTGGAGGGGGCCGTGGAGGAGGCCGTGGAGGAGGCCGTGGAGGAGGCCGTGGGCGAGGCCGTGGGCGAGGCCGTGGGCGAGGCCGTGGGCGAGGCCGTGGGCGAGGCCGTGGGCGAGGCCGTGGGTGAGGCCGTGGGTGAGGCCGTGGGCGAGGCCGTGGGCGAGGCCGTGGGCGAGGCCGTGGGCGAGGCCGCGGAGCTCCGAGGGATAAACAAATTGAGAACAGTCTTTCTTTATCTCCCCGCGGTGCTCCGGTTGGCGCCGCGGTCGCTTTTCTGCTTTTTCTTTCCTGCCAAGCTCGCGCGCGGAAAATTAATTTTTTTACGGCCCCTGCCAAGTTATTCACGCAGGAGACCGACCAGTGGTCGCGTGGGGGCGTCGCGCGGTTTGTCTTCGTTTCCGCTCCTTTGCTGGTTTTCTCCGCCTGTCTCCTTTGCATCGAACGTCGCGATTTGCGAATCAAATCTCGTCTCAAGCTCCTTTGTTGTTTTGTCTATTTTCGAACCGATCGTTTTGACTTTAATTGTGCCTCTGACCCCCACGGCGGGCAGTGACGGTGGCCTTGCCCGTTTTCCTGCAGTACGCGTTTTGCCTCTAGCACGCGGAGAACTGGGTTCGTGCGCAAAGCAGGCAAAACCCTGCCCACTTCTAGCCTCGCGAGCTCGTCTAATTTACTCTGCTGCCCTGGTTTGCATGTTAGCTGCGTTCGGAAGCGCATTCTGTGTGTATGTTGTGTGTGTGTGTGTGTGTGTGTGTGTGTGTAGGTGGGTGTGTGTGTGCAGGTGTGGGTGTGTGTGGGTGTGTGTGGGTGTGTGTATGTGTGTGTGTGTAGGTGTGTGTGCAGAAGGGGGCGGGGGGTCTGGCGTGGCTAGGCATGTCGTGCAGGTCTACCTGCTCATCGGGTGATCTAGGCGCGTTGCGTGTTCGCCAGTCAGTCAACTTACAGCGTTTAGTGGTAATGGAGCTAGCGCCGTGCCGCGGCGGCGCTGTGGAGGACTGAGGGAGACGCCGGTAATGGGAAAGGGGTCGGTCTCCACCTCTAGACGCGGTCAGCTTTACCGGGTAAAGACAAAGAGGAGAGGAAGCATGAAAACCCACCTTTTCCCTAACGAAATTGTAAAATTGTAAAAGTTTGTAAAAAAAAAAAAAAAAAAATCAAGCCAAAAAAAATGTCTATTGTTAAAAATTTGCCCAGTGTTTTATTGGCATTTTATTAGGTCAAGAGACCACGGCACTCGAAACAACAGCTCTTTTGCCGTCGCGTCATCGTGTGAACGCCACCGCGGTGTTGTCAGTCCCGACCAGAAAACGACTGCCAATGCCGCCGCGGAGGGATCTAATTATCGCGAGCACGCGACGTCACAGCTCGTCACGTGGCTCGTCACGCGACTCGTCACACTCGTCACAATGCCCGACGACACCCTCATCGTGCGCGTTTGACTCGCCACGCGGCCTTGTCACACTCGTCGCGCGACTCTTGACACGGCCTGTCGCTTCGTCACGCGGCCCGTCACGCGGCCTGGCTTGTCACGCGAGCGTCACGCCCAAGGCTAAGACAGGGCCTAGTCACCTCCAGCATTCTTCGGCGCCCTCAGAGAGAGAGAAAAATGATTGGGACCCGAATATTTGGGGCGTTTGGGGCCCTGCGGTGGAAGGGGCCGGGCTCTCGTCAGGGAATTGAGCAATACAGTCTCTTCGCGAGCCATATCGAAATTGGAAAGCTTTTTTCTGGAGAGCGACGAGAGGAAGAGGCAAGGACACGTCGTCTTGGGAGACGCTCCGCGCTGCAGGCGGTGGGGGAGCGAGGGAGAGGGGGATATGAAAATGCTATTTGCACAGAGAGAGCGTTGTTTGATCGAAACACGGGCCGCCGCCGGGACTCGGCGGGACCGCGGCGGAGTGGAAGCAGCAGCGGCACAGAGCGCAGCAGCGCCCTCCGCGTATTGATTCTGCAAATAAAGGGACGTCACAGAGTCACAGTCGGACCACGTTTGTTTCGATCGAGCAGGGGTGAAAAAGTTAACTTTTGTCCTCGGCGTCCTCGGTGGAGACTGGCGGACGGTGAGGCGGCTGTCGTTGGGGTGGCCAGACGGGCAGAGTCAATAGCAACGGTTATTCCTCCGGCGACGTGTTCGCCCACAGCCACGACACTGGCCTGCTGCTGCCTCGCGGCGGCGCGCCACCTCCCCGATCGGCCCCGCCCCGCCCACCGCGCGTCGAAAGATACCCGCCCACCAACTAAATTACATCCCTGTTGCCTTGTCATGGCCTGATGGGGGCTGAGGGCGGCAGGGCCGGGGGCTCAAGGCCAGTCGCCCCGCAGGGCCTAAAGTGCCCCTTCCCCCTCCCGCAGCCGCCCACCTCGTCTCGTATACACAACTTGGACAAACAGCAAGTTTTAGATTAATGTCGCGCGCGCGCGCACACACACACACACACACACACACACCGGCTGGCGCGGCCGGCTTGTTGACACGGGTACCGAGTCGTACCTGTGCAGTGTGACGAGGCGAGCGCGAAGGCCGGACTCGCGGCTACAACTCCCGCTTTCATCGTCCGGCAGCCCCAGCAGAAAGTTTTTTATTGCGGAGAGAGAGAGAGAGAGAGAGAGAGAGAGAGAGAGAGAGAGAGAGAGAGAGAGAGAGAGAGAGAGAGAGAGGGGGGGAGGAGAGAGGGGGGAGAAAAAAAGAGGACGGTTCTGCCAAAGGCCCGCGTTGTACTTCCCTTAAACCCGACCAGCCCGATCGCATCCCGGTCGTCGACATTACCTTATCAAAGAGCACTGTCCCGGCTGGCTCGGCTATGCCTTTTACAAGCCCCTTTTTATTGGTGTCTTTCTTTTTGTTCCTGGCTACGCATCATAGGTCCAGCACTCTGCAGTGGCTGTGGGCTGGG
Source organism: Stenchaetothrips biformis (assembly GCA_030522485.1). NCBI lineage: Eukaryota > Metazoa > Arthropoda > Insecta > Thysanoptera > Thripidae > Stenchaetothrips > Stenchaetothrips biformis. The sequence goes on from CM060099.1 coordinate 7,610,469, forward strand.
ACTGGGAGTTCCGGAATGATTCATTCCCAAGCTCAACCGGATCCGCTAAGACACTTCTCTGGATTCAATAATCTAAAGAGAGAGAGAGAGAGAGAGAGAGAGAGAGAGAGAGAGAGAGAGAGAGAGAGAGAGAGAGAGAGAGAGAGAGAGAGAGAGAGGGTATGTGTGTGTGTAAAGGGAGTGTGTAGAAGTGGCGCTATCCCGTAACGATGTTTTCACGCTTCCTTCTGCTCCCGGTCTGAGCATCTCGGCAGCTTCGCTCTGCGCCGCTAGCGATGGGACTTCCGGTCTGCCAAGCACTGACCGGAACAAATTCTTACGAGCATCCGGTCACTTCCGGCGCGGCCCTCCGCGGTGTCTCCCTTTCCCTCTTATCCTTTCTCCCAGGAAGTTGCTGAGGGTCCGCCCGCTCTCTCTGTCTCTCCGTGTCTCTCTCTCTCTCTGTCTCTCCGCGTCTCTCTCTCTCCGTCTCGATTGTCGGTTCGCTCCCATTCCGCGCACGCACTGGCCACCGGGCAACAGGGAGCCCCCCCGGCACGAGGCTACCTCCCCCCCCCCCCCGCGTGGGGCCTCGCGCGAGGCTAGAGCCGTAAACTGGGCGCGAGAAAACGTGGCGTACTTAAAATGCGGCGGTTACAAGCTGCGAGCGATCCCGCAGTTCATCCCGACCATGCCGCGCCGCCGTTGCCCACCCCCCTCACCCCACCCCGAACCCTTCCCTCCAGTCCTTCTGACCCACACGGTAATAATGTATCCGTTTTTTTTTTTTGTTTTTTTTTAGGAACTTTTTGTATATGTCTTACCAAAACCCTGAACCGTTTTCACCGTCGCGTGTTTCCCGCGCCACGCATTCGAGCTGTGGAGCCACTGGAGAGGTTTACGGGGTTCATACCCTAAAAGCGTGGCTGCTTCGTCGCGTGTAAAACCAGTAAAAAAAAATTATTAAACAATTGTTTTTGTTTGCGAGGGTGTGCGTGAGGAACAGAGGGATGGACAGCCCGTAATTAAAGGCAGCAGCAGGTCTGCCGCACCGACAGGGCCTAAGGGATCCCCCCGCTAAGGCGGCTGTGCGCGCTGTGCGCGCTGAGCGTGAGCGGGCGGAGGCCGCGCAACTTGTTTTTCCCTTTCTTTTACAACTGTGGGGGGGAAAAGTTGCCGCGTCTCTCCTTCGAAAGCCACGGCTAAGCCACTCGGAGTGGTCACGGGACAGGGCGGGTGTGGCGGGACGCACGGCTGGGAACAATCATATGCAGCGCCGTTCCGACTTCACAAACGAACAAAAGTCGCATGCGCGCGTGTTTGTATGAGTGCGAGCGTGCGTGTTGGTGCGTGCTGGCGAATGTGTGTGTGTGTGTGTGTGTGTGTGTGTGTGTGTGTGTGTGTGTGTGTGTGTGTGTGTGTGTGTGTCTGTGTGTACTTGCGTATATTTTTTTCTGGACGATGACGATTTGAAAAACAAGGCCAAGGATGCGTTGCGGGGTTTATTTTGGGAGTGTAGGTTCGTCATTGGCCCCAGGACGCCGCCACGCCCCCCTGCCTGCCGGCTGGCTGGGCCGGCTCGGGGTGCAGCAAGCGGGTCCTGGAGTCCTGGCGGGAGGGCAGGACACAGGGGGCCCGTTCCGGCCAACACCCCCACCCCGGCCGACTGCCGTTTTTGTAGTGCAACTTTTCTCGGGGCGGGTCGTGCTGCCTGGACCTGACCCTCTGACCGCACGGACGGCTGGGTTGGCGTGGGGTTGGGGGCGGGGTTGCGGGCCCGGCCGGCAGGGAAAGTCTGGTGGCCGCGCCGGCCTTGAGGCTCAAGTTTACCCGCGTTATAGATGACGACCACGTCTTGATGTCTGACAGCAGAACCTTGGACTAGCAGCGCAGAAAGCCCAGTGGCAGTCTCAGCACGCCGTCTGCGACTTACAGATCGTCAGACGCACGCACACTCTCTCTCTCTCTCTCTCTCTCTCTCTCTCTCTCTCTCTCTCTCTCTCTCTCTCTCTCTCTCTCTCTCCCTCCCCCTCCCTCTCACACACACACAGAGCGGCCACTCAATCAGCAGTGCGTCCCTTGGCCAGTCTGAGCATGTGCCGAGGCAAGGCCAACAGGATGCCCCCGTGCGGCCCGTCCGCCAGCCCCCCTGGCCGTCTGCAGCAGTCTGCGTGCGTGTGAAGGCGAACCCCGACCCGGTGCAGCCTCGACTCGGCTGGCCTGGTGCTCCAGTGTCGCGTAACAGGACTCGAAACCGAGCGTGTGACCCCAACGAATGGATTCCTCGTTCGGAGCGCAATCCATTGGTGGGGTCACACAGTTCCTTTAAGCGACTCTGGAGCTCAGAACACGTCCGGGATTTGGACCGCCTCCACCGGTCTTCTGGCCCACTGTGCGGCGGACAGTCTGGGACCTAGTGCACGCGGCGCCGGCAGACCCCCGGCCCCGCAGGCCCCCAGGCCCCCCGGCCACGGCAGCCACGACCAGGCAGCGGTCGCAGCAATGGGGAGCACCTCCGCTCTAATGGGAATAGGGCGGTGCCACGCACCCACGAATAGCTTGTCAGTCAACCCTAATCGGACGGCGGCCCCTGACTGACTGCACACTAAATGCTTTATGATGAACGTTTTGAGTATTGACGACAACATCGTCGTGCTCAACGACGTGTCGAAACAAACTATATTAACTTATGGGAAAACCTCCTTTGTTTTAAAATTAATAGTGGTCATTAATGGCCGATTCTATGTTTGTTTTCTCACGGGTGCAGCCGCTTCCTACTCTGGAAGTGCTCGCCGAGCGGTTCCGAAGGGGCGTCTCTGTCTCTGGCGCCGACTCATGGAGGAGTGTGCGAGAGAGACAGCCCCTCCACCAAGCACCGTGCAGCGCCTCACGTGAACTTTGATTGACTTCGTTTTCGGTTTGCTCCCCTCTTCTCGCCCCGCCGCGCCCCGCCCCGCCCCGCCTCGCCACACCTCGCTCTCGCCGTGAGGTCGATTCACATCACAAATTGTATCTTCCCCCAGCCATCCCTTCCTCAGCACAAGTTGAGCGGAAAGTTTTTTCTCGGCTGACACTGATGTATTTAGGCAGGAATGCCTCTAGGTGGGCCCCGCGCCCCGCGCGCGAGCTCGGCCTGGCTGAAGTGTCCTCCCGGAGGAGAAAGAAACCAGGCTTTGTTTCGGTGTCGTGCACTCTCGATATCACTGCTACTCGGCAAAAACCGGCAAAAACGGAACCTGCTTTTCCCAGAAATCATCTCTGTGGCAAAACCAGGAATCGTTTCCGCCGTGTACCAAAAGCAAACTCCCTAGGAAAAAAAAGAAGGGTCGCGATCCGAAGCGGGTTACGCCCCGTCCTGTCTGTCCTCCGGTCTGAATTTCCTCTCCAATGAAGAGGCAGGGCAGCTCTGATCCGCCGGGAAGCCGGCTTTGCAGCAGGGTGTTAAGATGCTCGGAAGGAAGACCTTGTTTTCGGAAAGGGGGGGTGGACTGGGGGATGGGGCGGGGGGGCGCATTGTCTTTCGTCGCACGCGCGCCGCGGGGCAGGGATTCAATATTTGTGTTTTTTCCATCAAGCCCAGCGAGGTTGGACTAGGCTCGGCAACGCGCGCCTCAACGCACAGAGGGCGGAGCGGGCGGGTGGCGCCTGGGCACCGGGCACATAGTACCTGCAGGCTCATTCGCTCTCTCTCTCTCTCTCTCTCTCTCTCTCTCTCTCTCTCTCTCTCTCTCTCTCTCTCTCTCTCTCCCTCTCTCTCTCTCTCTCTCTCGGAGAAGCCGTTGCAGATACCATGTTACGTCCGTCGGCCGGGGGAACTGAGGAGCGTCGACGAGACGCATCTGGGGCCTTGCGGCCTGGGCCTAGGCCTCGCCGGAGATATGAAAAGACGGACGCTGGCTGAAGGCTGGCAATAAGCCTTTTGCCGAGGCGAGGGGTGGGGGTGGGGTACCTCTGTGGCCGACGCTGTTTAAGTTAATAGAGAGGCCGTTTAGCCGGCGCAAAGGGGGACGTGGGGGCGTGGGGGCGGGGGGTGGGGGGCTAGAGTTTCACCGGAGCAGCATCAGAATATCGCCCTCTGGCGGCGTCTCCGGATAAACCTCACTGCACGAAAAAATGTGGGTGTAGTACAACAAAAGTACGACAAGGATTGTAGAAATAAAAGGAACAACCCTTCTTGCAGTGCTGGCCGAGGCGAGTGGAGTCGTCTCTGGCCTGATGCGGACCAGGAAAGACGGAGAGAGAGAGAGAGAGAGAGAGAGAGAGAGAGAGAGAGAGAGAGAGAGAGAGAGAGAGAGAGAGAGAGAGAGAGAGAGAGAGAGAGAGAGAGAGAGAGAGAGAGAGAGAGAGAGCATTAACAAGAGTACCCGGGCAGAGCTTGCACGCCAGCACGACTATGTATGACACTGCAGTCGCGTCTTCTGCCCGTGATCCCTGCTTGCCCCGTCTTGTTTGAGTGGACCCCACTCAAAAAAGCCAGCGGTCCCCATTTCGCTTGCTTGTCCGCCATCCTTGGCGGCTACACTGTTACCCAACGACCGTGACTTCGTATTCGGTAGGATGTGCACATTGTCCCGTCGCTTTGAACGTCACACGACCGTCTAATTAGGGTGTCACATTCGTTCGAACGTGCAGCAACATTGTGACATCATATTCAAACGAGCGCGTGACAACAATCGCATTCCAACGACTTGGACGCGTCAGAGTCGTTGAATAGCAGTGAGTGGCGGCGCGCCCCGTCACCCTCACAACGATTCCTCCTCTTTCTCGCCGGCCCGTCCGAGCCTCTGCGCTCAAAGGAGCGGTGTTGTTATTGTCTCGCGGATTAAAGCTCTGTAATCCACCCGACGGCTCACCGCGGCGGCTTCCCGTCTGTGGCGGCCGCGGCCTGGCCGCTCCAAACCAACTCAATTTACGTTTAGATTGAGTCGTTTTTTTTTTTTTTTAGAGGGGCGGATTTTACCACAGTTTTTTTTTGCGAGTGAATTTTATCTCAAATATTAATATTTCTTTTCTCTCTTTCTGTGTTGCAGGTAGCACCACCCTCTTTGACCCAGCCACCGCCTAGTCGAACGGAGTAACCCCACCCACCCACCCACCCACCAACCTACACACAAACAAACAAACACACACACACACACACACACACACACACACACACACACACACACACACACACACACACACACACACACGTGAACTCTGTCTGCATCATTTTCTCTATCCTCCCTTTACGTTCATTTCTCGTCGATTCGATGCATTTCTTTGCTTTACCGCTGGGGGACAGGGCCAATGCATCTCGGATCGACGGAACGGAACGCGGGCGATACGCCTGCATTGCTCTGAACGGAAGTGGCTCCCCCCCCCCCTCCCTCCTTCCCGCCGCACACTCCCAGACTCACCTCAATACGCATGTCTCTCAAACCAGCCCCACACAGAGAGCATCAGCAAGCAGTAGCGACACTCACCCCGCCTCCGTTTTTTCGCCCGTCGAGACTCTATCCGTAAAATTCAGCTTTACGCACTGCAAAAAAATAATAATAATAAAAAAAAAAAAACTCGTTTACTTCATTGACAAAGTAGCCGTCCAGCGGCGTGTCCCGCGCCGTGTCATATGAGGTGAGTTTGGGACGCGCCCCGCCCGACGCCCCCGCAATGACGCTATGCCTCGTGCAAGGGCACTGCGGCGTGGGGCGTGGCGGGCTTCAGGTGGCGCTGGCCCCTTTAATTGGGGGGAAACCGGAGCCGCCCCGCCCCGCCCCGCCACGGCCAGAGGGACGCCGCGTCGTGTTTCGCGGCCCTCGCCCCAATTTTGACGCTCCCTGATTGATGGCCGCGGCGCGCGGGAACTTTTGAATTTGAAAAGAAAGAGAAAAAGGTGTGTCGCGTGAAAGAAGGTCGCCGCGCCGCCGCCGCCCCTTTTCTGCGTTCCGTGTAGCTAAACACGCGAACGCGAGGCTGAAAAGTTTTTTTTTTTTTTTTTTTTTTTTTAATTGGTTCAGAGCGGACGGGGGGGGGGCGCAAGCTACACAAGTTTACGCACGGCAATGCGGCGTTGCGGTCGGGGCTTCTGCAGCGGCGACCAAGTTGTTCTTGTCTTCTTGTTTATTGGGTGTGGTTTTTGTTGGGTGTATAGTTGTTGTTGCAATGAATTTGAGACGCAAAATTAATCTCGGCTACACCCGAAAAAAATTTTGATCTTGTCAAGAGGTGCTCAAGCCGAGACCGAGAAAAGTCCATTATGAGAGAATTCTCTCTAAGTTTTTTTTTCTTTTTCAGTGTAGGGTTGCAGAGAGGGAAGTTTCAAGGGATGCAAAGTTGGTGCAGTGCGCGGTGGTGGGGGGGATCATGGGGCCGGGTGGAGGTGCAGGGTGGGCGGGGCAGCGACGCGGTGGCGGAGGTACGGTGGTGGTGGCCCGGTCGTGGTGCAGCAACTAAACTCGAAGCCGTCTTAATATCAATTCACATTTTCGATGCGGGTTCAAACAGCTCGTTGAACAAAATTGTTTTCCAAGACGAGTCGCTCGCGCTGCTCTAGATATCCACAGTAATAATTCAACAGCATCGACGTGATGAAAAAAAAGGCCCCCGGCGGGACGGGCCTGGCGCCCCCCGCCCCAACTAACTGTCCGACTTCGGCCGGAGTGCCACGCCAACCCAGCTGGATAGTTAGTTACTCTGGATTCTCGTGGGGCTACAGGCTACAGCCACAGCACAGTCGGCCCGCAGCCCCGCAGCCTGCAGCCGACGTCTCGGAAGAGTCCGGCCTTCAACTTGTCTCACTCGATTACGCCAAACAAGGCACGCGCTTAACAACCATTCAAAAAAAAATAATTCTGTCGGAAAAAAAGAAAGCTTGATTTTTCATCCTTAAAGGGCAGCGCTGCCGCGCCGCTCCATAACAACATTATTACTAACTAGCAAGGCGTAGCAGAAACCGTATGCAAATCTAATGCTAGTTGTTAGCGGGAAAGAGAGAGACGGAACAGCGGGCCACAGTCCAAAACTCGGAAACCCGCGTAGATGCTAACTTTCCCCCTCCCTCCCCCTCATCCGTGTCAAGTCAGCCGCTAGTTATGCTCGTCGCACTAATTATGAGGGGTGCCCGCGGCCGGCCGCTCCGAAGTCTGTGTAGTGCGCGGCATGAGACGCCGCGCGCCGATCGGGCCGAAGCCAAAACCAACGGAAACTGCGACCGCCGCCGGGGGGTGTTGAACCCGCGACACGAGGGCGGTGTTGTTTTCGCCACGTGCTCATGTTTGCATGCCTGTAAGAGTTCGGCGAGCGCCCCGCCTCCGGCGCCGCTGGCGTGCTGTGCTTGGTTATCAGGGAGTTGCGCGGGGGTGGGGCACAGTGGGCCAGAAGACCGATGGAGACAGCCAAAACTCTAGACGCGTTTGGAGCTCCAGAGTCGCTTAACAGGACGCGCACCAAACGTGTGACCCCACCAATGGACTGCTCGTTCGGAGAGCAATCCATTGGTGGGGTCACACGTTCGGTTCGAGTCCCATTTGGCGACTCTGGAGCTCCAAACGCGTCTAGAGTTTTGGCCCCCTCCATCGGTTTTCTGGCCCACTGTGCGGGATGGGCGGAGGCGTTAACCCTTCAAACCCCAACAGCGCCAACTACGCTGTGTTGCTGGCCGTGTCTCCCCCAGGAGCGTGGTCAGTCCGGCCGGACCAGCTAGACTGAGTGCCACACCGTGTCTCATTTCGGTTAGAGCCGCCGCGCGCACTGTTAGAAGCCATCGTAAATTTCTCACCCAAAGGACGTCTTGCAGAGTGTTTTCTCACTTTTTCCATTAGCCGGCACAAGCTCATCTTTCTTTCGACACCAACAAAATGCTGTTGACATTTTCTTCAACAAAATCAGTTGCAGCGTCTTCAAAAGCTATTTTAGATAACCCACCGACTTTTTTTTTTTTCGATATCCCACGGAACTGCCTCCATCGGCTGGCGAGCCCCCCCCCCCCCCCCCCCGCGCTCCGAGGCTACCGAAACGAACGGCCGCTGCCGCTGACGACTGCATTTCTCGGCAATTTATGCAACCCTGGCCGACTGTGGCCCACCGTGCGACGCCAACCCGCTGGCGAGTAACTTTTTGAAATACCCGCGATAAGAAAGGGAAGGCCGTCGTAATGATGCACAACTTTTGTGGGTGTACGAGAGAATGGGCGGACGGCCGGGAGAGAGAGAGAGAGAGAGAGAGAGAGAGAGAGAGAGAGAGAGAGAGAGAGAGAGAGAGAGAGAGAGAGAGAGAGAGAGAGAAGGGGGGCGGCTCGCGCTGCGATCACAGGTGGCACGCCAACCTTCGTGCTTCGACTCGGAAGGACGGGGAGCAGTCGAGTCGGCGGGGGCGGGAGGGGGAGGGGCGGAAGGGGGGGGGGGGGAGGGGGTGAACTGGCAGGGCAGCGACGTGTCGTCCAATGAACGACGCGGATGCGGAGCTGCAGGTTTCCTCCTACCCTAGGCCAGAGCTAAGTGTCAAATTTGGGCGTATATATTTTTTTTTCTGACGGTTGGTGTTACTCCTTGGAGAAAAAATAAAGACACATGGAATTATGGAATTTCCTTCCAGCGTAAGACATTTATTTAGAGTGTGGACACGCCACGCTCGTTCGTTCCAGAGCAACAGAGAAGTTGGTGACGCTGGGGCGTCGCGTTGGCACACCCTCTGACCGCGTCCCTTTTATTGAGGCCTTAACTTGTTTCGGGGACGCGGTTCATGCCCGTATTGTGCGCCGGGCCTCGCGGCAATGCCCCACGGCCCCGTGGCCCCCGCGGCGGTACAGGGGAGCAAAAGCCCCATCCCGGAGGGGGGCGGGGGGAGGGGGCGCCTGGCAGTGTAGGCACACGGTCCGCAAAGCCTGTACAAGTGACCCGGTGTCCACACCTCGCGGGGGCGGCGGGGGCGGCGGGGGCGGCGGGACAGTGTTGTGTCGTGTCGCGGGATGTTCCGCTGCTCCGCCTCGCCGTCATCGAGTGCCTCATCAGCGGCATCCTGGCCGGCGATTGCGTCACCGGCCGAAACAAGGGACTCCTCACCGACGTCCCCGCGGCCAGGAGCTGCAATAACCAATCACGTGTTCGGTTCGTCGACGCGCCCGCCACGTTCTTGCCGAAGTGAAAATGTTTTCGCTTTTTCTGCCTTCCTTTTTTTTCTTTCGCGCGCGCTCGTGTCGGAACGAGGGAAAAAGACCCCGTTCCCGGCGACTTGTTTTTGTTCGACTTCCGTCAGGGACTGTCGCGCCATGGTCGCGCCATGGTCGCCGAATGAATTTACGCGACCGCCTCACCGACGCCGCAGAGTCTGTCTCTCTCGCACCCCGTCCTCGGCTCTGATTTGTGAGGTGGCCGCGATAAATCGAGAGGTCGCTGTTGCAGCAAGGCAGCGCTCCATTCGTTCTCATTCCCGGCCGGTCCTCACCGCACTCGCTCCCTCCCACTGTGCACAGCCAGTCTGGCCTCTCAAGCCAAGCCAAGGCGGAGCCCCTGCAGGCAACAGGGTAGGCACTCCCGTTGGACTGCCGCGCCCCGCGTTGCCTACCTCCCAGGCGCTCTCCGCCGGCCTTGCGATTCGATTCTGGAACTAGGACGACATTGGGAGCAAGGCAAATGGCCACCATCGTTTACAGAGTGCTGCCTCTCGCTGTGGCGTCGACACGCCGAGACGACGTGGCATGCATTGTCCGCTGGGGTGCGCTAGGGGCGCTGAGTGCATTTCCCCGCCACTCCTCCAGCTTCCGCCCCCCCCCCCTTCCCCCTCTTCTCCCCGTCCCCCTTCACCCGGTCGACAGCGACTAGCGAAGTTGAGTGAAAAGGACTTTCAACCCGTTTTCAATTTCTCGTCAACTTTTCGACGGCCGGTGTGATGCGGCATATAGTTCGACGTCGCGTCGCTGTCGCTGACACGTCGACCCACTTCCTCTTCTTCTCCGCCGTCGTCGTCGCCGCCCGCGCCGAATACCCTTATTTACGTGTTTATTCACTTCCGGTTTATTTGGCTCATGCAAACATTTGGCCGCCGGCGCCGCAGCGATGGCGATCAGGCCGTCCCAAAAAGTTAGCCTAATCGAGGAAGAGCCTCGGCAGGCTGATTCCGCCCCGCCCCCGTCCTAGACTCGCTCTCAAGGCTGCGTGAGGGGCGGGCGGACGCACGGCTCACGCAGCCTCCACCGAGCCTTCACATAGCCTTTCAAGGCTGCGTAAGGGGCGGGCGGACGCACGGCTCACGCAGCCTCCACCGAGCCTTCCATAGCCTTTCAAGGGGTCCTTGAGTACGCGCGAGAAGAGAATGGTTTCGAAATGGTCTCGAAAATGAATAAATGACGTTGGTCCGGCCGGATGGGGCTGGCACGGCGCGCGGCGGCTCAGTTACTGTGTGTCGTCGCCAGCCCCCCCTCCCCTTCGAGAACCCTTCACTCGGCCCCTGAGACGCAGCGCGGAAGCAAGCGGAGAGCGAAGAAGGCCAAGGGAAGAAGACACGGGGGGCGGGGGCACAGTGGGTCAGAAGACCGTTGAGGCGGCCGAAATCCCGCGACTCGGTTTGAGCTGCAGAGTCGGTTAATGAGACTCGAATCGAACGTGTGACCCCACCAATGGATTCCTCGTTTAAAGATTAATCCATTGGTGGGGTCACACGTTCGATTCGAGTCCCATGTGGTGACTCTGGAGCTCAAGAAGCGTCTAGAATTTTGGCCGCCTAAACAGTCTTCTGACCCAATGTGCGGGGGAGTGTTGAATTTCTCCCCTTGAACGCCACAAATTGGATGGGACCGAGGCAAAGGCAAAAGAAAAAGTTAAATTCACTTGGCGACCTTCTTTACATTACGATATGCCCGTCATTATGCCGGGAAATACGTTTCCGAGGAGATGTTTGTGAATTCGCAGCGAGGCTCGCGGCGGCGCTGCGAAGTGGAGGGTTTTAGTGCTTAGAGAGCCACGGGGTTTGTGGGGATGCAAATGTTTGTCTCTCTTCTGCCTCGCTCCCTGCCCACTCCTCTATCTCTCTCGCACCTGCTGGAGACTCCGTCTGTTGAGCGTGTTTCCAGGGAGAGGTTAGCAGAGGTAGACTTTTCTGCATTTGAAGGATCTTGTTCACCCCCCTCAGCCGAACTAAGACAACAAATCACGTCAGAAATCTTTTGAGAACGCCGACCGAACAATGTTTTGCCATCGTGCTGAGCGAGCCAATGTTTGTCTCGTGGTGCAGGGGCGCTATCGCCAAGCCTTGTCCGTCCAGTCGTAAGTCTGGGTGCGTCCATAAACTACGTCGATAAGCTATCACAACGATGGGCACGGGGGCGGCCAGGGCAAGCAGGGGATGAGCCCGCTGTTAAAAATACACGAGTAAATTAGCAATATTTCATGGAGGTTCGTTCCCTGTGCGACACACTGCACATCTTAAATAAAAAGTAAGTACTGTAAAAAAAAAAATATTCCGAATTTAGCGTTGACTATTCTTGCCGCTGATTGAATTGTGCGGCGAGCGAAGCGCTGTAGGGTGACTGTCGTGGCCCCGGTCTGCATATTATGGTGCACGTTTAAACGCATTAAATTTAATACGTTCGTTCACTCCAAATTATTCTTAACTTTTTTTTTCGCCTTGCCCTTTTTTTGGGGGCCGCAGGGTTGGGCCTTTGACCTTGAGGGGTGCGGCGCGGCGTGCGTGGATTGTAAAAATGGCCATTCGGGTGACGATACGGCCCCAGTCCACTACTCTCTTTTTTGCAGCCCTTCTTGCGGCAAGGGCGATCCTTTCACCCGAAATTCTCACACGGCTGGCTAAGACCTTCATTGTTCTACCCGCACCTCCGCCCTTTCCCTTCGATTCAGACAAGGGAGCCCTCTCTCTCTCTCTCTCTCTCTCTCTCTCTCTCTCTCTCTCTCTCTCTCTCTCTCTCTCTCTCTCTCTCTCTCTCTCTCTCTCTCTCTCTCTCTCTCTCTCTCTCTCTCTTTCTCTCTCTCTCTCTCTCTCTCTCTCTCTCTCTCTCTCTCTCCCTCCCCCCTCTCTCTGCCCTTGGCACAGGGCAATGAACCTGCCCCTGCCCGGCTTGCTGTTAACGCTGTTGACGAGTGAGACGCACAAAGCGGGCAAACACTGGGAGCGAGGGAGAAAGAGAGAGAAGCAAACACAGGCAGAGACGACCGTTCGCGCTTTGTGTTATTGTGTTAAACATTGCAGCGTCAGATATATAGAGCTACCGCCGTTGCGCTCATTTTAGGGCCATCCCCAACAGTAGCAGACTGACTCACAAGCACACATGCTCTCTCACACTCACAGAAATTGGATCCGCTTGGACAAGTTAACCTTTCCGCACGATTAGCATAAGGACGGCGCGGATGTCGTTCCCGTGCGTGCCCGCGCCCCACCCTGCCCCGCCCCGCCCCACCCCAACCGCGAGGGTTCTACCTCCCCGGGGTACAGTTTGCCACCGGATTCGATGCTGAAGCTCTCCATTTCTCGCAAGATTGAGGCAACCTGACCTGTGTACACGGCAGCGCCTCGCCCCACCCCGCCCCACCCCGCCCCACCCCGCCCCACCCCGCTGCCGTGCCCTGCTTGCGCCTGCAAGCTAACCCGGTCGTTGTCTCTTTCCCACTCCCCTAGTGTCTTTGTCGTTTTGGTTCCTCCTTTTCCGCTCATTCGGTACTGTGCGTTCTTTGTTTTGCTTCCTTCCGCTTTTGCCGCGGCAAATCCCTCGGGAATGTGCGTCTGCAGACCTGTGAACGCCCCGCCCCGCCCCGCCCCGCCCCGCCCCGCCCCGCCCCGCCCGGCTGCGCCTTCAATACCGCCATCCCTTCCGCCCGTTGCGGGGACACTACGCTGCCGTCTCCTTCTTTTCCGAGGTGTCTCTCTTAATTATTCACTCTCTCTCCCCGCTCTTCCTCTCTCCTTTCTGCGCGGGGTGTTGAATTAGTCCTCATTGCGTCTCGGACGCTTCGCACACTGCCTAGTTGGTTATCGCGGAGGCAGGCTAATCGACGGCCGCGTTTCTTTTCGGTTTCGGCTGTTGCCTGCCCTGTCGTTTCGTCTGAATGCTTTGCTTCTCTCTTCTCGCTCGAAGAGAGACAGAAGGAGAGATGGCGGAGCGAGTACGCGGAGGGCAGGCCATGGCGAGGGGCGCGTGAACGCATGTATAAGTGGGGACGGGGGGTAAAGGAGCGGGGGTTACTGGTCCCCCGGCTCGCCGGCTGTGGTTTAGTGGTCGCTGTGGAACATTAACGCAGTTGGGTCCAGATACCGGCCCCGCCCCGCCCCGCCCCGCCCCGCCCGCGCGGCCAGTTGCAGCGTGGTGGCGCGCAAGTGAGTGAGATGGGTCCCCCAAGGCCGGCCAGCTGAAATTCGATTCCGTCCCGCTGTTGCAGTCAGAGGATAACGACCTTTTTCGTGTGTGTGTGTGTGTGTGTGTGTGTGTGTGTGTGTGTGTGAGAGAGAGAGAGAGAGAGAGAGAGAGAGTGAGAGAGGAGAGAGAGAGAGAGAGAGAGAAGAGAGAGAGAGAGAGAGAGAGGAGAGGAGAGAGAGAGAGAGAGATTAATAATTGAACAAAGGGTTATGCCGTTCTTATCCACGTGGTGCGACCTTTCAGTGCCCGTCATGCACTACGGAAGGTCAGCCCGCAGCCGAAGTGGGTCACCTTTCATGGGGAAGAGCGAGCCGAGACCCACGTCATTCACGTGTCAGTGACGTGTCATTGACGTGGCAGTGACGTGTCGCGTACCGTTTATAAATAGCCCCTCCGCGGTAACGGCTCCCTTAGGAAAGCGTCCGGTCCGCAGCAAGTTGCGTCAGCGAATCGGTCACTTTGCTGAATTTTTCATCGCGGTGGTTGTGCTGCGCTGCCTGCTATGCCGGCCACGCACGCTATCTACACACTGCAGGCAATAGGCCCTGCCGGCCGCCCCGCCCGGCTCTGCCCTGCAGGCTGATTTAGAGGGGGAGGTCCCGTCGGGCTGTCCCCCTCGCACCAGTGCGGAACGCCCCTTGAGAGCGAGAGAGAGAGAGAGAGAGAGAGAGAGAGAGAGAGAGAGAGAGAGAGAGAGAGAGCGCACGCGCGCGCCCCGAAAGACGGACTAGAGAGGAGAGGAGAGAGAGAGAGAGAGAGAGAGAGAGAGAGAGAGAGAGAGAGAGAGAGAGAGAGAGAGAGAGAGAGAGAGAGAGAGAGAGTGAGAGAGAGCTTAGGGATCCGCCCCGGCTCTGCAAGGTGGCCAGCATGCGTTGCGTCAGGGTGACCGTGCCTCCCCCTCACAGTGTACTAGCGCGGGGCGCAGTGGGCCGCCCGCACGCGCGTGAGAGGGACAGGTAGTTAATGGGTTGTTATCGGCGTGCAAGCGCTGCACCACTGCAGACCGATTCAGAGAGTCGTTTCCGTCGCTCTGTCTCTCTCACGCGCCTGCACAGCACGCCCCGTGAGTGCGAGAGAGACAGAGAGGGGAAGGTGCAGCCGGAGCGACGCGTTAACGGTCTAACCAGTTCAACGCCGCCGCACTCTCGCCTTTGTTTTCTTATAAAGCAAAGAGGAAGGGCGAAATGAAAGGCCGGCGGTTCTCACACACGCGACACGACGCACGCACACCGGCGCACACGCTCTGACAACGCCCTCACACAGACACAGCGCGGCCGAGCGCAGCCCACTGTGCGGCTCGGCACGTCACTTTGAGTGGCGAGGGGTTTGGTGCTGCTTGAAGCTGCTTGGCGCGGCTCGGGTGGCTCGCCGAGGCGGCCCACTTGGCGGCCGCGTGTCCGGCGGCCCGGCCAGGGCCCGGCCAGGGCCCGGCGGCCCGCATAGCTGTCAGGGGCCACGCGCCGGGATTACCTCCAGAGGCCCACCGCCGTCACCGCCGCCAACGCCCTCACCTACGCCATCGCGGCGACGCAGGGATAGGCCCGGAGCCAAGGAGCTGGGACGGAGAGGGGGCGTTTCAGCAGAGTAGGGCGTGTAGATTAGAATTTGGAAACCTCCCACCTTGTCTGGCAGGGCAGAGCGTAGGTTACTACTGCTGAAAGAGGCGATTCGAAGATTTCCTTCGGTGTGACGCACTCTGATACATATTTTTGCCGTCACCCCAAAAAGCCACACCCTTTAATTTTTTTTAAAAAAAAGTGTTTATGGAGCCAAGACAATTTTGAACATTTTTCATATTATCGTCTTTCTAGTTCTATTTTCATCCTCCATTTTATTTCCCTTTTTTGGGGGGGGAGGGGGCACGTGGGTTTTTTTTTACACGCCAATGCACAAGCCCGCCTGCCGCCAACTTCACACACTCGATTTTTCGTCGCCTCTCTCTCTTTTTCCATTCTTTCTGGCGGGGCGCCGCGACCAGATTGCAACGGGGCGGCAGGCCGGGCAGGTCGGGCGTGCCAGCGACCCCCTCCGTATCGCTGACTGGCGTTGCCGCGGCCGTCCGGAGTCACGGCGCGACGTAGTTTTGTAGACAGGGCGTTACGCGGCGTGGCGCGGCGTGGCGCGGCGTGGCGCGGCGTGGCGAGCCAGAATTATTAGGGCCGGCGGAGGCGGGCGGATCCCCATTGCATGCCATCATGGGTTTTTGGTCCGACGCCCTTATTCGCGCACAGAGATAGCGGCACGCTGCATGTCTGTCTGTCTGTCCGTCCGTCCGTCTGTCCGCTCGTGCATCTGCATTTCGGCCCGGCCGTCGCACCATTTGCATGTCTGTCTGCCTGCCCGCCTGTCTGTCCGCTGGTCCATCTGCCCGTCGGGGAGGGCGGGGGGCTGCGCGCGCAGGGGGCAAAGATACGACAAAGGGGTTCAGGGTGGGGCGGCTTTTCCCGCACTGGATTAGAATGAGTGGCCTGTCTCGCAAAAACGCACTTCATTTAGGAGCAAATTATCATTATGGTTATACATTGCGGCTAATTGCTCCTCCACGCCGAGTCATGTTAATTTCCCTTTGGTCTGCCCTTCCCTCACGACTAGCGACCCTAAAATGGTTCTCGCCCCACAGTGGGCCAGAAGACCGGTGCAGGCGGCCAAAACTCTAGACGCGTTTTGAGCTCCAGAGTCGCTAAACAGGACTCGAACCGAACGTGTGACCCCACCAATGGATTGCTCTCCGAACGAGCAATCCATTGGTGGGGTCACACGTTCAGTTCGAGTCCTGTTTAGCGACTCTGGTCTTGTGGCCCACCGTGCGCTCTGTGCGTTGCTGTCGTCTGGGTGTTAACCTGTCCCCCTCCTCTGTCTGCAGGTGCCAGGTGTCCGCCGGGGGATGCCGGCCTGACGGCGCTGCAGGCGCTGCAGGCATGCCTTGCCTCGCGCCGCGCCGCCGGGCCCTCAGGGCCCACGGGGCCCACAGGGGGTGCCTGGCCGACGGTCGCGGCCTGGCCGGCGCGCCACGCGGCTAGGCTGGGCAGAGGCGGGGCCGTAGGGCTGTGCGGCCATGACTGGGGAGGCAGAGGCGGCCCGGGCAAAGGGCAGCAGAAGCAAGCGTGAGTATTGTCCGGTCCGCTGCACCACTGAACCGGAGTGAGACGGCGCGGTTCAACCACTCTGGCACACTTATTGAAATTTTTTAAAAATTTAATTTTTTTTTTAATTACTAAGGTTGTTTAATAATTTTCTCGTTGCTGTCGCGTCCAGGCAGCAGCTGTGACTTGAGTACTTCCCGTCCAGCAGCGGGCCAGCTCTTCGCGAACTCATTGTCTGATGGTGTGCAGGCAGGGCCGGCAGGGCAGGCGGGCGGGGATGATATGTGATGAGGCCGGCGGCGGACAGCTGGTGCCGTTGGGGCGGCCGGCTTGCTGCCTGCATGCTGTCGTGCGTCCTGGTCGCGCTGCTCGTCACCCTGCACGCCCTGTACGACAGCGCGGTCTACACCATCCAGTACCAGGGTAAGGCAACACGGTCTGGTCCGGTCCATACCCCGCGCATGCGAGACGGCCAGCGCGCGGGGTATCGCCGGTAGACGCCACTGCGAGGCCATATCGCCGGCTTTGACTGACCTGAGCTTCCCGCCCACAGGCCTGAGCGATGAGGGCCTGGAGGCGATGCTGCTGGCCAACACCGCCGACGTGTCGGCCATGTTGACGGCGCCGGAGATCCCCGACGACCCGGGCGGCGGTGGCGGCGACCTCGGCGGCGACCTGACGCTGGTGTCGGGCGTGGACACGAACGAAGTGAGCGACCAGGACAAGGACCTCCACTTCGAGGAGGGCAAGGACGACGTGGGCCGCGTGCGCTTCCCCAGGACGTCGCGCCGGCTGCCGCAGTGCCTCATCATCGGCGTGCGCAAGTGCGGCACGCGCGCGCTGCTGGAGATGCTGTTCCTGCACCCGCGCGTGCAGAAGGCGGCCGGCGAGGTGCACTTCTTCGACCGCGACGACAACTACTCGCGCGGCCTGGAGTGGTACCGGAAGAAGATGCCGCATTCGTTCCCGCACCAGGTCACCATCGAGAAGAGCCCCAGCTACTTCGTCACCCCCGAGGTGGGTTCGGCTGTACCTAGCGTAACGACCCTCACCTAGCGTAACCATAACGACCCTAACCTAGCGTAACCATAACGACCCTAACCTAGCGTAACCATAACGACCCTAACCTAGCGTAACCATAACGACCCTAACCTAACCAAACCTAACCATAACGTCCCTGTTGCAGGTGCCGGAGCGGGTGCGCGCGATGAACGCGAGCGTCAAGCTGCTGCTCATCGTCCGGGAGCCGGTGACGCGGGCCATCTCCGACTACACGCAGCTCCGCAGCCACGCCGCCACGGCGTCGCCGTCGCCGCCGCCCAGTGGCCAGCAGCAGCAGCAGGGCCAGCGCTCCTTCGAGGAGCTCGCCCTCAAGCCCGACGGCACCGTCAACCTGGCGTACCGGCCGCTCTCCACGTCCCTGTACTACTCCTTCCTGCACCGCTGGCTCGACGTCTTCTCCCGCGACCAGCTCCTCGTCGTCAACGGCGACCTGCTCATCGAGGACCCCGTGCCCGAGCTGCGGCGCATCGAACAATTTTTAGGTGGGTGCCAGTGCTTGCTGCAAAGGGTCTCACGACAGGGTTGCCAACTGACTGGCTGCTTGCAGGTCTGGAGCCCCGGATAGGGCGCCAGTGCTTGCTGCAAAGGGTCTCACGACAGGGTTGCCAACTGACTGGCTGCTTGCAGGTCTGGAGCCCCGGATAGGGTGCCAGTGCTTGCTGCAAAGGGTCTCACGACAGGGTTGCCAACTGACTGGCTGCTTGCAGGTCTGGAGCCCCGGATAGGGTGCCAGTGCTTGCTGCAAAGGGTCTCACGACAGGGTTGCCAACTGACTGGCTGCTTGCAGGTCTGGAGCCCCGGATAGGGCGCCAGTGCTTGCTGCAAAGGGTCTCACGACAGGGTTGCCAACTGACTGGCTGCTTGCAGGTCTGGAGCCCCGGATAGGGTGCCAGTGCTTGCTGCAAAGGGTCTCACGACAGGGTTGCCAACTGACTGGCTGCTTGCAGGTCTGGAGCCCCGGATAGGGCGCCACAACTTCTACTTCAACCACACCAAGGGCTTCTTCTGTCTACGCAACGAGACGGCCGACAAGTGCCTGCGCGAGACCAAGGGGCGCCGCCACCCGCGCGTCGACCCCGCCGTCGTCACCAAGCTGCGCAAGTTCTTCTCCGAGCACAACCAGCGCTTCTACGACCTGGTGGGTCAGGACCTGGGCTGGCCCGAGGAATGACCGCGCCGAACCACTGCCGCCACCCCGACGGCGGCGGCGGCCTGCTTGGAGCGGCCGGGGAGCGGGGCGCTGGGCGGGGCTGGAGGCACAGCCCTGGCTACAGCCCTGGCTACAGCCCTGGCTACAGCCCTGGCGGCTCGGTCGGCAGGCAGAGACACACTCATTGACCGTCCCGGTCCCAGACCGGTCCCCACCGGTCGCGCGGGCCGCGCCGGGGGTATTGTCCGTCCAGAGCATCTCATTCATACCAACCTCACAATGTGTTCACTGCTTGCCGGCACGGCTCTGCTGCCGTCCACCCTCCCTGAAGCGCTCCCCGCCGCCGCCGCGGGTGGCACATCGTCGTAGAGGGGAACTTAATTTTATTAAACTCAACCCGGAAGGCCTACGGAATATCACGTTCTTCTATCGTCGGTCCAAATGCAAAGAGGATATTGAACCACTAGTCTGTAGGTTTTTCCAAGTCTGAACAAACAGATCTCAGCAGTCTGTATTTTTGTTCAACTCGTTGTCAGCCCGTCTCGTTGTTCAGTTCTTCAATACATGTAAAACCCTAGATTTTAAGGGAGTTCATGGAATTGTCATTTCCCTCGTAGGCAAAGGGAGCCTTAAACCAAATTGCTCGATGTGATATTATTCTCGATGAGATAGTCGTCTCTTGTTTAAAGATAATTTGTACATATTTATTGTGCTGATGATATCTCAGTATTAAAGAAAAATTTAGGAAGAGCGTAACGATAACATATCATTAAAAATGCATATCATATTGTGAATTTTTATCAAATTACATTTACTTATCATTCCTGTGACAAGTTGAAATATGAAACATATCATTATTTACCTTTCGCAGACTTACCTAGCCGGTATGTCAACATGCGGTCGGTATGTGCCATGAGGACAGGTTCCTAGACATATTGTTAAGCTAAGAAATTTTAAGAGTGTAACCCACATGTTATTTAATGCAATATTTTGTTACCAGTTGTTATTTCTGAAGCTTTAACGCTAGCTGATCATTCGTAACGTACCTAAAGCGGGTTATTCGAGTCACCTTACAATAATAGCTTCACATCTGAACGCCTCTCTCAGTGCTCCGTTACAAGAAACGGGGCCCGCGAAATGGAAAGAGGAAACTGGAGAAGGGAAAGCCAGCAGACGCCAGCGCCACCAATTGAGCCGCTGTGTCGGTTGGGCTGCCCACCCGCCGGGCTGCGGGCAGGCCGCCATCAACGACGTAGTACTTCCAAGTTGCTTCCAATCGCCCCAACTGTCTGACGGGAGAGCGAGGTTCAAGGCTGGTAAAAACGTTTTTTCGCGCCAAATTTTCAAAAAGTTTTCATTGGGCGGAGTCCCTACATCCTACCGCATATCAGGCTGACAGGATGTCCAGGGCGAGGAGGTGGCATCGCTTTCCTGCTGTTCGGTTCGAGAAGGTTCAAGGCTGGACTTTCAAGGCGGTCGTCGGAATAGCAGACCCTAGACAAAACCATGATGTGTTTAATTTCCTTTCAAGAGGCACGCGCTGACCACGTTAGTTTTAAGGTTGTCGTAAGGGCGGGGCATTTTATTCCTAAGTAAATGTTGTTTGTGTTAAATATAGTTTATTTATAATTCTGGCGGAGGGTGGACCTGGCCTCATGGTACACGTGCATCAGACATGGCGCCGGCTAAAGACGCTGCGAGGGTATTCATTAAGTAACGCAATATAATTATATAAATATATTTTTATAATCCGTATTGGAAATTGTTACCCTATATTCATTGTTAATGTATACTGTGTGTAGTTTCATTAACGAAGGAATTTATAGTTTTATGTTGCTATCGCTCCAGTCGTATTTTGTCAAAGTCAGTCCAGCCTAGACGCTGCTGTTTTGGTTCCATTTTTCGTCTGCTAATTTTTTAGTGTTTCTGGTGAAATACGTGAGCAAGGGCCCCGGTTCGGGTCTCAATCTCGAAAAAAAATAATATACATGTATTATTTAACTTGGAGCTTTACTTGTTGCATTGGCTTATGGCAACTGTGCTGTGTTGATTAAAGGCAGCTGGGGTCTATGAGGGATGTATTTGCGATCGTGGCCCGTTTTGCTGTATGTCGTCAATTTCATGCAAACGTTTTGAAAAAGCAGGAGGAACATCGATCTTACTCTCAACGAGCGTATTTTTAACAATGTCGTTTCAAAAGGGGCACCGTGCATGTCGCAACGAGTGTTCTCGCTGGAAAGTTTGTGAATCGGTTTTCCTCCTTCGTGGAACTGGTGCCACAGCCGCCGTGACTACACTGTACGGGTTGACGCGCTTATCGCCGCCTTGCCTCGTCGGCGAGGCCGCGGCACTGGAGAGAGAGAGAGACGAAACGCTGCGCGGAATCGCCCTGCTGAAACTGGGACCCCCGAATAGCTTAGCTCCAAGGCACAGGATCACACCGAGCCAGGAGCTGTGCACCCAAGGCAGGGAGTGCCAGCCAAACAAAACATTACGAAAAATATGGAAAACTCCAATTTTAAATGGTTATACCTCGTAAGCGGTGGACGTTGCGTGCATTATGCGAAGGACAAAATATCGGGAAATCGAATTGTTAATAATTGAGTTATCTTGTGCCCACCGTCCCACCGTCGCTAACGACCGCACGCCACGCCATGTCCAGTTGGCTTTATCTGACCAGGTGCTCGGTGAGGCCACCAGTCTTAACATGAGACTCCAACAGCTCCTTGTTTTGTTTTTTTTAAATCTGGATTTTTTTTTCCACTGCTATAGAAATTAGCCAGAGACCGCGCGTGCGTCAGCAGCCGGCTTAACTTATTTCATCCTAATCAAGTATTTTCTCTTTGTAAGTGTGTAAGTGTGATGACGTTTCGTGGAGCATATGATAGTTTATAAGATGTAAAAGATAAACATATCATTTCTAGTAATGTTACAAGCTCCTTTATATTGTACTTTTGCGCCGTATGAATATGAGCATATCAACGTGTACGCGTTACGTACAAAATGGAACTGATGCATATCGTTTTGAGAAGAACTATTCATTGAAAAATAATCAACGTTAGTTCTCTCTTTTGTGATCTCAGAAGCTGTAACTTATGAGGGCTTTTCCCTTTAAATCCATCATTCCTAGTCTTTGTATTTTTAAGTACT
This sequence comes from Stenchaetothrips biformis, assembly GCA_030522485.1. NCBI lineage: Eukaryota > Metazoa > Arthropoda > Insecta > Thysanoptera > Thripidae > Stenchaetothrips > Stenchaetothrips biformis. The sequence continues at coordinate 7,632,235 of CM060099.1, forward strand.
CGTGGATTTATGCAATTTACAAATTTTCCATGTTCAATTAATACTAACCTTGTTTTAGTCTAGTCATTTATTTCATTTTAGCTGGGAAGCAAGGAACCGGAATTAGATTTAACAAATTTTGGACAGGGACTGGAATTATTATCGTTTTATTTTTCTTGACTCTAAACGTTTTTAACCGAGCCATACTGACCAGAGCCCTAGTTTCATCTCGTTTCTACCAACTTCGTAACCTAATATTACTTCCACGGAGATTTTACACAAATCCCCGAAAACGCGTGCTCCTTGCTTGAAGGCTGGTTAGAAACATAACGGTCGTGTGCCATGGAACGGCGGGCGCAGAGTCCATGACAGGCCCGTGACCGGTCCGTGACCAGTGACCGGGCGAGGCGAGACACGGAGGCAGTCATTCCTCAACTCACCGAGCGTGTGTGTTGCAAGGCTTCGGTGTGGAGCGCTTATCATGGCGATGGTGCTCTGCGCTGATAGTTCGGTTGCCTGACAGCCTCAGTGCCTCCCTGCAGCACGCTGCGATGCCGCCGATAGCAGGTCCGCTGGTCCGGAATCTTATCGGCGTCTCGTCCAACTTCGGCAGACAGGCATCGGTACTTTCCAGTAGATTTGTGGATTCACTCCTTACGCGCTTTGTCCTTGTCGGTCCCTTTGCTGTTCCTTTCTTCCATCCCATTTTTACCTTTATCTTGTTCTAAAGTTTCCTTTGCAAACGAAGCAGGGCGGCATCCCTTGATGCGGCGCCTTGGTAGCGTTTTAGAGTGTTGTCTAGTATCTATGGTAGAGGCTTCAAGCAAAAGGTACACTAGGTATCATTAAATTCTATTTATATCCCTTTTAATATCCTTCCTGCTCTGTTGTCAATGGCTCTTGTCGCCTCCATTTTCGCACTGTTTTTCTTCCATAAAAGAATCGCACCCTGTTAAAAAGGTGAAATTGAACCGGCAATTATTATTTCTTAGTACAAAAGTTCGAAGATTTTGTGCTGCGTATAGCGATATTTTTTTTTGTCAAAAGCGGACATCTACGAAATTTGAACAGCTGTCGAGGGGATTGCACGAGTACCTCTGGTTGGGGTCCGCACCCATGCGCCCCTGTGATGCGTGGGGTAGGCCAGCCCGCCCACCCTGTGTGTACAGCGGACCGTCCACCCCTTGGCTCTGAGACTCGTTTGCATCCTCAGGGTTCTTTCATAAAACAACGCACTGGTTTTAAAAGGAAATTTTTGTGAATATAGTCATTGGGAGAAGCCATTGGATTTTCCAGTCTCTTACTGTATTTTGTGGAGGAAGATGGTTGCAAGACACAGACAACTAAGGCTAAAGCCTTCTGTACAATCCACACATTATTTTGCTCGATATGTGTGCTGATTTTGTGCAGACATTTTAATCGTTGCGGGTTTGTTCAATTTAACCGTCTGTTGTTGGAGTTAATTATGTCTATGAACCGTTCTTTGTTGTAGTTTAGGAAAGGTCCTTTACAAGATTTGATGTTTTATATTCTATTGGTGCTCTTATACAAATGAGATGATGTATTACTTTGTTATCTGCACTCAGTGTTGATTGTAAAAAAGCTCTAAAATGACAGCAATAATTCCCATACATTAGACATATCATAATTAATTTGAAAGGGACTTAGGCTTGAAGGTTCCATTTCAAAAACTGTCTTTAAACAAGACAAGTTGTATAAATTCCAGGTCGTTTTGTTTATATTATATTGAACAAAGTTGAGACTGTTTATCATCTCATTCAGTTTGAAAGTAGAGTGTAGAGCTCTGGAAAAATGTGGAATGTACTTCTTCAAATTTTGAACCTACTTAAAAGAAAAAAGAAACTTTGAAGGTTGTGTGTATCTCTTTGTTTTCTTGCTCGTTTAAGCTGCCATATCTGCAACCTGCCTAATGGGCTGGTGTTTGTTTACCCAGCAATTTTTGTTGCATCTTTTGTTCTACATTGTAGACCAGGAAATAAATATAGTTCCATCAGATAAATCCTAATGTTACTGGTATGTATTCCCTTTTAAAAAATCCTCGCCTTTGTTTGCTTTTTCCCTATGCTCAGCCCTTCACTCACTCAGCGAGCCACAACAGAACATTCACCTCTGCCTGAATCCCCCTCCTATCAAAGTGGAATTATTTTTGTTTGTTTTTCTTGATAAGGAGAGATAGCCACACCAAAGTGCCCCTTGCAATAAAGGTCTGCAAAGAGCAACAGCATGTTCAAAATCATGCCAAGTTGTGCTTTCCCACAGGAGAATTACTTTTGAAATGAAAACCCACGGAACTGCAATGACAATCTTTTTGACTGGATTTTGAAACAATATTAACGACTTCCTGTCCAAGAGGTCCAAAACTGGTGTTTATATTTTTAGGCATCAGGGCAACTGTCTTGAAAAACAGTGAGACTTGGGTGCAGAGTAGAGTGTACCAAAAATATGGCATCGCTGTCATGATGACGCGACGGCGGTGGGGCTCCCCCTCCCTTCCCCCTGCTACGCGGCAGACGCGGCAGACGCGGCGGCAGTGGGCCAGCTGGGCGACTGGGCCTCAACGCTACACAAACGATGGGACACCCAAACCGTAAGGGGGTGTAGCTCAGATGGTAGAGCGCTCGCTTAGCATGCGAGAAGTACGGGGATCGATACCCCGCACCTCCAGGTCTGAAAGTTCCTTTTTCTATGAGCTGCAAGCAAGTAATTGAGACCCGCGCACTGTGCCATTGAGGTTCCAAGAAAACACTGTGCCCTCTGGCCCAGCATGGGCGGCCAGCTCCAGAACTTGATATAGGTTGCACTGGTTTGTGGACTTCACCAACCTTTACTTCTCAATTTCACCCCAGACAACTGTAACGCCGAAAGAAACTAGAGTAGAGGCTAAATATACTGACATCAAATATTTATTAGTTCCGAAGTATCGGTATTACATTTTGTACAGTAAGATTACAATGAGAAACTGTCATTAAAACTTTCCAAAGAAGGTCCTTTCACAGCCGGAAACTGTTACACACAGACACTCAGTAGGCAGCCTTTGCAAATGTTGAGGCTACCAGCAAGATACACCCCCCTACAACTACAAGGACATTTATAAAAATAAAAACAAGAGAACTCTACACATCTTTATGATAAAAGAAAATCTACTAATATAATTAGATAAATGATGCATCTCCCAGTTGCTACTTTAAAACAAAGTCAAGATACCTTCAGTCCATTAAATCTGAAATTTATTATATACAACTCAAGAAATTATGTGGAAAGCACCACAGGGAGGATTCATGGCAAAGGGCAAGAATAATTACCCTACAATAATAATTGAAACCAATTTTAAAATTAACAATCTAATCCTGCTGGAGTAGTGATAGCAACTATCTAATGAGGAATCTCAAAGGTTTACAAAGAAGATGAAAACGTCAAAATGGAAACTGACCTATATATATATATATGTGGACTACATATCATAATTTAACACCAGGTCTCCAAGCAAAATAGATGTTAACAAGCAAGTATACATCTGGGTTTGATTCAATTTTGAAGTAACTTCAAGGTTAAGGAATGACATTTAACATTGAGAGGGGGGGGGGACTCCTTCTTGATGGCACGAATCCTTCCAAAGCACGCTCTTGAAATCAGTCCAAAAATCTGAAAAACATGTATCTCTAATAACATTTGGGCTAAAGAATCGATAAATTTTTTGTAATAGTCTATCAAGCCATCACCAAATACATAGAGCGTGCATGGAAGGATTTACAGACATCACCAAAACAAACTACACCCAACAGTACATCAAACATAATTGAAAAGAGAAAACCCAGTATGAGATTCTGCAAAAACGGATTACTTGCTGCTTTGAGTGGTAGGATGTTCTTCAATTGTGAACACACATTCAGAAATCTCTCATAGCATTCTTTTGCTGAATAGGAGCACACTGCCACAGCTGATTAGAACAAAAATCACAGATGGCCCAAGAATTTGCCCAATTCCTTAATTCCTCTGGTAATCTTACACTTCAAGAAATTATTGAATAAATTTTAGGAACATTACAAATCTTGGGTGTTGCTTCACATACAACAATAGAAAATTATTGTACCCCCCGAGCTCCAGATGAGCATCAAGGCACAGGGTCTTAGAAACTTTGGAGCAACAGTTTACACAAACATTCAATTTAAAGGTGACAAGGAAGAGAGAGAAACCAAAGCATTAATACATATACCCTGTCCTCCATATTTAAAAAAAAAAACATGCCTAAATTTATTTAGGATGCCCTGTGCCTTCTTCTCCTAAAACACCACACCCTTCAGAAGATGGTCAAATAGATACAATTCAGGACCCTTGGTGTAAGCACACTGGTTGCAAACCAAACTGACAACCGGTTTAAAGATGTGACTGTCTGACAACTCACATGCTAAGGTATCCACGAGCTTGAGATCGGCGGCGTCCAACAAGGTAAGCAACAAGAACTACAATGACAAGGGCCGCCAGGGCACAACCCACAGCAATAGGGACGATGTCAGGGGTGTCCAATTCACAATATTGAGCTGCAAACAGTTTTGGGAAAATTAGTTTCGAAGGCATTCAGTCTCATCTACCTCAGGCAGGCAATTGCTTCAAGTACTCACGAGAACCAAACACAGCTGTGTTTCCAGTGTGGAAGGCCTGGAGCTGGACACTGCTGAGGAACAGCTCAGCGTTCAACTTGGACCCATTGTTGTACAGAGTCAGATTTTGCTCACGAGTGCAATGGAAAGACTGGTTAAGATTAATCATGTAATCTTGCTTGACTCTCATGAAGTTGAATTGCTGGTTGGCAACTAAAACCAGAATCACCAATAAATGTCAAATATGTCGCAATGATATACTTAAATAAAGGTAGAGTTTAACTTACGCTCTGTTGAGATGTTTTTGAAGACATTTGAATCAGCAAATAATGAGTATGTAATCTGGGAGATGAAGTACATCTTGGCTGTATCATTCTTGTTGAATTCAACCTGCATACTGTTGTTACCCCATGTGAGCTTGATCCACTGGTTAGCAGGATCACATGATCCTTCAGCTTTGGCAAGAGATGGCACAAAAACTGCCTTTTCAAGAGTCTAAAACAAAACAGTGAAATATAATTGAATAAAGTAGACTTAACTACCAAAGATCCACTAATAATATGCAACATGTTCAGTACCGTATTGGCACCCTGGACAGGATACTTGATTTTAGTCGACACAGCCATGGCTGCGAGGATACAGGTGACATTGTCACCAGAGACTGTCCAGTTTCCTTTCTGAAGACTGTCAGGGAATGGACTGGGTGTAGGGGCTGGAGTAGTAGGAGCAGGGGCTGGAGTTGGAGTTGTAGGAGCTGGAGTTGGAGTTGTAGGAGCTGGAGTAGAAGTCGTGGGAGGCGGAGGTTTGGTTGTAGGGGAAGGAGTGGTGGTGGTTACGGGAGGGTTGGTAGGGATAGGAGTGGTTGTCGTTCCTGCAGAGGTCGAGGAACTAGGAGGAGTGGGTGGAACCTCAGCCGCAGGGGCGAGAGTTTCTGCCAATTAAAGAAAAAGAGTACTGTTAGTAACAGGAGTCATCACTATGCCAAAACATTATAAAAAGAATATGACAAGCATTCGTATTGCTAAGACTTCTCATGGTAAATAACGGAAAGTCTTAAAAATATCAAGATAAAATATGCATGGCTCAGAGGCTGGCTGATATGCCTGTCTCCACAAACCAGGCACACTGTACTTTGGACTCGCCAAATGACTCACTCCATGTCCAGCCTGTGGGCTCTGGAAATTTCCATAAACCCAACATCACACTAAGGGCCATGTCTCAAGGTGTCGAACGCGAACCATTCCCCAACAGGGAATTATATTGCTAGCATGTTAGGCTGGGCAGACGGGGCGGCCCTCCTACAAATGACGTCGGCTGGATATGGCATAAGCGAAGCGACACCCTATCCCTCAACACGGCATCGGCACCGCGGCCGCCGTCCGAAGCCAATCCGTACAGAACGCGGTTTGATCCAATGGAACGCAAAGAAGGACACCAGAAAGATGTTTCGTCGCGCATAGACGGTGAGTTGCATAATGGTTAGAACAGTGGGATGCATTTAGGCTTACCTGCGGCGAGAACGCTCGCAAACAATGCACAAGCTAGGAGCACAAACAAGGATTTCTTGTTATCCATGGTGAGCTAATTCGTCGAGATTCTAGCAGCTGGAAACGGATTCACGGGGCCAGTAATAATCGAAAGCCAGACAAAGCACAGAACAGACTGGACAACTGCGAAGTGGAAACTAATCAAGTCATCTGCGCTACGCTGCGCCTGGCCGAACAACACAGAACACAGACTCAGCTCGCGTCGGCCGTCAGCTGAAGGTGGCGATCGTGTATTGTTTTCTTGCGTTGTCAGCCAACATCAATTTCGAAAACCAAAAAGTTTAAGACGTAAAATCGTTACCTAGTTGGATAGAGAACCCTTTTTTCACCTGTCCTAAATTTAAAAAGTACTTTTTCTTAAAATCCTCGATTAAGGGTTCAAACCAATGGACGATTCGAAGTATTACTTGTTTGTGATGTTGGTAGTTTTGACCTGGCAGACGACACGACATGGCGAGCCGAAGGCTCTTAGTTTTCCTGGCGAAACTTTTGTGTTTCGACTGAATAGCCTTGAAATTCATCCGGAGACTATAATTATCTGTATCGAAAACGTTTTCCGCCGACTCTGCGCTTCTTAAAGTATTGAAAGCTGTTGGTCCGGCCTCGATTCTTGTCCCTTTTTGACAGAGCAACACCAACCTGTCAAACATGTATTTTAACATGTATTTTATAAAATACACAACAAGACAAACGATTCCTCTGAAAATTCCCATCTTCTACAGTTAGAAAATGAGCCTTTATGTTGCTCCTGAGCACAAGATTTTCCATCAATGTCTTATGGTATTTCATTTTAAAGGCAGCATGTTTTGACTTGATGTTATTTCTGGTGTTTACTTTGAAGACCCTCTTCATTTCCATTCTTCTGTTTCAGATTGAAGTTGCGGCTTTCTGGACCTTGAACTGGTCTCCCATCTAACGTAGAAATACGAGAAATACATATCTATTGTACCTGATAACCAGTCATGGTTATTTTACATACAAAATTTGTTGGCTTCATACGGACATTACTGATCGTATTTGCAATATTTGGTGTTGTTATATTTTTATTCCATCCGGGAAGATTTGCTGCGTCTTATGATTTCATTGATAAAAATGATATATTTAGGCATCTAGTGACTGTGCCTCCACCAGAAAATATTACAAAGCCATTGTGTCCTATCATTTCTTATTCAAAGAATAGTTCTCATGGATCGTATTTATTGGACCTCAACTTTAAAGAGTCAGAAATTAGTTTAGGAGGACGGTGGGAACCTTCTAATTGCATTGCACAACATAAAATAGCCTTAATTATACCTTACAGAAACAGAGAAAAACATTTATCTACTTTTATTGACTATATTCATGGGTTTCTTCAGGCTCAACTTATAGAGTATTCCATCTATGTTGTTGAACAGAGTCCTAAACTAGCTTTTAACCGGGGACTTTTGTTTAATATTGGATATACTTGGGCTCTGCAACATGAACAGATTCCATGTTTCATTTTTCATGATGTGGATCTTCTGCCAGAAAGTTTAGAAAACATTTATGCTTGCACTGACATGCCAAGACATATGTCGAGCAGTGTAAATACTTTTAGATATAACCTGCCTTATGGCACTTTATTTGGTGGTGTTGTTGCCATGCTGCAAGCTCAATTTCAAATGATAAATGGTTTCCCCAACAGATATTTTGGTTGGGGTGGGGAGGACGATGATCTTTTTATGCGAGTCATCAACAAAGGTATGAGCATTGCCAGGTTTGCTCCTGATATTTCTAGGTATTACATGCTACCTCATGTTAAAGAATCAAGTTCAATTGAAAACACGCAGCAGTTGCAATATGTATCAGATTATCAAGATCGCGATGGACTGAACGATTATATCCGCTACTGTTCTGCGATAAAGGATAAACTTTTTCCTCTTTATACACTGATCACTGCAGATTTGCAATTGCCTGTAGGATATGAAAAACTAAACCCATGACATTCGCTCCCTTTCTGATATCATGTTCAAAACAACTACCTATGGCTGTACCTTAACTATGTGTATTATTACACATTTTCTGTGATAAAATCTGTTTGCTGTTGCATTGCATTTACAAGGGTGATTTTGTAGCAGAAATGTTTCATTTAGCTTTTGGTTCTTAATTAATAATTTGCTGTGATTTCATCGACTCAATTTATTGTCTAATGTGTTTTAGTGGATAGATGTGTGACACTTTCAATACTGTGTATTGCCAAAAATTTTCTTTTGAAAATTATGTGGTGTCTGTGCATGTTGTGGATTTCTCCATCAATCAAAATAAAAATCATCAACAACTTTAACTATTTCTCATACACATTTATTCCTTTTGCCTTCCAAAATTTCTCTATGATTATGTTCTTAAGTATCTGTCACTATTTTTGTGATCTCTAATTCAGAACACATTGTAGTACACAAAAATAGGTCAACCTGTGGTTTGAATTTCGCGCCAAGTCTCAGGGAAGGGTGCCTTCATGTGTCTCTTGTTCGTACACCTCGTCATATTCATTTCAAAATTTCCTATGTTACGGCAAATGCTTTCTCAATGTACCGTTCTGGTCTTGTCACAAAATAAAATTCATACGTCTTTACTTACCTCAGCAAACTTCCCTCGCAGGGACAGGTGGTCGCGTCGGTCCATGTTGGAACTACTTTTCCGAAAAATTGGAAGGAAAACTGTTATTTATCGTGTCGAAATTCTGTCTAAGGACACCGCTCTGCATTTCGTTGAAAATCCTTTATTTTGACTATCGTTTCACGCTAACTTGACGCACGCAACTGATTCCGGTTTGGGTGGAAGTGAAATTCCACCGCGGAATCTCGCGACGAAACGAAAGAATGAGCCAGTAGGATTCTTTGCGTTTGCGCACTGCAAAAATGGCTCTCGGACCGGAGCTATTGATTTTTAGGGACGGACCATAGATGTCCAATCACAAAACAGCTCAATCTCCCTACGCACGGCCTAAGGTCAGAGGGTGAGGCTCGGCTCGCGTTATTTGTGTTCGGAGCGGGGAGAGCGCGGTGTGTTTTGACGTGGAAATGTATCGGCGTGCGTCGAGTGCCGTGCCCGACGGCGGACGGGCTTTCCTGCAGTATCTTTGCTGCTGCTAAAAGATGGGCTCCTCGTGAAAGAAAGAGGAGAATTCGGTGTTGTTCTCATGAAGGTAGCCGCCTTTTTCCGAGAGTCTGCGTCGCTACTTAAAACAACGGCTGAGGCCGGACTCGAGCCGGGAACACTGAGCCCCAAACAGTGAGTGGCAAGTCATGTGGCGAAGTGAATCTGAGAGAATTTCGTTGAATGTGGATTTTTCAGTAAGCTACGGAGTTGTTTCGTGAAGATATGTGAAATGCCAGTGCAGTGGATTCTGAACTGTCGTCGGAAATCGGCTGTCACGCCATAATAAAAATGTACGGGCTCAAATCATCTGTGTTGGTGTCATTAGCAGAAGATGCGGCGGCGCTTCCTGTGTTGTAAACAAACAGTGTTCTGCTAGGCTGCTTCTGCTCAAGGACTACCTCGGACTCACGCGTCTAACCTAGCGCCTTTGTTGTTATCGTTGATTTTAACATTGCATTGTAAAGACTAGTTGACATTATCAGATTCCAAGGTGCTACGCGCACACTTGAATTGAATTCACTTTGTAAAAAGGTTATTTGTTGAGGTTAAACGGGATAAGGAGAAATGCGTTCAGGTACGGAAGCGTCGCTGCGAGCACTGCCTGAGACCTTAGGTTTTTGTTCTCTGTAAATGTTAATGCTTCATTTTACGCCGTGGCCAACTATTTAAAATTTATGGCAGCTTTTGCCCCGTTATACATCATTGTCATTTATCAATAATTTGTTCTGAACACAGTTTCAAGCTGTTCCCCCCCTATTCCTCATATTTAAGTCAAATCTTGCTCAGGACTGTTTTAAATTTCAAGGTTATTAATAAATATTGTTGCAATCTTCCATCATTCACTGTAAAATTTTTCTCGAGAATTCTTGGGATCATTGGCCATGTTGATTCAATTATCTTGTCTGATTTAACTTATTTATTTACAATTTTATTCTGTTTTGATTTTCAGGCTGAGCCTGTCATCATATGATACTATGAAACAAGAATCACATGATGATGGCTATGAGACATGTGGAGACCTGGACTCAAGAGGAATGGGAAAAGACTTTCATAGTCACTCCCACTCCATGGGACACTCCATCTCGGAAATGGACCATCTTCGGCAAGTCAAATCGGAGTCAAAGGCTTACTACCAAGCGGCTGCGGACCTGTCCCAGGCCTCGAAAGAACACAAGTTCATGGATTATCCGAGTGATATGCAGCAATCTGGAAAGGAGAACAAATTCATGGACTACCAAAGTAGTGGAAGTGGTTTTGGAATGAAGTGCAACAGTATGAGTGGACCTGGTGTAGACCCATACAGTTTTAGTGAGGATGTGAGCATGGGTGGCGGAAGCCTAGGATGTGGACCCGACACAGGAATGTCACTTCTCTCTCAGCCATCATGCCCTCCTGTCCCAGTGCAATCTATGATTCCGCCCCAGTCCCAGTGTGGTGGCACATTCCCACCAATGCCAAAGAAAAGAGGGCGCAAAAAGAAAATACGTCCAGGAGAGGAGGGGTAAGTGATTTCGATCAACTGTGAATTGCATTAGGATTGAAACATTCAGTCAGTATTGTAGATTAAATTTTTGTTTATTTTCCTGAATGTTTGCTATAATAATTGTCCATTATTTGTATTCAGCATTGTTTCTGTATGGAAGTCATGATCACAAAGACTCAACACAATTTATTTTTTTTACACATCTCCATATGACAATGCTATAACTACAAATTTATTTTTCAACTTTTTAAAAGTTTAACCTTTTGTGCTGTACAGTAGTTTTCACATTGAAGCTTTTTTGCCCGATGACATTGTTCATAATAGCAGCTTGTTACTATGTTCTAGCATGGACGGTCAGTTCTACAATGTGGTGGCTGGCAAAGACGAAAAGGTTGGCCACTTCAAGGAGCGGAAGAAGCACGATCGCTTCAACGGCATGACTGAGGAAGAAGTCCAGAAGCGAACGTTACCAGACCACCTGACACCGAATCTCGACATCATCATTGTGAGTAACCCACCTAATTTTTTTTACCGAAAGTTGTCGCCTTTTTTAGACGTTCTTGAACCCGTTCCGGCTTTTCATTCCTCATCCGCCGTCTGGGGTGGTTTCTAGGCGAGTAGCCAAAGAGCTAGAGGTGCCCGAAGTGCGACTAGCCTCCGCAGGTGGAAGTGCTCGTGGGGCGGCCTTCGTGGAAGGCAGTAGGCACTCCCGGTATCTGCCCAAGAGTTAACCGCATTTCAAGTCGGGTGAAAAGTAGCTGTTTTATTGGTCCCGTTCCTTTCCGGCGACGCGCATTTTTGCTGGCTCCGTCCGTGATAAAGAAGCAGCCCCAGCAGCCGTGGGGAGGGGCGGGCCGGGGAGGGGGTGAGGAGGGGCAGGCACGCCGGGGGCGGGGCGGGGGCGACTCGGCCGGCTCGGCCCGGGGGTTGGGGTGGAGTGTAGAGAGCCGAGCGCCACCAGCCCCGCGCCCTCCTCCTCGACTCCCGCCGCCCACCCCGCCTGCAAAGGCACGTTCATTAGGTTTGGAATTTGACTTAGATTTTTGTGCATTCATGTAAAAAGAATAGGGGTGGGGGCGGGGCGGTGGAGGGGCTGCGCCGCCGCGGCGTGGGGGGGGGGGGCACGCATTGAAGCTCACAGCGTTGCGTTGCCTGCAGCCCCTGCCACCACCACAGCAGCAGCAGCAGCGTCTGTACCGTGGAAAGGGATTTGCGCCGTGCAGGGAGGCAGGGAGGGGGAGGGGAGATTGGGGAGTGGGAAGCAAAAGGGGAGCAAAGAGAGCGGGAGAGCAGGGCGGCTGGAGCAAACAGGGCGAGGGGCGGAGAAGGGCTGAGGAGGGGGCGGGGTACATTCTAATTCAAGGAGGTACTTGCGAGGCGCTTTTTCCCCGCACATTTGCACTACTTTCCTGCGCCCCGCCCTCGCCGGCATTCGGGATATGTCTTTGAGGGTTCCCACTCCGCCGAGTCCCACTCCCCACTACCCACTCCCCATCACTGTCCAGGTGTAGAGTGTGCAGCGGCAGCGCGCAGCGAAAAGTGGAAAATAACGCGAGAGTTGGACAAAGGCGCTGGCTGCCGGCTCGGACACACCAGCACTTGGTGCACTGGGCAAGGGCAGCAGCAGCAGCGGCAGCGACCCATACGACCCAGCGCCCAGCCGAGGGGCCGCCAACTCAACTCGCACAGGCTGCATATTACTCATAAATCACTCGTATCTTACCGTTTAAGGTCCACAGACAGTACCAAAAAACGAGTAAAACCCCGTGGTAACATGTAAAATTAGTCAGAAAACGGTAATGTGTTACGTATATTATCATATATGGTCCAAAGACATGAATATGTAGACGACTCTTAACGCGAAGAGCGCGTTTATTGATCGCAGTTCTAAGACGCCCACAGAAGAAAAAAAAAGCCGTCGTGTGAGTGTGGGGCCCACTGTGGGGGGGCGTGTGACGGACGTTTGACTAGTTCCGTCCCTCTTGTTCCCGGGATGATGCTCCCTCTCCCTCGCACTCATTGCATTACTGCCACCGCCCTGCCCTGCCCTGCCCGCACTAGTTTCGGCGCAATCAGCCCCAGTTTGTACAGCGGCGCCGCGCCACTCCCCTCTCCTCCGCCGGTTTTCTCACCCTTACCGCCCCCTCCCCCCCTCCCCCCAGCCCGACACACCGCCTCGCCCTGACCACTCGATCAATAGGGAGAAAAGTTGTAGAAAAGTTTTCAAGTTTCGGCCCACTTCTTTCGCCTTTTGTAAGGTCAGTTCGTCTCACAGTGTGGCTGCTGGCGCGGCTCGACTTTTGTCTCTGTCTGCCCCGCGGAACACGCGCACCGGTCTCTCTCTCTCTCTCTCTCTCTCTCTCTCTCTCTCTCTCTCTCTCTCTCTCTCTCTCTCTCTCTCTCTCTCTCTCTCTCTCTCTCTCTCTCTCTCTCTCTCTCTCTCTCTCTCTCTCTCTCTCTCTCTCTCTCTCTCTCTCTCGCTCGCTCGCACCTGTTAGGACCTAAGCGAATTAATTATAACGCCCTCTCTGTGCAATTTATTTTTATTTCGGCTTGACGAGGAACTCTTTTCTAGTTTCACTTTTCTTCTCTTGGCGCTGCTCTGGGGAACCTCCACCCCCTCCCCTCCGCCCCTGCCACTGGGAGTTATTACTCCCCTCCCTTGCCGGCCCTGCACACTGTGTCACACTGTGTGATGTGGTCCATTCAGTGCGACCGGCCATCAAGTCCGTGGACTCCCTGCACCCCGCAGGCTCATTCCGAACAGCGCTCTGTCTCTCTCGCACCCCAACGGAACGCGCCATGAGGGCGCGAGAGAGACAGAGCGACCGAAGCACTGTTCGGAATCGTTGGTCGACATGCTCGACAGAGTGCGTTAATGCGTCGTCGCGTGCATTCGATGCATCGCCATGCATTATGCATGTTTTACAAACACACACACACAGTCGGTCGTCTTCCCTGTTAATAATTCATTTCTTTCTATTCGGTACATGTGACGTTATGGATGTAGTGCAACAATTGTTCGCACGCTCTAGACTGCCTACGGCCCCCCACACTAATGCATTCATTCGAGTGTGGGGGGTGTGCGTTCGTGTCGTGTCGCAGAGCTATCTAGCAACTCATGTTGAGAGGACCTAAAACTAAAAAATTGTTGGTTTCTTTTCCAAGAGGCTAGCCGGAGTAGAGATCGACAGATGTTTCTCCCCCGCCGCCGATCGCAAGTCAAACGTGGAAGGCACCCGGCTCTCGCTACCCGCGTGCAGCATAATTGTGTTGTCGTTCACCTCTCGGTCCTTCGAGTTTTTGTTTTCTCTCCCCCCCCCCCTGGCGTCTGGCCCACTGTGCGTCCGGGAATGCCATCCAGCGAGGGTACCGCCCGGCTGTTAGGCAGCGCGCCGTGCACGGCTACTCCACAGGCAGCCTACCCCGCTCTCGGCGGGCGCGCGGCGGGGTTCGTACGGTTTGAGAATGTCGGGGAATGGGGCTGCAAAATGGACATGGAAAGGGGAAAGTTTTGTCCAAGAACTAAAAGAATCATTTTTATTTGTTCCGAAACAAGAAACATTTTTCTCTCCAGTAAACTTTTTTTTTTTTTTTTAAGTAACTTACATTACATGTGTCTTTAAAACATGAACAACCACAATATACTGCCATTTTTTCTGGGTTCCTAACAGTGTAGGACGGTTGCGAATTTTAAAATAATATGAAAATTGAGCGTCTCGCTTTTAACTTTTCTTTTTTTCGTGGTCAAGGGTGTGTAAATGGCGAGAATGTGAGTGTGTGTTGGGGTGTGTGTGTGTGTGTGTCGCTCCCCGTTAGTAAGGTGTAAAGTTTGCGGACAGCGGAGACGATGGCTAGATTCACTGTTGCGTTTCGCCTCGCTGCAGAGAGCGCCGGGCGGGCGGCGCGGGGGCGGTGTGAACAGCCCCCCCCTCCCCCACTCCATCCCCCTCTCCCTCCTTGCAGCCCGACCGGGTAGAATTTTTACGTCAAGCTACGAGCAAAGTAGGGCTGCGGCTGCAGCGGTAGTGATGAGGGAGGGAGGGAGTAGCAGAGCGGACGGAGAGGCGGGGTGGCTGGGGTGTGGGAGAGGGCGGGGCGGGGCGGCAGGGGGAATGAGAGAGAGAGAGAGAGAGAGAGAGAGAGAGAGAGAGAGAGAGAGAGAGACGGAGAGAGAGAGAGAGACGGAGAGAGAGAGAGAGACGGAGAAAGAGAGAAGAGAGAGAGCGCCCCAGCTAGCTCTGAAGGCTGACGTAAAGGTTAGGTTGGGTATTCGCGAAGGGGAGGGGAGGGGGTGGTCGCAGATGAAAAAGTGGGGGTTGAATGCGGGGAGGGCGGGGAGGGCTTTTAGGGGTTGGATGTTGTGGGAATAGATGGGGGTGGTTGGGAGATGGCTTGAGGGCACAGGGAGGGAGAGAGAGGGAGATGGATAAATTTGGGGTGGTGGCGGGACGGATGGGAGGGAGGGGCGCGGAGGACGGCATAGCCGGCATAGCCAGTGGCAGAGCAAGGCTCTAATTTTTATGGATTTTTTCTTTGAGACCATGCGCTCTGTTGCTGGCGGCGGCAGCTCGAGTGCGGGCGGGGCGGGGTGGGGTGGGGCCACCCTCATGGTACGCCTGGATGGTGCGGTACGCCCTGCGCCGGTACAAGCCTGGACGGTGCACCCCATGCGGCGCTGTTGCGGGCAGGACCGACTCAAAAAGTTGGAACTACCAACCGAAAACGTGTCCGTTATCCATTATTGCGTCTCGTCAATCAGAAATTAAGAGGTCTCTTCGATACGCCCTAGCGGTACGCCCTAGCGGTACGCCCTAGCGGCACGCCTCCAGAGTACGCCCTGCCTCCTTGGCAACTTCGCAGGGTCTCACAGCTAGTCTGGAGGAGGGCGGCCTTTGGTTACCAGCGCAGTGCCCCTAAGAAGGACGTTGTGCATGTCGAATCTGGCTGCCATGCCTCAGCCATGCCTCAGCCGTGCTTGAGCGCCGCCCGGCGAGTCCGAGGTTCGAAGTTCGCGCCGCGATTCAAAATGTTTTCTTATCCCGGGAACTACAACGACCACCATCCCGCTGCGGGCGAGGTTGCTTGCAGAGCGCTTCTCTGTTGTTAGCTAGCTGCTCTCGGTAGCGCCTGTACCCTGTACCATCCTACACGGCCTGTACGGGAATCGATACCTCGGAGCTGGTTTACCAACGCGCTATCGTGTTTGGTGGTCAACGTTTGCTCAGGATGCTGGTTCACACACACACACACACACTATCGCACTTTTCCAGGTGGTGCACCGACCAGCATGGTGGCCGTGTTAGTTGTTGTAGGGAAGGCCCCGTTGGAGGGTTGGGGGTGGGGGTCGGGTCCAGGCTTGAGCCTATCTTATAATTCATTACCCGGACCGTGGCGTGGCGCGGCGTGGCGCGGCGTGGCGCGGTGTGGCGTGCCCGAGCAAACTGTGAGCCCTCCCAGGAACGCTACAAATAAGCTGCCCCACCTCGACCATCGCCCAGACCATCGCCCAGGCGGGCTGGCCGGCCGGCAGTGTCCATCCAGGCAGGCCTCCAGGGCGCGCGCGGCTCAGTTGTCTCTCTCTCTGTTGCCGCCTATTCGACCAGTGCGCCCGTTTTTGTTTTCATTTTTATGTTTTTTTTCTCCCTCTGGCCAGAGGCACTAGTGCCATTAGTGCCGGCCTTCGGAGCTTTGGGGCGTGTATTTAAGCCTGTTCGGCAGCTTCCCGCTCCGCCCCACTTTCGGTGCTATTGCAAACGCGCTGCCCGTTTTCCCCGCAAGCGGCCGAAAGCTGGCCGAGCTTGCCGGGCAGCCAAAGCGCGCGCGGATAGTGGGCAGTGGCCGAACCGCTCCCCCCACCCCCTGTCTTTCTGCCATTCACTGTTTCGCTTGGCCCTGAACGATTTCGCTTTGATCTATGTTCTCCTCTGTTCTGCCCTCTTATCTGTTTTCGTTTGCGCCCCTCTTCTCTCTCTCTCTCTCTCTCTCTCTCTCTCTCTCTCTCTCTCTCTCTCTCTCTCTCTCTCTCTCTCTCTCTCTCTCTCTCTCTCTCTGTTCATTTACACTGATTGCTTGACCACCCCTTTCCACCGCCCCCCCTCCCCCCCCCCGCTCTTCTGCTGCTCTTCAAGAGCAAGAGTGAGGCCGAAAAGGGGGAGAGGGGGGTGGGGATGGAAGGACTGCTAATCCCAGGAGGGATTATCTTTAAATTACGTAACCCACTTAGGCGGTATCCTCGAGGGAGGCTGTGTGGCAGCAGGGTGTGTGACAGGTCCTTCCCCTCCCCGCGGCCCCCACGCCCCCCTCCCCCGCCCCGCGTCCTTGAAAGCATGCAGACGCCGAGAGGTGTGCTCTTCGAGGAGCAACCATTCCCATTAATTTATCGCCGTATTGAAAAGGTTTAGGGGAGGGGAGGCGGGCTGCCGTGAAGGTCGCCGGTCTCTGCGTCGCACAGGAGTAGCAATGAGGCCGTTTTTGAAACGGGGACACCTGGTGTATGGGAAACACGAGTTGCCTCCACGCAGCTATTGCTGTTTGCCTGTTTTGCGGCGACTCTGCCATGTTTGCTTTGAATCTGCATCAACATTAGAGAGCATGGCCCGTATAATGTCGTGCGACGTTTCGAAAATGGACGATTTTAATTAAAGTAAATGCCTCTGTATCCGAATGAAAAGTGGCGCGGGAGGTACTTTTTTGGTGGGGTCACCTGGTCGGCGACGGGCTGGCCAGGCTGGCCGCGAGACGCACGCAGGGCCCGACCTGCCGAAGGCCAGCCGATGGCGCCCGCACGGCCCGTCTGGCCCTTCGGCCCTTTGGCAAATAAATGTTCCAGTTTGATTTGCCTTTTAATTTGCGCAGAGTCCTTTTTGGTGCGTCTCCCTCTCGCCCTTTGCAACCGTCCTGCAAACGCGGCGGGGGGGATAGGGCCGGACGGGGGAGGGCGGGAGGTGTTTAGAGGACCCCCCCCCCTGCCTGCCGCTCGGCCCCCGCTCCTGTCGAAGCTGCGAAGCCCTGTTTCTAATTAAGAGAAAATGAATTAGAAGCGAACTCGCAGCAGTCCTTGCGCGCTACCCCCTCAGCCCGCCGCCCCCTCGGCTCCCCTCGGCTCCCCTCCGCTCCCGAGACCTGATCGATGAGAAAAATACTCTCTGTTAGTGTAAGCAGACGGGCGCGCAGCGCGTGTGCGGACCGCCGCGAGAAAGAAGGCAGCGAAACACGTAAACAAAAGCAAACAACAAAAACGCCGTGGGTTGGTGTGTTTGAAGGTCCAAGTTGAGCGCGGCGGTCGCGCAGCGCTTGTTGCGCGCCTGGAGGCGCCTGGAGGCTGACCCCGCTCACCGTGCCGTCGCTCTGTCTCTCTCGCACTCCCGCAGGACCCCCCATTAGTGCGCGAGAGACAGAGCGAAGACGGGTCTCTAATGCTGTGAGACCAGGTCTAAGTGAATGACTTTTGATTCGCGCCGGTGCTTCGTATTTCCATTCCGTTGAATAACCGCCGAGTCTCGAACCCGTTTCGAAGCTCTAGTTAGTTTGCAGGGTTGAGCGGAGCAAAGGAACGACTTCTTTGGCACGCTCAATACCCGTTTGAACTGAAAACTCGGTGCGGCGTCGCAGCACAGCAGTTTTCCTTGGCGCTTTCCATTTTATTCTCATTTTCCAACGTCCCGCCGACACTTTGCGGGACCGAGTGGGAAGCCGTGGACGCCGAGGACAACGCGGAGCCTTTTGAAAGATTGAACACCGTGCTGTGCAGCTGTGATCGGAATGAGCGTGCCCCCACGACCTCCGTTTTCCGAGCTTTTCCGACCGGCACTTTTCACAACCAACGCTTTTCCGACCGGCGCTTTTCACAACCAACGCTTTTCCGACCGGCGCTTTCCCGATGTTTGTCCTAGCTCTGTGGACACACAGTCTCCCCCGTTGAATTCCTGCCTCTCGCCCCAAATTTTCGGCGTTCCACAGTTGCGAGTTTTTCATTTTCGCACGCACTCTTTCTGCCTGTAACTAATCCGTGCCCGTAAGTAAGGACGATCGGGGAGGGGCGGAGGAGGCGAACACAAAGGAGGGATGGCAGTGCACTCGCACAGAGGAAGGGCACGGAGGGGGCTGCGGCCCGGGGCCCGGGGGCCTGGGGGTGAAGGGTGGATGAGGGGTGGGTTTGGCTCGGCCCGGCGGGGCGGCGAACAGAGTGTTCCAGAAGAAAGCAAACGGAAAGAAGAGGAGGGGGAGCGGACACACAGACAGACAGACAGACACACAGCCAGACGCACAGACAGACACACAGACAGACGCACAGACCTGTGCCGGGGCTGCGGGCCGCGCGCTGTGTGTACAGGTACAGGGTGTTGGCACAGAGTGTACTTTGCGGTGTAACTCTCTTTCGCCTCCCTTCGGCAAGGGATGTAGCTCGCAGGGTAGGCTGCTGTTTGGAGTGTGGAGAGGCAAGGCATTGCGGCCGCACTGTGGGACCCTTTAAAACGTTTTGTTGGAGAGTGTACACTCTCGTGCTAGCCGTGGCGCAGGTCGGGGTCTCCTCCTGGTCCGCCGTCCGTTTTCTTCGTTCGATCCTTGTTCCTTTAATTGGTTTGTACATAACTGGGCCTCGGAGTGGTCGAAAAATAAAGTGGTAGGGTTTCCTAACGAGGTGCAGGAAATGGAGGGTTGCTTGCCTCTCGGTGTCGATAATGTATCAATCTAATTTTTGATCAGGTCCCGGTATTGTGTCTCCGGAGGCGCATTCTTCCTTCGTGATGATGTACATGTTAATAAAAGAGTGGTGTGGTCAATAATCTTACCGCAACGCCGTCCTCGACACGAGAAAAGTGACTCCCTTGGATTTATCTCCCCGTTTTCACCTTCTTTTTCTCTTTCTTCTTTTTTTTCTGATGTGCCCCGCGGGGAAGGGGGCACTGCTTTTTACAAGGTGGCCGCCGGGTTTACAGGGCCCTGGCACGCTGCTCCACAGGCCAGGGTATGCATGCCTCTCTCTCTCTCTCTCTCTCTCTCTCTCTCTCTCTCTCTCTCTCGCTCTCTCTCTCTCGCTCTCTCTCTCTCGCTCTCTCTCTCCCCTTTCGCTATTTCCTTCCCTCCCCTCTTTTCCACCCCCCCAGCCCCCCGAGCCTCCGACCGACTGAAATGAATCCAACCAACGCAAGCAGACCGGGGGGCTCGGGGAGGCGGGGGGCGCGGGGAGGCGGGGGGGCGCGGCGGCCGGGGTACAGCTAGCCCGGGCACAAATTGCGAGAGATCTAAGCCCGCGCCGCCCCCGCCCCCCGCGCGCCCGTTCTGAAATAAAGAAATCTCCGGTTGTATGACATGGCGATATTGCGACGTGTATTAATACCCTGTCGTGTGAGCCCCGACACGGCCTCGGCCAACGCCTCGACAGGTGCGCCCGGTAAAAGTACCTCAAAGGGCCTGCGAGATCAAACGGCCGGGCCGAGGCCAGGCCGCGCCCATTGCAGGACCAGGGCCCCCCGAGGGGCCCCCAGCGACCCCCAGCCCCGAAGGCGGACAAGACCACTGGCGCCTGTCTCCCAGCGCCTAGCGTCTAGCGCCTCGCGTCTAGCGCCGGACCGAGGCCGAAAGAAGGCTCAGGACAAACTAGGAGAGCGAGGTTAGCGAGACCAGAACAAAAGCGCATTGCCGACGGGGCGGTGGCGGCGGCGGTGGCGGCAGGGGCGCATGTAAGGCCGAATGACAAAGGGGGTGGGAGGGAAGCACAGTCAAAAAAAAAAAAGGAAAAAAGAGACGAGGGCTATATAAAAGAAGAAAAAAAAAGCGGTCTAGCGGGAAAGAAGGGGTTTAACGTAGTAGGTACGCAAGGCAGGGCACGGCACCCTGTCCTACGCGCCTCGGCCCTACCCGAGCCCCCTGCCCGCCCCCGCCCCCGCTTCCTCCCGCCGCCCCCAGTTTCCACCCCGCCCCCCGCTACGCCGCCAGCCGTCCTCAGGATCTGAAACCGTATTTTCCGAGAAGGCCACCCAAAGACATGGTTCGTGATCCCAGTCGTCTTCAACTCTCTCCTCGCCCCGCTGTGCCGACCCGTTCGAGTAACACGTAACCAACCGTAACCTTTGCCAACACTGGCGGGGTGAAAGCCTCTCTCTCTGTGTGTGTGTGTGTGTGTGTGTGTGTGTGTGTGTGTGTGTGTGTGTGTGTGTGTGTGTGTGTGTGACCTACCGGCCGGCCGCGGCACTGGTCGGCCCTTCGAATAAGGTCGACTCGAAGGCACCTACACCCAGAAAAGTGGCTTCTCGTCCTCAAAGTAACTCTTGTCCATGCTCTTGACCATCGAGTGTTTTCACTGTGCAATAATTCTGTCTAGATCTCTCGGCAAGAGACCGAATTTCCGTTTGACAAAACTGGAAACGTGGCATTGGGTGTTGGAACATACGACCATTCTGCTTTGGAGTCTGGTTTTTTATGGCTCATGCTGACCGACGTATAGTTGTGAGGGAGCGCCCAGCATAAGTTTTGGGCAGCGAACACCGAGGAGAACCCGGACCCAATTCCAACACTCAAGACAAGTAATGCATCGATGGAGAAGTATTTTACGGGCGGCGATGCCCGTATTGAAAATAGGTTTCTTTCTTTCGAAGAACCCATTTTCTGGGTGCGCATGCGACTACCCACCTCCCTCTTTTGCGCTCTCTTTTCTCGGCGTCTCTCTCTCTCTCTCTCTCTCTCTCTCTCTCTCTCTCTCTCTCTCTCTCTCTCTCTCTCTCTCTCTCTCTCTCTCTCTCTCTCTCTCTCTCTCCCCCCCCACGACCTTCCGCCGCCCACCCGTTTGCACCGTCGTAGCGGCCTTTCGCCTACATCTAATCATCTCAATTTCATGCTTTCCTTGCTATCATTTTCTTTTTCTGTGCCCGGCGTAATTTAATCACCACCTCCCCCCTCCCGTCCCCCCTTTTGCGTCTTCCGTTTTCTATCACTCTCTCTCTCTGTCTCTCTCTCTCTCCGTCCCGCCTCTCCTACCCCTTTATCGCCCCCCCCCTCCCCTCAGCGACAGGCCCTCCCTCGCCTTATCTGTCCCACCAACGAAATTCAGACAGACTAATGCCCCCCCACCCCCTACCTATCACACCCCCACCGCACGACACCCTCCCCCCTCTCCCTCTTTCATTCCCCTCGATGTTATCGCTCATATTTTTCTTTCCCTCGCTTTTCTTGTTCTCTTGCTATTTACGTTTTCCAGCTCGCCCCCCCCCTCTCCCCTTTTCCTATCTCTCGCACACTTGCTCGTTTGTCCCTTCCTTCTACTCCGGTGTGGGGAAAGGGGTACGTTTTTCGAACGGCGCGTGTTTCGAAGTGGAGGGGTCGTCTATAAACCATGCGTGACCTGCCTCGCTTGGGGTTGTCAGCCAGACCCCATGAAAAAAGGGGGAGGTGGAGTTAAGAAGTGGGCTAAACCAGGCAGGGGTCGTCCATAAACAATGCGTGACCTACCCGAGGGGGTGGGTTAGCCGCGGGAGAGCAAGAGGTTCGAAGAGCGGGCTGAAGCAGACACGGGTCCACCCCAGGCGGCTGACACGTGGTTGACGCGTGGGCCCCCAGGGGGGTGCATGTGCGTCCGGCGTTTGAAAATGAGCCGGCAGATCCCTTCTTCCTGGGACCGACCGGCCGCCAGCCCCGCCAGCCCCGCCAGCCCCGTCCTTTCCCAGGCGATTACAGCCTGCCTACGCACTGCCAGCGCGTTTCGCCGGGATATTTTGATGGAAACATGTATCGCGCGCGCGAAAAAGTAGCGACCGTCCCTAGCGGGAGTCGAACCCGGACCCGGGCCTGGCGCCGCACCTTGGTCCTCGCTCGCTGCCGGCCCCTCCAGCGGCCCCGGTTAACCTGATAAGGCCACGTCATTCATAATTCCCCCTCGTCCCTCGCCCTTTTGGTCTCTCTCTCTCTCTCTCTCTCTCTCTCTCTCTCTCTCTCTCTCTCTCTCTCTCTCTCTCTCTCTCTCTCTCTCTCTCTCTCTCTCTCTCTCTCTCTCTCTCTCTCTCTCTCTCTCCGCTGCATTCTCGTGTTTTGCACCATGCACCACCTCGCCTCCATTTAGGGGCGCTGGGGCGCCGTCTTAAGATGAAAGGCGCCTGGAGCGCGGACGGCGGCGCTCGCGTCGAGACGGCGGCTGGAGTTGTTGTTGTTTTGTTGGTGTTTTTGTTGTTGCTGTTGCCGCTGCCGCTGTCGCTGTGCTGCGCTGGCCGGAGCCCGCGGTCTGCGGCTGCACCAGCGCGCAGCCACATGCATACCATATAGAACACGACGCCGTCACGACCATCACGATTGATTCGAGTCCCCCGCATATAGCGACTCTGGAGCTCAAAACGCGTCTAGAGTTTTGGCCGCCTCGACGGCCTTCTGGCCCACTGTGCGTCGCGGCGCCAGAAAGAGGGAACAGGTGTCACCGCGCGACGCGGCGCTGCAGGACGTGGCCGACGTGAAATAAAAATGGGGGAATGTGACGATGCACTCCGACGCGACTCCGCGGTGCCGGAGAGGACTCCGGTGATGAGGGGGGAGAGAGAGAGAGAGAGAGAGAGAGAGAGAGAGAGAGAGAGAGAGAGAGAGAGAGAGAGAGAGAGTCGCTCAAGTGCGGCTCGGTTTGCGTGTTGAGTCGGCCGAGTGCTGGATGGAGGCAAGGCCTCGACGCGCTCTGTCTGTCACGCGGTATTGGCCCGTCCCCCGTCTCCTTCTCTTTTCTCTTCATCTTTCCCCTCTTGTCTTCTCTCTTCCGTTTCGCCGTCTCCGCTGCAGTGATGCTGCCTTGAGGTGTATTGAACTAATCGGCAGAGTGAGAGAGACGCTCGCTCGGGGCTTAGGTCAGTGTGAAGCTCACTGCAAAAAATTCCGTGTTTTGGTACGGAAAATGTACGGAAAATAGGGTACAGAAAAGGTACGGACCTTCCGTACTGGTTCTCTGTGGTCCCCATAAGGATCTCATGTAAAGTGGTACGGAAAACCTGTACAGAAGCTCCGTGGTAGGCAAGGTACGGACGGTCCAGGTAAAAAATTACCAGACATTTTCCGTGTAATTTCTGTACTTTTTTCTATCAGTGCTGCCCCCCTCTCTCCGGGTCCGATCGGTCGATCTAACGTTGTTTCGACTTCGTAAGCTGTGAAGAAATTCAAGCTATCGACCGAATGCTTTAGAAAGAGACCTACATTTTTGTACTTTGGCCGTCTCTGTCCGTGCCTTGCGACGAGCCCTGACGGCCTTCTCTCTGCGTGCCCTTGCCGCCCCCCCCCCCCGCTTGCTTGCCCAGTCCGTCGCGACGGGACGCCCCGAACGTGCCAGTGCAATGCAAGATTGGATTTGCAATCCCGGCGTGGCGTGGCGTGCCCGGCGAATATTATTCCGTCCTTGTCGAGTATTGTCCGAGCCCCCCAGCACCGTTACCGTCTTTCTTCGGCGTCCCCCCCCCCCCGTTTCGGCTCCTTTCGCTCCGCCCCCCACTTTATTTCCGATTTTAAATTCCGCTTATTTGCTCAACACTTGAGCTCCTCGTTTCAACCCTTTCTGTCTGGCGGATCGTCCATCCTCCCGTCCCATCCCCTTCCCCCTCCCCCTCCCCCCTCTTCCGGCCCCAAGGATCCGCTCCGCGCGCCGCACCCTTTACCCGCTCGCCAATCTTTATTTCAATTCGTCCGTCTGTCTGTCTGTCCGTCCGTCCGTCCGTCCGTCGCCGGGGAGGGTTTTCAATTTGCAGAGGCACCCGCCTGCCTGTGGTATGTGTCTTTGAAACGCCGGGGTGTCCTCCTTGAAATTGCAGCGCTAGTACGGAAGTATAGTGAGTTGCAGTGGCGGGAGGCGGTGAAGCAGCCAGCCGCCGCGCCGCAGCGGTGGCTGGAGGGTTTGCCGGTCTGTCTCTCTCGCACCGAGAGCAGGGGAGACACCGATTACGACTCAGGGAATCAGTCTTCACGCAGGCCGAGCCGCGTAGCCGCCAAGCGTCGCCGTCGTCTTGGTGTTGTCTTGGGCGGATGGGCGCTGGCGTACTTGTATTCTCGCCGCGAGCGACGCCGCTCCTGCTGCGCCTCCCGCCTGGGATGACGTGGGAGTGCAGCCCGGGCCACCGAGACCCGACCGCCCTGCTTCTAACAGGGTGCGGGCTTAGAGATCCCCCACCCCCCACCCCGCCCCTTCTCGTCAAGCCCCTTGACCCAGAGCCGGACACCGCCCCGACGAGCTGAGCAAACTAAAAAAAAAAAAAAAAAAAAAAAAAAGAGGAGGTGGATTGCACTTGTGCCATTGTCGCTTCTGGCTCCCTGCAAGGCTGACTTGTGAATTTGAGATGGCGTCTGCACTGAAAATAAAATTCTCAATTCGAGAACATTTGTCTCACAGGAGTGATGCCCTCCGAATTGTTAAGAGCTTTCCATCAATGTGATGCAAATGCTGTCGGATTAAGAACTAATTTTTTTTTCCTCCAGTGCAGCGTCGTCTTGTTTGTTCAGGGCGTGTGCTCGCTCAATCTCATCTCGATTTCGTTTGACGAGTGGTTAGTCGCTACCCGCCCGGGTCTTTTTAATTTTCTCAGTGAAGTTCACTGTTGATTTTCAACCCGCGTCGCCCGGGTTGTACGCTCGCCGTGATTTTGAGAGTCCCTCTAGTACACAATGCTCGGTGTGCACAGTGTGCCTGTCGGTCGGTGCACCCCTGAGTATGCGCGGGGAAAGTTTAGCGCAGTTACTTAACTCTAGTTTCATACGGTAGTGCAGAAAGCCGGCCAGGCGGCGGCCATAAGATTAGGCGGCGGCAGTGCTTTTTTTTCTCTTCTTCGACTACTTCTTCTTCTTTCTCGGTCTCTTTTTTCGCGTCTTGCAAAAGTGCGCGCTCGTGAGCTAGCCTACTACCGAGGAAAATAATTGGCTGTCGGAAGGCAAATTTACGTTGTTGCCCCCCCCCCTCTCCCTCCTCCTTCCACTCGACACCGGAACCAGACACTGTCCGAACCGAAACGGAACGATCTCGTCAGGAAGATGACGGCGTGCGGTGGGCCGGAAGACTGGCGCAGGCGGCCGAAACTCTAGACGCGTTTTGAGCTCCAAAGTCGCTGAGCTGGACTCGAACCGAACGGGTGACCCCACCAATGGATTCCTCGTTCGGAGAGCAATCCATGGGTGCGGGGTACCGGTCTTCTGGCCCACTGTGGGTTGTGGGTGCGTGGGATTCTGCCGCAGTCGGGGAAAGGGTTGGACCAGGTCGACGCCGCCCCTGCTCCTTGGGCGCCTGCTTCGCCTGCTCGGCGGCCGGCAGTGTACTTTCCTGGATTCTTTATTTAGGATGAACACTGCTGCGCTGTATGGCAACTAATCACCCCTGCCACTCCTCCCCCACCCCCTCTGCTTGTTCAGCCTGGTTCCGCCCCTCCCGACCACAAACAAAAAAGGCACCACCCCCGCGACGCGCGCCACCCACCCCCAGTCCGCCCCCAGTCCGCCCCCAGCCCCTAACGCCACGCTCCGCCACCCCCCACCACCGCCCTTGCCACCACTCTTTCCAGAGCCGGGGCCTTTTCTCTCCCCGGCACACACACACACACACACACGCACGCGCACGCATTCACACTAACACACCCACACACACAGGCACGCACACTCACGCACACGCTCGCCAGCACATACACGGACGCACATTTACACGAACACACCGACACACATTCGCACGCACACGCTTACTTGTCTCGCTCACACACGCTCAACGTACACACACACACGCACTCACACGAACGCACCCATCCATGCCAAATACAACCAGTGGTGGAGGCGGCGGGGGAAAAAAAGGAGAGATGTGAAGAGGAAACGTCAGTGAGAGGGAGAGGGACGGGGGGGGGGAGAGAGAGAGAGAGAGAGAGAGAGAGAGAGAGAGAGAGAGAGAGAGAGAGAGAGAGAGAGAGAGAGAGAGAGGGAGAGGGAGAGGGAGAGGGAGAGAGAAGGAAACGGCGAGATAGGAGCAAGAAGGAGAAGGAGGAGGGGAGAGAGCAAAGGGTCGGGCAGCGCAGGGGGGGGGGGAGGGGCGGACGGCAAGGACAGAAAGAGAGCAGTAATGAGATGAAGGCTACAGAGGAGGTAATGCCTAGGGGAGGGGAGGGGTGCGCCGCGGGGCCCAGCGCGCGGGGCGGGGTGGGGCGGGGCGAAAACGGAGAAAAATACTGGGCCGAGGGAGAAGGACACAAAGATGAGGTCAGGGATAGGGAAATGAGACCCTACCGGTGCCGGTCCTGCCGGTGCCCTGCAACCCTGCAGCCCTGCAATTCCAGGGACCCTTCACCGCAAAGTTTCAATTTGCAGGGTCACCATCCTAGAGTTGCCATCCCCGTGCCCTTCGCGGCCCTCACGGTCCCTGCCACAAAGTGAACGTTGCGGCCCAGACGACGGGTATGGCGGGACGGAGGGGACTGCGCCCCACTGTGTGTGTGTGCGACCACGGCCCCCCTGCCGCGGCGCGGCGTGGTCGCGTGCCTTGGGCCCACACGGCACACTGTCCGGGACCTCGCACTGGCCGCTCGGCGCCTCTACCATGGCGTCGTCGGCGGACCTCCTGACCCCCGGACTGGGTTCCCGGGCCACAGCCACCGCGACGCCCAGGGCGGCGTGTTGATTGGCTGAGAAGCGCAGGTGGAATCTGGCTGGGCTCGGCTGGGTTCCCCGCGAAGTGCTTCGCCGTGCTTCCCGCACTCTTACAAGTCATTATATCGTCACCATCTCTCTCTTCTCTCTCTCCTTCTCCCTCTTTCTCTCCCTCTCTCCTTCGTGGAAATCATGAAGCTGGCGATAGAATTATTTCCAGGAGGGGGATGGCATTCCAGAGGGGCTGGGCGGGGCTTGGCTTGGTTCCCCCGCGCCGGGTCGTCTGCTGTGTGCTTATTAGACTAATACCCCTGTATGTTATTTTATGTTGTGTTGACGCTGGAATGTCCGGCGCGCCGCGCCACGCTTTCCCATGGGCCGACCCATGGGCCGACCCATGGCCCGAATCCCGAATTCCTTGGCTGGCTGCTGCGCGGTGGCCGCGGGGTGCGGCCGGAGTCTGCGCCATGAGTAGAAGGCTGACAGGGTTTCCAGTCGAGTCGGTGCGTCCAGCATTCAAGTTGCCTTTCCCGGTTCAAAAGGGTTTTTTGCGAACGATGCCTCCAGTTTACGCGTAAGGCCTGGTATGGCCAAATTTCGGTCGTTCACTTATTCTCGTATCGCTTTTTCTCTCCTTTTATTCTTCGTCCGCTGCGTCAACTCTCCTTGTGATCCATTCCCCTCCAGCCGCTGCCGGTCCACAGTCCTGGGGTGCCATCCTCTCTGTGCTTGTCATCACACTGCCGCGAGCACGGATTACAGGATTGTCTGGGGTTGGGGCAAAGGTAAAGCGGGAAGGGGGCAAGTGCACGCCGAACAAGAAAGGGGTATCGCGGGTGTGCCACTGGATGGTCTGCTGACTCACTGTCCCCGAAGATGACAGTTATCGAAGCCAGTTGGATAAGGCTGCCTAAAGTGCTTCGACGAGACGAGCTCCATTGAAACAATAGCGCATTTGGGGTGTTTCGTTGCCCCCTGCCGTTGGGTGTTTTGTTCTTGATTGGGCCGCCTGTCTTTGTGTGACGTTTGGCCGTGGTTGCCAAATCTCTGTTGGTTTGGCCCGGCCTCGCTTGGCCGCGGCTTGCCTCGGTCCTAGAGCGCTCTCCCAGATTTTGATTCCTCCGATGTCTTTCCTTTTTACTCGGGCCATCGTCGGCACAGTGACCCTCTCTCTCTCTCTCTCTCTCTCTCTCTCTCTCTCTCTCTCTCTCTCTCTCTCTCTCTCTCTCTCTCTCTCTCTCTCTCTCTCTCTCTCTCTCTCTCTCTCTCTCTCTCTCTCTCTCTCTCTCTCTCTCTCCCTCTCTCTCTCTCTCTGGCCGCCTGTTTATAGGCTCGGGCTATGGCGATCGAAAGTGGATGGCATGTTTGGATTATGACAGGAAACTGGCCAAGTTTCCCGTTGGCGTACATCTTTTAGCATAAAGAGCCTGGCCCCTGGCGAGGCTGTGGGGCGGGGTGGTGCGGTGGCAATGGGGGCGGGGCGGGGCGGGGCGGGGCGGGGCGGGGGTCTCCTCTCTCGTATGTACACATAAATGTCCTTGGCAGGGTGCCCTTGGTGACACATATCATGCTTCCTCCGGCATGTGGCCCCATGTGCCGCTTCCACCGCCAAGTTTTTGGCGAATCGTATAATTTTTTTTTCTCCTCTCTCTCTTTTGCTCCGTGGCCTCACCCCCAGTCTCATTCGCATGCGTTAGTCGCGGGGGCGGGAGGTATGGGGTTAGAGGGGGCGCCCCCTGCCCCCACCCCAGCGCCCCCTGCCCCCACCCAATCTCCCCCGCGCCGCGCATCGTAAATCAGAAAGATGCACTTCAACGCGGCGAACGCGAGCACCGCCGGCCAGAGTGTCAACCGAAGCGTGCGGAGCTTCACGTCCCCATATTGTTCGTGTTCCGATGAAATTACAATCGCCGTGCCAGTCGCTCTCATTGGCTCCATTGCGGCTGATTTTGTTGCCGTGTTCCTTTTCGTTCTTGTTCGTAGACGACGGGACAACGACTGGAGGCCGTGCGTATATGCACCAAGAGCCCCCATTTCCCTGCCTCCCCCTTCCCCTAGCAACTGATTGCGTTGCGTGGAAGGCGGGGCGGGGCGGGGCGGGCTCCTGGTGAGTCCGGCCCCGGCCCGCCCTGACGCCTGGCTGAGGGAAGGGTGGCAACTCCAGCGCAGCCGAGCGGTGCGAGTGGCCTACCCTGCAGACCTGGTTTATTTTATCTTCTCTCTTTGTTCTCCCGTCCCCTCTTCTCCTCCTCCTCCTCATTTTTTTTCTCTTCTTTCTTCTTTTTTCTTTCTTTTTGCTCTCTTCGTCACACCGACCGCCGTCGCGTGTGACGGCCCGCCAAGGGGTCAACGATAAGCCAGGGTGCGTTTATCGATTGGCGCTGCAAGTGTCCGCCGGCCAGTCGGCCGGGCACCCAGCCGGGCACCCCGGGCAGCGCAGCGAAGCGCAGCTAAGCGCAGCGACGCAGCCTGCGGTCGCCGCTCGCAAGGCGCGAGCTCCGGTCAACCTGCCAAACAAGTTTCTTTTCGCTCAATTTGAAGCGAACCCTTGCTCGGACGTGAGAACCAACTCTAATCCTTCAGCAAAAGAGGCGAAACCGCGGAGGTGCGGCGTGTTTTTATTTTCTCTTTGCGGTTTTTTTTTTTCGTTCCTCAGGGTAGCGGGCCCTTGCCTAAGCCTTTTTCATTACTTGTAAAGCAAACAAAAAAAAGGGAAGAAAAAAAAGGGGGTGTGACCAGCTGCGTGGCCCCGCCTCGGCATGGCCCGTGTGGTCCGGGTAGTGCGAAGCGAAGACGGTTCAAAAAGCAATTACAGCGATCCCTCGAAATATTGAAATGTGTTTACTCACCGTCCCCCTGGCTGCCCTGTTTGCCCGCATTCCTCCTCCTCCCCCCCTCCCCCTCTCTCTCTCTCTCTCTCTCTCTCTCTCTCTCTCTCTCTCTCTCTCTCTCTCTCTCTCTCTCTCTCTCTCTCTCTCTCTCTCTCTCACTTAGCGCCGCTCACGTCACTCCTCTCCCCCGGCTTCATAACAAACTGTGTCTCGAGCTTCTGCAAAATTAACGAATACGACTGCCTCTGAAAGAGCGCGGGAATAAAATTAAGGCGACTGGGAGTGAATGGATCCACCACCAGGACGCGGCCGGCGGACAGACAGACGCAAAGCCCAGGGTCGCGCCGTCGTCGTCCGCCTTAGTGGCGGATCCAGGGTCGGCTTAGGGAGGAGCAAAGTACAACTTGCCATAAACAATGTGCCACACAACACACTTGCAATCGGATTCATTGGGTCCGTTTTCTATTTTGGCAGTGGATGGCAAGGAGGAGGCTTACGATGTGCCCGGGAGGGACGCCAACTGGTGAATTTAAAAAATGAAATTGCGGGCGTGAGATGTGGCAGGTGCCCCGCGGGCAGTCCCTGGAGGCTGGCTGGCTGCTTGACTGGCTGCCTGGCTGACTGGGGGGCCCGCTGTACCCGACCCTGTCACGGCCGCATCGAAAACACAATTGTCCTGCCCGCGTTGCGCACTGTTTTAAAGCGAGTATCGACCTCTGCAGGCTGGAGGCTCCGCTCCGACCTCGAGCTGGCCGTGCCCGTCCTGCGTCCAGCCCACTGTGCAGTGTAGAGCCTCTAGCAGAGCCTGGCGCCCCGCTCCTCTGAACATGGCCGACAACGAGTGACTGGAAAAATAAAGAAACATGGCAAAAACGGAGAGTAGCATGACGGTGGAGGGGGAGGTGACAGGCTGACAGGCCGCCGGGCCGACAGCAGGCAGCCAGTCAGCCGCCAGCCCGAGCAGGCAGCCCGGGGAGGAGACTGACAAGAAGGGACGCCCCCTCCCCCTCCCCCTCACCGCACACTGACAGCCAGTACTGCCGGCTCAGACCTTTCAGTCGCTCATTCTTTCGGAGGCCCTCCCTTCCCTACCTTCCTTCAGCCCGCTTTGGCCCGCTTTAGCTTCAGGTTTCCTTGTTTAGACTAGTTCGTCTTCATTTTATTTGCGCTCCGTTCGTCAGAGTCTGGGGCCGTTTTGTTTAGCCAGCGAGGATGGCTTGGCTGCCTTGGGTCAGTGCACAGTGGCGTCGCCGCGCTTCCCTGGGGATGCTGCTGACGGCGATTGCGGCGAAAAAAAAAAAAAAGATTATGTAACCGTAGAGGGCGCCTTGCTCTAGGACTCCAGGGTCTTTCAAGGGCGCTCCTCAGCCCCGCGGTGGTTCTCCGGGGCCTCCTGGACTGCGCTGGAAGGGTTTCTGATGGTTCTCCAGGGCGCTCTGCACTGCGACAGGGTTTCCAGTTCGCTACATGGGGTCCTGGTGGGCCGGATTGGAGGTGACTGGAGGAGCGACTTGGTAATGATTGTGGAGGGACATGACGTGGCCGTGACGTCATGGCGTGCTTCGTGCAGCTCGGCTTTCCCTCGATTTCTCCGCTCGCCCAGTTTTTCCCGCTTTCCTCGCTTTCCGAACGCGCTTTGTGCTCTCCTTCTTTCCGGCCTTCGCCCCCCGCGCGCGCGCGCGCGCTTTCTTTCTCTCTCTCTTTCTCTCGCTCCGTCCTTTTGTTTCACCCGTCCTTTCCCGCTGCGGGGCAGAGGGCAGGGCCGACCTGACTAGGGGGAAGGGGGAGGAGGGTTATGTTCCTATGCTCGGAGCAGCTAGCCCCGCCCCGACCCGCTCCGCCCGCGGGTTGTCTTTCAAAGGCCTTCCTGGCACTCGTGTTCCGGCCAGCGACTACCACTCGGACCCCCCCCCCCTCCCCCCGGGGGCCCCCCCTCCCCCACCACCTGTCCTCTTTTTCACCGCCCGGCATTGTCTCCGGGTCTGTTTACCCCCGAACTCGAACTCGGTGCGATCCTGTCGACGCGGCCGGCTTCAGCCTCGGAGGTAGGCCGCGGGGTGGCCAGCGCGACGCAGCGGTGCGGCGTGTTGCCTACCCTCTAGCCAGCGGGCGCCGAGGTCCTCGTCCCCGCGCCCGCCTGCCTGCCTGCAGACTCGATGGCGGCAGCGCGGCCGTGGTTCTCCCAGGTTCTCAGCTCTGCACGCGCACGTTTTTATTTACCCGTACTTAACGTTATTCTGTGGCGGGGCGGGGCGGGGCGGGGCCGCGCCGCGCTCCACCGAGCAGCCTTTGCCGAGTTGAATTGCTTTTCATTCATTGTATTTCGGGTGAGCGCTGTTGTGCATGGCCATGGCCGCCATGGCGGCGGTGCACGGTGTGGATCATGGGGGTCACTCTGCGCCCCGCACGCCGTTCGTAAGTCCGTCTGTCTGTCTGCCTGTGCGCTCTTTGCGCTGCCCGTCTGTTAGCCCGTCTTCCTCCCTCGCCGTCCGCCTGTCTGCTGTTACAGTGTACGGCTGCCCGTCCATCTACCCCATCCCTTTGCTTGTCTGCCCGTCCCTTTTGCTGTCTGTCTGTCCGTCCGTCGCCCCCGCCGCTCCTTGCTGTCCGTCTGTCTGCCTGCCCCCTCCCCTTTTCTGCGGCGCGCGCTGATTAGCCCACCTGATGAAAAGCAAACATTTGATGCGAGCAAACTCGCGCACCGCTGCCAACGGCTGCCAGCCCGGTCGGGGCGGCGCGATGCGGCGTGGGGCGCGGGCCGTGCCTGGCTGCGCCTCTGGACCGGCCCGGTGTGTGTGTGTGCGTGTGTGTGTGAGAGAGCGTGCGTGTGGGTGCGTGAATGTGCGTGCGTGCAGGCTGGGCTGTAGGGCTGTGCGCCGCCTCTCAGCTGATCGCCATGTGCCTCGTGTCGCGTGGCAGTAACGCGGCGGGCGGGGTGAGGTGGGGTGGGGTGGGGCGTTCGGCACACGGTCGTCCAGTTTCCCCGGACAGGCGCTGGAGGGGTCTCCGTGGGGCGCGGTGAGGGCCCCGCTGGGGCTGTTGGCCAGGGGCTTTTAAATGTTGGTCGGCCCCTGCGAGGCGGCGCGGGGGCGGTGTGGGGGCGGCCGAGGGGCGGGGAGGGGGGGGGTGGAGCCGCTACTTATGGGGCAGCTGCAGCTGACGCCGTCGCCCCGGGGTGTGGGGGCCGCTACCCTGCCTCGCTGCCTCGGCCCTGCCATGTTGTTTTCGGTGCGGTGGTGGCTGGGGTGTTCTCCACCGCCCCGCCCCGCCCGGTGTGAAGCAGTAGCAGCGTCTATCGACGTCGGTGCTTGTCTGAAGCTCTCCTGATACCACCGGACTCCGTAAAGTGAAGGGCCCTTTTTTTTCCTTCTTCGTTTTTTTTTCCGTCTCCTCATTTTTATTTTACTTATCCTCCGTGTACCCTGTGGCGAATTTGTCGAATTCCTGGCGTGGCTGGAGCGCCTCTCCAGTCGCAAGGCTGGCGGGCCGGCGGGGCGCCGCGCTGGGAGCCTGGAAACCGAAGCCGAGGCAGTCATACTAGCGATACACTGCGCGGGGATCCAAACGATGCCCTCCAAGAATTGGCAGTTTGGTGCATTTGACCAACGGCACGCTGAAGAGCGGGGCTGGTGGCCAAGGCGCCCAGTGTCAGGGATTCTCTTTGTTTTCTTCTCTGTCTAACTTGGGTCTCCGTCGGTTTTGTGCGACCCGTTGGCCTGGGGCCCCAAGCTTGACCATCAGAGCAGCAATCATAGCCGCCTGTGCATGCTAGGAGGAAAGTGTTTTGTGTGTGTGTGTGTGTGTGTGTGTGTGTGTGTGTGTGTGTGTGTGTGTGTGAGAGAGAGAGAGAGAGAGAGAGAGAGAGAGAGAGAGAGAGAGAGAGAGAGAGAGAGAGAGAGTGTTATCGCTGCACTCCGCCTCGACCCCCCGCCCCCCTCTCCTTCAACTTTGCCCCGGTTTCCCTCGTTCGCACCTGCTACCACCCCCACGGCCTGTTTCTTCTTTCCTTTACTTCAAGGAAGCCAGCCGGGCCTCGCTACTTCGCTACTTCTCTCTCTCTCTCTCTCTCTCTCTCTCTCTCTCTCTCTCTCTCTCTCTCTCTCTCTCTCTCTCTCTCTCTCTCTCTCTCTCTCTCTCTCTTTCCTACTCGCAGAGTCCTCCCTGACCGGCCTCGTATGGCTCGCTCGCAGCTCGCACCGTAAAGTGTCTTGAATCTTGATTCGAGTCTTTCAAATTTGCGGCAGTAACAATTCGTTTGCTTTCGGGTTATCGCGTGCTAAGACTCTCGCCCGTTTTTTTTTCCCCCGTTCTTCGGACCCCTTCCTTGCTCGCGTGCTAATTAGCAACTTGAGTCAGCGTAGTCACATCGGGGCGGCGGGTGCGTTCGAAGTTCGAAGCGCGCCCTGGGTGGGGCCCCCACCCCCCGCGGAGCCCTACGCGGGGCCCTTGGAGCCGTGCACTGCATCGCACTTGTTGGAAGTGTGTCTCGTCTCAAGTCTCATGCTGGGCTCGTTGTGTGTTGCAGATCGGCATCAACCCGGGTCTGTTCGCCGCGTACAAGGGACACCACTACGCCGGGCCCGGAAACCACTTTTGTAAGTCTGCCTGACTGTGTTGGCGCACTGTGCCGCGAAGAGCATCTCTTCAAAATAATAAAAGTGTGGCCAAAAAGGGACAAAAAACCCGTGTTTTTTTTTTTTTAATTTTTTTTTTAAATTGCTGACGAATTATTTTCAGGGAAATGCCTGTACCTGTCCGGACTGACCCCAGAGCCAATGACGGCGGACGACGACTACAAGCTGCTCAATGTGGGCATTGGCTTCACCAACATGGTGGAGAGAGCCACCAAGGGCAGTGCAGACCTTACTCGCAAAGAAATCAAACGAGGTCAGTTTGTCGATTAGGCAGCTTTATGTTAGTTGTTATGTTCTCATGAGTTACTCATTTTTCTCTCATTTTCCCCCCATAACAGGAAGTCAGGTGCTTCTGGAGAAACTTCAAAAGTTTAAGCCAAAGATTGCTGTTTTTAATGGCAAACTAATTTACGAAGTTTTCTCTGGCAAGAAGGACTTTTACTTTGGACGCCAGCCTGATTTTGTGGATGGGACAAATACTGTAAGCTCTTAGTCTTTTATTTCACTTGTAATTCTTTTGCGTCCTCTCCTTGACCACCTCCTCTTTTTTTTACAGTACATGTGGGTCATGCCCTCCTCCAGTGCTCGCTGTGCGCAACTGCCAAGAGCCGCTGACAAGGTTCCATTTTATGCTGCTTTGAAAAAGTTCAGAGATTATTTGAATGGGGTTGTATCTGATTTTGATGAAAGCGAAGTCATTTTCACTTCATCAAAGTTGAAACACTACTATGAACCAGAAATTAAAGACGATCTAGAGGAAGGAAGCCAAAAACAATTTGGTTACAACTACCCACCCAGAATAACAAATGGAGATGGATCTGAAGAAACTCCTGACAGCAAGGCAATGATTCCTCTAGTAAAGCAAGAAGATGGGACTGTTTTGCCCCCTGATCAACCTGTCAAGAAGAAAAGAGGACGACCAAAGAAGATCCGAACAGATGATCCAAATGACCAGCCTCCTCCGAAGAAGCCAACACCTCGGAATACCGCTCCAGTTGATCCAAATGCGCCTAAGAAGAAAAGAGGACGGCCTAAAAAAATCAAGGATGATGGCAACACCGTGCCAGTCAACTCCAATATGAGCGGCGTGAATTCTCAAATCAACAGCTATACTCCTCACATGCCTATGAACGCTTGTCCTCAAGGCTACAGCCCGTCTCCTTTCTCAAACCACAACCACTCTCATAACCACATGAATCACAACCAATCCATTATGCAGTATAATCAAAGTTCATCACAGTCTCCTCTCTCTGTGAATAATTACCATCAATCTCCATTACCACACCATTATACTCATTCTCCTCAACCCTCCTCTTTAACTCATTCAGACTTATCGTCTGAAATAAGTGCTGCAATATCTTCGGAACACAACCTTGGATCTCCTTCTCCGCACTCCCCAAGCCTTGGTGCACCTTCATCGGACTTCGAGTCAACTACAAACTTAGGCGAGAATAGCAGTAAAAGTATACAACTTGGTGTGAAAACTGAGCAATCTGTCAGCGACCCACAAGCTGACTGTGGATTTCACAATATAACATCCCCAAATGAAAATCAAGGGGCATCCTACCAAAATTACAACAGTTTTACCAACAGCAGTGACCATCCGTCTCATTCGCAAGGTCATCGACAGCATCATCCTGGTACTCCGACCCACCAGCAGCAACATGCGGTCCAACATCAGCAGCACGCAGGCTACCAGCAGTCCATCAACAGCACGGAATACGAGCCCAAGTGCATTCAAGATGTAGCTGCCAAAAGTTTGTCAGGTTTGGAATCTTTGGTTGACCAGATTCCAAGCATTGCTGACAGTGATGGTCCCGTAGTCCCAGTAAACGAAGGCGGACCAGACCAGTATCCAGGAGGCCAGTCCGGACCAGGGAGCTCAGGCCACTATGTAGAAGAAGCTGGATACCTAACAAATTATTCGTCACACTGTGGTGCTAATGGTAGTGGAAATTCGCACTACTCCTCCTCGGCCTCAAGCTACTCAAATCAAGCTCCAGGCTACAATGGTGGTATCAGGATGAACTTCTCTATATCATCCCTGGCAAATAGTAGCAACAATTCAGGGAGTAGCTCTCCCACGAGTACCCATGCAAATAATGCTTTCTCTGTAAGCAACATGGCTCAGAGCTACAATGCCCCCAATTCGTACAATATGATGGGCTCAATGTCCCATGTGGACTCTCATCACATGATGAACCGCATGTATAGTAGTCCTAATGGATCCGGAAATTGTGACATGTCAATGGGTGGATCGATGGGACACTATGCTTACAACCAGTACTCTTCGGGATCAGCCTCATACCCAGGATCTCCCAATACAGCTCCGTCCACACCTGGAAGCACTCCTGGAAGTGGTGGATCCGGATACTACTCGCCATCTCACAGCCTACATATGCCCAGCCCAAGCTACCCATCTCCATACAGTTCTGGGTATGGTGGCAGCGGCAGTCCGTACTCTATGCCTGTGTACCCTAAGCCAGATGTGGATATGAGCAATTATGGAGGCAGCTCATTTTGAGGTGCTTAAAAGACATTTGAGTCCATTAGTCTGAAATGTGAGATGATGAGTGCGAATGAGTGACTGTGATTGCTGTGTAAGTATCATTGTTTCAAACTTCTCCTCCCTTTCTTATCTCTTAAACTTCATTCAAATTTTTATGTAAAAGAATTATATACTATATATTTATAAATGTAAACTTCCCATTATGTATGGAAGAGAAATGTTGAGTTCATATGAATGAAATTGTGATAAGGGAAGAATATTGGTGATGTGTAGAGCACATTGTGAGGAAGCCACTACTTTGTTCTTGTGTAGAGGCTTGCTTCAGGAGGACACTCACTTGCCCAGAATGTGTTCTGTCTGATTGTCTTCATAGGACAATCATAACACTCACATTCTATTTCTGGCAAGCTGTGGAACCATGGCAATCATTTTAGAGCTATTGTTTAATTAAGAGGAAAAAACTCCAATAAGAGGGAGATTCCTCAGGTTTTTTTTTGTTTTTTTTTGTTTTCAATTAAAGCAATCTGTTGTTACCAATAAGTAATAGAATTTTAGTTAAAAGTAATTTTTGAATTGTGTCAAAAATTGTATAGCTCTGTTATTATTACACTCCTAATAATGAAACATGATGATAATTTTAATTAAAATTAACTGTCAGCAAAGCTTGACAAACACACATATGTATATATAAATATATATCTTTTAAGCATTTAGTTCTTTGAGCTCAGCATATGTGTTTTGATGCAACATTATCAAACATGGTTTGCTCAATACTATAGCTCAGTTTGAACTGTGAGTTTAAAGTTTTCAAGCCAGATTTGGTCTGGACACAGCGTTAAAGACTGTATCGTTTAACTTTTGTTGAATCTGTTACCTGAAATAGTAATAATGTTCAGTTACAGTTATCTAAGGTTTAAGTTTATTAAAGTGGTGAGTAGGATGAAAAAGCGATTGCGTCCCTCCTCAGGTGTGTGATATTGTTATCCCAGTGGAGGTGGCATATTCACATTGCTTGCATAGACCTGACCGCCTCATAGAAATGTGAACATGCAGGGAATTCAATTCGATAAGCATTGGTGTTCTACATGTTGATGGTGGGCTCAATGGAAGAAACATTTTTCTACTTCACTGCATTGCACAAGCTTGACAGTATTGGGGATGCGTTATTTGTTAAGGTGAGGCATTTTTCATATTTTGTGTTTTTGTGCTCAATGCATTGATTTTATGTTGTGCTTTCATGCATTTTATCACTTAGGTTTTGTTTCAAAATGCACTGTTTGTCTGTTTTTTTTTTGTTTTGTTTTTAATTTTAAAACCTTCTTTCCTTCGTGCCTGTTCAATCCCTCCACTGAGAAACAATGTCACTACTACAGATATTGATAAAAATAATCCTGCTCAAACATATTTTTTTCAGTGCTGTGGTGATTTGTTTTACAGATTTAAAATAGGATCCCTAAAAATGTTTTCTGTGAAGTGGGCTGTTGCATTTACATTCTGAATGGTTGCTGGGTCATTGGGTCACACTGACACTTGTTTTCAAACCAAATTTTCTGTTTTTCAGACAACATTTTCCAAAGTATGTCACAATGTATAGGATTTGATACTTGTGTCCTGACTGTTTCTTACAGTGCAGTGCTATTTATTGGCTATTGATACTTACAAACACCTTTGTTACTTATTGTCAAGGAAATGTGGAAGTTGTGGTTAGACAATTAATGTGACTGTGAAATTGGTAGTTTTAAAATTTTAATTCTCCTTGAGAAGCTTCCAAGTAGCTTCAGTAATGTAATTTTCATCTCAATGTGTGTGTTTTATTCTTTGTTCTTTGTGTTGTTTTCTAAACACCTATTAATTGATTTATTATGTTCAGTTTGGCTTTTTTATAAGTTTCTTGTTGTGTAGATATTAATGTATGTTAAAGCTATTGTTGTGTGTTGTAACAACTACGGTCTTCTTTCCTCTTCTTCTCTCATTCTGTCCTTTCATTGTTTGGCAGTGACATAGCTGCACAAATGACGTATATCGTGCACTCTCAAGTCCGGATAGAGCTATCGTTCTGCATTTTAAAATGTTTTTTTCTTCAGTTCTGTTTAATATTTAGAAACAGTTCCCTGCCGATTTATTTATGCAGGAAATGATAAGCTACCTAACCATGAAAATACTTTGTTTCTAATGTGCTTCAGTTTACCTTGAACATGTGGATGTTTTTGGAAAATTGTGATATGTAGAGTGTTCTTATTCTAAAGGAATTTTATGTACTTCTTATGTCTTCTAAGGTGCATTGGTTGTGATCCGACTTTTGGCATGGTGTATGTATGTGCACAAACAGCTTGAACGGCAACATCTGTGGAATGATACTTTCCCACTCTTGTGATTTGCTCTCTTTCCCTGTCCGTTTGACTGCCTGTCTGTCTGTATGGCCCACTCTTCTTTCTGTCTCTCTCCGGACTTGATCATTTATTGGTTCTAGTAGTTCGTGGGATAAGGATGTACATTTCTCTGTATAATTATGCCTATCAAATTGCCATATAGGACTGAAATGAACTGAATCTCTATTGTTGGTTAATATTGGGAAGACTTTGGTATTGGTTGTTGAAACAACATTATAGTTATGCAGGAAAATTGTGCCAAACATCACCGAAACAAATTACGTGAGTACCTTGTCATTTGGGAAACTTTTCTGTATATTTCTGTCACTGTGAGTGAAAAAGTTTCAAGCATTCAATTTTCATCAGTATGTGAAGTTGATTCTGTTCCAATTGGATTTTCATGTTTGCTTGTTATTATTGTAGCTTCATTTCACTGTTGATATCTTCAGAGAGGTATGACAGTATTGTGTTCTATCCTCTGGTTTATTAAGGATTGTGTTAGCTCAGTATCTGTCTAATTACTGTCTTCCATGTTTGTTGGTGTATTGTTTATTTCCTGCTGAGACTTCAAGTAACAGTTTTGGCATTTTCTGAACTGTGATTTTTACAACCATAGAGCCTATTAATGTAAGTTTTCTCCAAATCTGTTTGCTGTTACCTCATTCATTGCGTTGCATCAGTGACTTATGTTTCATGTCATCTGGATGGATATGGTACTTGTTTCCGGCCAAGTGTTGCTGTAAATGTTTTTAGCCTTTAGCAGCACTTCCTTCACATGGTGCTGTATTTTGACAAAATGTGACACGTTTATTTTTAAATGATTCTGTTGATGCAGTTTCCGCAATGTCTGGTCACGATGAACCACATGATTGGTTTGAGTACAAACTATTACTCTTATTGAAATAATGGTAACCATAATATTAATTTTAACCTGGTGCAGGCACCCTCTGTTGATGGCCAATACTTTGTGTTTGGCATGGTGTGTGTTCCTCGGCCCCTCCTCTGTTCGCAACAATACATGTGGAACCATTAACTTTACATCCGGTGAGCATGCCCATCATTTTATTGTTTTTTAAGGTCCAATACTTGTACATCCAAGTTTTTTAAGGCAGAGCAATAAAACTTCTTTGCATAACATAATTTGTCAGGTTGTTGTTGTGCATGGAGTAAATATTCTTAAAGCTGTGGCTCACTCTGAAAATTGTTTGGCCAATCGGTACATGGAATCATTGCCTATTGCAACTCTTTTCTTGCTCATGATACTTTGGTTTATCCATGCAAAACGTGTATTCTTAGTGGACTATACTTTGCAATAACTATTTCACTCCAAGTTTCATGATACATATTGTTTTGTGAATTTGGAGGATTTGGAAGATTTATTGGAGGCACTAGATTGCAGTTGTGTCTATGGTTGTGTTCAAATACTAATAAAATAACAACAGCATGTTCAGTGTTACTCCAATTAAGCTTTTACTTCAATAACTAAGCACTTGTTTTGTTGTTGTTGTTGTTGTTGGTTTGCCATTGACTTTAAATGTGCTTCATAGTTCAATTAAATTTCAATGTAAATTCATATAAATTGCAATACTTTTGTCCAAATTTCTATGAGGAAGTGTACTCTACTTTGTAGGGAAGTGTCAATGTGGTTTACTGTTTACTTCAATAATTGTTCTCCTTTATGGTTAACTCAGCAATACTTTAGTCCCTTTGTTGCTGTTGGGTCCTTCTGATAAATGTCGGGTGCCTCACATCCATTCAATGGAAGTTGTGTTTCATCAGTGCAACCACAACATTATTTCTAAAGAAAAATTGATTTTGTGTTCTAATTACACTTTGTGTTTCGAATACTTTGTGATCAGTGTGTCAAACCTACATGGCTCTCTGCATTAGTGAGAGTCCTGTTTGCAATGACTATTTATGTGCATTTCCTGCATGCGACAGATTTGAAGCATCACACTTATGTCACACTCTGTTAAGATACTATGTTGTTTTTGTTTTGTTCACAAAGGCTTTCCAAAATGTTGAATATTGGATTGTTTCCCCATTTATTTCAATTTTATGTTAAATATTGTGGTTTTGTTTTGTTGTTGTTCTCTTCATTTGTGTTGGTATTTCTTATTTTACTATTACTGTTACATTTTATTGGAAAAATTTCTCCTTGAATTAGTGAAGATATTAGTGTAATTTTTAAATTTTGAAGACCAGCTGATTGTCAAATATTTGGTTGTCTGAAAAGGCCAGGAACTGTCCACTTGCATAGTTAAATTTTGGTTTGTCAAAGTACAACAATTTTAATATTTTCAGTTTTGAGAATTCTAAAGGATGTATATGAATTTTGTGTAGATGCCATCACTTGTTTTAGAAATAACGTTTACGTATCTGGTCTCTAATATACGGAATATTTTTCATGCCATTGCAATCAAGTTGCAACATTTTATGCAATATTTAAGATAAAATACTTTTTTACTGTGTAAAGAAGACGTTCATAAGTTTATTGTTTCTGCTCGTGTTTGAGAATCACTGTCTTACAAAATAATGTTGCATGTCACTCTAGATACATTAATTCTTTCCATGTTGCTGTGTACAACCTCAGCTCACAGGTTTTGCAGTTTTAATAATGAATCTGTGTATATCAAAATGGCTCAAATACCTCACTTGTGTTTAAAATAAATCTTTTACATCAATGTCACATATTGTCTTATTTATTCAACCCTTGAATTGATTGACCCTTGATGATGACCCTGGGGGGAGCAATCCAGAGATAAGCCCACAGCTATAGCATCAACATCAACAACACGTCAACAAGAGTCATGTCCACGGAGTTCTTACAGTGTAAACAAGAAAAAAAAAGAAAAATCGGGGAGAGTGCCTCAGAGGTTTATTGGAGTCATGATGGAATAATGAGAGGTTCCAGCTCTGAAAACATGCCTATTTTACATTAACTGTAGACCACATCTATCTCACAACAATGAACAGACACGCCAGCTACTCTGTTCCGCGTCTCTGTCACAATCAGACTTACTCAATGCCGCTCGAGAGGCATATCGAAACAAACAAGCACTCACTGCTGCGAGCGACGGAAGGAAGGGAGATTGGTGGACCGGGAATTTTTCTTTGGACCTATGCCTCAGCAACGTGAAAACCTCACCGGAGCTTTCCACTAGCTTCCGTGAAGCAACCTAGCACCAAAGACAGCCTAGGGCACCTTGTCTATCACCGGCTGATAATAACTATTCCATGCCGGGCGTCTTCCCGGTGCATTCAAACACGAGGCGGGTACATGCGCATGGGTGCCAACATTTAACAACTTAACGACGTGGAATGCTCCATACTCCAGGAAACTGCCGGGCGCCTCCGAACCGCAATTGAGGTTCAGTTCTATTTTTTTTTTTAAATACTGCAGAGACAGGTCTCTTCTTTCCCTGCTTTCCTCGCCCCTCACAAAGCTCGAGCATGTGTGTTTGTTGGCTCGCCCGGGCCTGAGCGTGACGTGAGAAAAGTGGGAGGGAGGGGGGGCGGGGGGCGGGGGGCGGGGAGGTTATCGCGGCTCAAGGCAAGCGGCTTGGCTTTCTCGTTGGCCGCCCATCCCACTTCTAGTGCCGCGCCTGCCGGTTGCTGTCTACGTTGTCATTTCAACACCAGTTTAGTAACGGAAAGCTGCTCCTCGCTCAGTAGTTTCTGTGATTTCCTACGTGACGGAAGCAACTTTCACCATGGCCAAAATCAAGGGTAAGCTTCTGTAGTATTCGTCCAGGTTAAGTGTTGAGCTCTCTCATTTTAAAGACTTACCTTACATAATTCTCATTCAATCTGACCGACTCTTATATTTCCTTACCGTTCTTGTGTCTGAGAGGAATATCACTTATGTTTTGAAACTAAGAATGTACTGAACTCCATCTGACTAATGTAGGCAAGTTCCTTTCAAAACAAATTCTGTTTGTGAGAAGAGAAGGCTACTCTATTACTAAGTGAAAATGCCAACTCACGTTTGTAGGATGTGGCTGGCTTATACTCCCTGTTACTAGGTGTTCTTTATCTTTACGAGTGCGTGGATAGTAGCAGCTGTATTTTTGTACTCTCTCAAGCAACTTCTGTTTTCCCAGTCTCTAATTTACATTATTGTTTTTTCTACCTGGAATTAATTTACCTGCAAGGTTGATTATCTTTTATTATTCTTGCTTTCCAGCGGGAGCTGTGGTGGACATTCTTGGAGATGAAATGACCAGGTATGCTAATTTTTGGACTTTTACCAAAGTAATTCAATGCAAATATTTTCAAGTGACCTTTGTAAAATTATCACTTGAACCTGTGCTGTACTGCTGATACATCTTCTGAATATTCAGTGCCCTTGAGGTCTTCCTCAGACATTCACTGACCCCTAAAGTCAATTTCACCCTTGGTATCAAAACCATAAATTCTTTTAAATCATGGAAAGTTTCATTTTTACGACTATGGTATTTATTAAGTCTAATGCTTGTCATGTTTCAGGATTATTTGGGATCTCATCAAGGAGAAGCTTATCTTGCCTTTCCTGGACATTGAACTCCACACTTATGATCTGGGGATCGAGCACAGAGATAAGACAAATGATCAGGTCACTATTGACTGTGCTGAAGCTATCAAGAAGTACAATGTTGGAATTAAGTGTGCTACAATTACTCCTGATGAAAACCGTGTTACTGGTAAGCTTATTAAAACCTCTTTCATAGCAAAAAGAAATCAGAAAATGCCCAATAAAATCCTAATCTGATGCCTGGAGAGTTCCTCCCTAATACTAATAAAGCCTTCCTTATTTTTAGAAACAAATATCCAAGTATTTTCCTCTTTTCCAACTCCCTCTGAACAATATTTTTTTCTCATCTTAAATATATGATTCCAGAATTCAACCTCAAAGAAATGTGGAAGTCACCCAATGGCACCATCCGTAACATTTTAGGGGGCACTGTGTTCAGGGAGCCCATTATTTGTAAGAATGTTCCTCGCTTGGTTCCTGGCTGGACGAAGCCCATTATTATTGGGCGTCACGCTCATGGAGATCAGGTATAAACTATGAAAAGGCAACGAATATCGGTGATGGCCGAATTTGGGCAATTTAAAAACTGTTCAGAAAAGAGAAAAAACAATGCTAACCCCCTTCCTTCCTCTTCAGTACAAGGCAACTGACTTCCTTGTCCCTGGAGCAGGCACCCTGACTTTG
Source organism: Stenchaetothrips biformis (assembly GCA_030522485.1). Lineage (NCBI taxonomy): Eukaryota > Metazoa > Arthropoda > Insecta > Thysanoptera > Thripidae > Stenchaetothrips > Stenchaetothrips biformis. Next base: position 7,677,092 of record CM060099.1, read on the forward strand.
ACATTCACCCCTAAAAGTGGAGGACAGCCCATGTCAATGGTAGTCAATGAATTCAAGAGTTCAGGTGTTGCTATGGGAATGTACAATACCGATGAGTCCATCAGGTATGTCAAGTTTTCTAACTCAAATTGGAAACGTCCTCTTAGTATTTATATTTTTTTATCATTTACATTTTATCATTTTTGCAGAGGCTTTGCTCATTCTTCAATGCAGTATGCTCTCCAGCGAGAGTATCCTCTGTACTTGAGTACCAAAAACACAATTCTTAAGAGATACGATGGTCGTTTCAAGGATATCTTCCAGGAGATTTATGACAAGTATGAAAGACAAACAATAAAGTCCAAACAACTCAATTACAACTCTACCTAAATTAATAATAAATTTTACTTTGTAGGGAATACAAAGCTCAATTTGAAGCCAAGAAAATCTGGTATGAGCACCGTTTGATTGATGATATGGTGGCATTTGCCATGAAGACTGATGGGGGCTTTGTTTGGGCCTGCAAAAATTATGATGGTGACGTTCAGTCAGACTCAGTCGCTCAAGGTTATGGTTCATTGGGAATGATGACATCTGTGTTGGTGTGTCCTGATGGCAAGACAGTAGAAGCTGAGGCTGCCCATGGCACTGTCACCAGACATTACCGTATGCACCAGCAGGGCAAAGAGACATCCACCAATCCTATTGGTAAGGCTTCATTTTAAAGTTAAGGAGGGTGAACAACAATCATCCATATTATAGTTTTCCTGTCAGGAATCATTTGTGTGACTTAAATATATGTTTGTTGCAGCTTCTATCTACGCATGGACAAGAGGCCTCTTGCACAGGGCAAAGTTGGACAACAATGCTGACTTGCGCAAATTTGCAGAGAGCTTGGAAGAAGTATGTGTCAGCACGATTGAAGGTGGACATATGACAAAGGATTTGGCTATTTGTGCCAAGGGTGCTAAGTATGTAATAATTTTTCAATTTTTGTTTTTTCGCATTTAAGTATGAATTTGTACTTACTAACTTCTCTTTTTGTAGTGTTCAACGCTCTGACTACTTAAACACCTTCGAGTTCCTGGACAAGCTTGCTGAAAATCTGAGGAAGAAACTTTCGTGACTACCTAAAAAATCTGTGCTAAAGCATAAAATGTAACGGATTTAACTTCATCATCATTGTTCTACTCGCCCATTTTACCATTTTATTTCCCACTGATTTCAGAGGCTTTGTTTGTTTTTTTTATGAATATGCTGCAAGAGGCTTTTTTTTATGAATAGGCTGCAAGAGGCTTTAACTGTTGTACTCTGTATTATTTACTTTTATTACAACTGTCATTGGTGTATGTTTCTTTTTATTAAAATCTGTTCTTGTTAGAAGTGTGTTTATTTTGATTCCCTTGCAAAATCCTAGCGATGGGGCCAGGGAACGTGACATTGTCTGCATCACGCCTCCAATCGAAACTGGAAGGTAGGCACGCCGGCCACGCGCCGGTCCTCCTTTTCCTTTCCCAATCATGCGTCCCTTCACACAACTCAAGGCAGGGCTTTACAGGTCGAGCCAATTTCTGAAGTCAATGCTTCATAGTGAGTGTAGAGCCCTGTATTTCTCAGTTTTGCAACATTTCGATGGGATAAAGTATGGACGACAAGGTAGTAAATTATTTTTAAAATGTCATGTAATCAATATACTTCTTTATTAGAAATCTTACAAACATCATATTTTGTCTGTTGAACAAAGTACAGTACAGTTATCACATAGCTATGTTCTCTAATGCCTGAAGACTTCCAATGTTCCATGGAATATACGTAATTTTTAACATTGGTGAAAAAAAAACAATAAACAAATTGAAAAAACAAATTTAAAAGAGGCCAGATATACAATTTGTTACCCTATTATAAATTAGATCTAGTATAGTCATTTTTGTTTTCATAAATATACATCTATAGTGTATTAAAAATAAAAATTCAGTAAAATACCAGCCAATAGGATGGTACCAACAGGTTGGGACTTGGATGGTTGAGTGATATGCCGCGCTGGAGGGCTGCCGGCAGACTGAGCGCGACGTAAGTCCCTTTCCATATCACACAGCAAGCCACAAGACACTTACATCAATAAAATTGGAAAAAGTCAAAAGATTACAACTTTATCAGATGAGACATTGAACATAATATTTTTGACCAGTTGACGTCTCATTTCATACTTCCTTTCACAGCTTGACTTTGTGACATACAAGATATTCCAAGCAGAAACAAATTGCAGCAGATTCATAGTGCAACAAGAGGCAAAGGCCTGGGAGGACACAGATTCTAACGGTTTCTTGAACTCCAAATGCGAGAAGGGGGAAATCCACTTGGAACACCCATTCACAAGGACATTTTAAATATTCGACAATAATGGAGTTACAAGAATATTTTGATAAGGTCAGTAAACAAATGTCTGCTAAAGCTAGAAAGTAATACAGCAGAGCTTTGACTATTTGTAATGAATCGGGAACATTGTCAAGCTCAAAGTTCATTTTCATTGCATACTTTCATATATACCAAGAATGTTTTGATATTAAGTCCTGAGTAAGATGTGATCACAAATGTAGAAACAGTTCATACATTCTTAATTTTAACAGCATCAGTACGTTTTGAGAAAAAGTGTTGCTAAAAGCATCACATCAACCTCAAAACTTAGTACTAAAAATGTCAAACAAAAAAAAAGAACAAAGAACAACCTTTTAAAAGTTAATTTTGAACATCATATACACCATTCATAGAATTTATGTGGCAATCTTAACAGATTAAATCCGCCAAAGCAATAAATTGTTTGGCTTCTGAGCACTTAAAAAGTAGCCACAAATAAAGTTGTGTTTTGGAGGAGATAATAACCAGCATAAGATATTACCTTTTATAAGCCTTTTGAGCAGTCAAAATTTGGCCCTTTTTATGGGTTAATACAAAGAAAGTGGGACTAGCAATCCAGGTGTCTAAGCACCGGGGAGACCACCACTATATTTTAACTGCAAAAAAAAGACCATATTTTGCCACTTTAATACAAGAAAAGACGTGATAAGAAAAAACAAAAATTTACTTCGAAGATACCTATATCATTTTTTTTAAAGACGTATAAACTGGATACTAGGATTCAGTCTACCTACAAATAAAGTATAGGTAGATTGACCAAAACAGTACACTTAAGAAGACAGGTAAGTTAGTAGCAAAACATTCGGCCATATTAAAAAATGTCACACAGAAGCGAAAATATAAAATCCATAAATCTAGGACTACAAAATTGAAGCAGGTTTGTATCACTCAACCTTTTCTTACACCGTCTGTTAACACTATTCAATAATAACTGATTCTGACTCTGCATTTTTTTTTCTTGCTTGGTATAAAAATTTTAAATCAGAATTCCTAGATTGCAACATTCATTCATTCATACGACTAAAACATATATTTACCAGTCATACACTTTCATACACCACATACTTCCATACACCACCTACTAGAATTCTCCTTATCATATATCAGACACCCAAACACACATACACTAGCATGTCACTGCATAGACACACAGCCAGCATATCGGTGGATCTCTTCCTTAATCATCAAATATTGATCATATTTGTACAAAAGCTAACTAGTGGCATTAATATCATGCCATTTAATCCATTATCACAGACATCTGTAGTTCTTCATCTTGCACACCTCCGAGTACGTATTTTGATGTCTCTTCAGCAGCTTGCCACTACACATCCAATGTGAGAGGGGAAAATGTCACAATGTGTTGCACATTTAATTGAACGGAATTGAGAATGTCAAGACACCAAGGAAAATTATCACTTCCTTGAGTATAAAAGCTGCACTGATAGCACTAAATGACTACACAGAGTGAACTCTGACGATAGAATAATAATGTTTCTGATTTTCTTCTTAGATCAATAGCAGCTTAGTTTCATAATTTGGCAAAATTGCACACAAGCAACATTTCTTCAAGATTTCTCATATTCTTGATTTCCAAAAGATGTTTTAATGGCAAAGCACTGATGGCAGTGTTTGGATATATGAGTACCACACAGAGGGAACTCATCAGTTTCGCAAGAGTGGCAGGTTGTCCTTAGATTCAGGCAACCTTGCAGTGCTGAAGCCAATAACACAGAAAATTCAATAACAGTTTTTTGCATTGACAGGATATTGCAAAGTTGTCTTCAGAACTTCATTATGCTCTTCAAGTGAGCTAGTGGCATAATGCAAAACTAGTGCCTTAAGAGAGCTGTGAATGTTGAAAGGCTCAGCAAAACCATATCCTTTCTCTGTCTGAGAAATGATGCAGTGGTTTGTTGTTCCTTTGCACCTGCAAATTGCGCAAAGATAAATAAATTAGTAAAAGCTCACTGCATTTTAAGATAAAGAGACATGTTCCTCTTAGTTTAAAGAAGAATAAACTTACTGGATGGAAAGAGCATATTTGTTTGAAGTTGAGGACTGCCGAATAAGGAAAGTACCATCAGGGCGACCTGCTAACATGCGATCCGCTTCTGTGCGAGTGCACTTAGGCAAGTACCATGTTTTCTCATCATGATGCGGCCATCCATCAGTATCCGGGACCACAGCAGCTTCATTGCCAAGATAGCGTTGGAGACGCTGGTTTCCAATTCCCAAAAATTGCAGGCGTGAGATGAGCTTGTTATTCGTTTGCACCAAAATTGTAATTTCTGATCGCAGACTGGTCATCTCTCGATCAAGAGTCCGGTTGTATGTTTTTTGCTGGGTGAGATTATGCTCTAGTTGGGTTTTGCTGTCTTCCAGTGACTTCAGACGTTGTTTCAAAACATCCACATTATCCATCAACCTGCAATCAAAAATAATGAGCATCAAGTAAAATGTCAGACCCACAAAGTAAAAGAAATTGTGATGCAATATAGCATGGCACATTGACCATAGTGCCAAAATACTAACCCTTTGACTTCATGAGGTTGTGCTTCTCTCTGGAACTTTTCTTGCGTTTTAATCTGATCTCTAAACAAGTTGATAGCTTCTCCAAAAGCTTCTAATGATTGCTGTTTGATTGTAATCTCTTGAGATGATTTCTTAAAATCATCCTGTATTCTATGATACTGACTTGATTTATCTTCGAGAACTTTTTGGGTCTCTCTGAGTTTTTCTCCTAGCTTGTCTATGTCTACAGTAGCCATTCCATCATCCTCCTGTTAAAAAAGACAGGTTGAGTTGATTAGGATGAAAATTAATGCATAAGCCAAAGTGAAAGGATAATTATTGGATTCCTTACCTGCTGTAATCGAGAAACAGGATACCTCAGTTTGATATCTAATGTTGGATTACAATGAAGTAGAGAGTTTGATTTGTAGTAATTGATGAGCTCTGGGACTGAATTAAATTTATATGGCTCTGAGAATCCATAGCGGCCATTCCTACAGCAAATCTTGATAAGTTTATTCGTGCCATCCTTCCTCAGTGTGAGGGTGTACTCGCCACTTTTATTCGAGGCATCACGCACGAGGTACGTGCCATCTGGCGTGTCCATCAACTTGTCGCTGACATCCTCCCTGTAAAAACAGAACCCGGGTTTAGCTCCAAGCTCGAGGGGTACCTCACCTCGGAAATGGGTGTACACTGACTGGTGACTGGACTGAATTTCTACTTTGATTAGATGGAAAATCTTAAGAAATTCGTTACAAAAATGCTGCAACTAGGGTAAAGTTACGTTGTTGCGCCGGCTTTCAGTGACTAGACTGAAACAAGGCAGTGACTGGAGTTGAGGGTGTACACTGACTGGACGAAGTGAGGCACCCCTCGTCCAAGCTCGATTCCCGGGTGTGCGGCTCGGGGTCCAGCCTCGGGCGGCTCCACTCACCTCGATATGTGCCCCCAGTACCACTCGGAGTCCTCCAGCGACGGCAGCTCGGCCGGCCCCTTCTCCGCCTCGTGCTCGGCCAGCGGAGTGCCCGGCGCGGCGGCCGGCGAGCCTGGGAAGCCAGGGGTGCCCGGGCCGCCGCCGGACCGCGACAGCTTCCTGGGCGGCAGTGCGGGCGCCCTGGCGAACTCGGGCAGCACCTCCCCCCACGGGCCGTGCAGCAGCAGCAGCTCCGTGATCCTGATGTGGGCCTCCGCGTTGTAAACCACTTGTCTGCAAGGAGCGTCACACGGACCCGTCAGCGATGCGCTTTCCCTTTCAGTACACGGGCCGGCTGAGGGCCGGGGGACTTACATGATGCGCTCCCAGGGCGGCCGGATCAGCACATGGCACAGCGATTGGATCAGGACGGTGGGGGGCTCGTGGTGGCCGCGGGCGTGCTGCTTCTGGCACATCCTCACCAGGTGGCCCATCAGGTACGACAGCGTGGCGCGGTGGTGGGGCGGCAGGTCCTCCACCAGCTTCAGCAGGCGCTGGGTGCACTGCTCGTCGTTGCGGATCCGCGACGCGTCGATGAAGCGGTCGTACCACATGATGGGGATCACCTGGTCCGGCAGCTCGCGCAGGTACTTGTGCAGCACGCACGCCACCACGCTGGGCTCGTACGAGCACAGCTTCAGGTGGTTCCAGTCGCCTGCAAAGGAGGGGCGGCCGGTTAGTGCACAGTCACAGGCTGCGAGGCGCCAGGGTCCTGGATGTGTTCATCCGGGGCGGGGCGGGGCGGGGCGGGGCGGGGCGGGGCGCCCCGCGGGTGGCCGAGACGGACGTACCTTCATTGAGGCGGCTGACGAGGGCGGCCATGCGGTCGGGGGGCGGCGTGGAGCGGTACTGCTTGTACAGGTTGAGGGACTGGTCGTTGATGGCGTGCGTCTCCAGGGCCTGCACGCAGAGCTGCACCAGCCGGGGCGCGGGCTGCTCGCGGGGGTCGAACTCGGAGCACAGCGCCACGCCGAAGGCGGGGCTGGCGGGCACCCGCTGCAGCTGGCCCGCCCTGGGCACGCAGGGCTGCAGCCCCGTGGCGGAGCACGTCCGGTGAGCGACTAGCCCGCAGTCTGCAACAACGCGGCCAACGTCAGACCCGCCTTGCGCACGCACAGTGGGCCACAAGACCGGCATCATCCTGGCCCACTGTCACACGACAGATCTCCCAATCGGCTCGTCACTTACCATGGCATATGAGTCCCTGGTGCTGGAGGCCTCTCAGGAATTTATCACACTTATCACAACGTTGCAACTCGGAGAAACTGTACAGCCGCATGTTATGAGTGTTTGCGGTATCACAAGAGTTGTCGTCCGGCTCGTAGGGGACCGGGCAGTGCTGCAGCTCCTCCACGCACACTAGGATGGCTTTTTGGTGGAATTCGTCCTTGATACCCATATTCTGCAAGAGAGAAAGAGGCAAGGGCAATGAGATGTTGACACGACTTGAAAAATTAATCAAATAAAATTGCATGTCAGGCAAAAAGGGCGGTTTCACGTTGTCGGTTTATGACGTCGTTTCATTCCTCTTTTAATGTATAATGTCAAGATAGCGTTATCTTAATCTTGCGCATAAAGTTTGATAAGATGGCGAATAAAAGCCCTACATATGTAGTTTCCTAAAGCACGACACACAGATAGGACGGGACCTTCCTGACTTGACCCTGGCGAGAGGGGCGGGCAGGCAGCACCCCAGTGGGGAGGAACCACAACACTTACCAGTAACTTGTCCTTGTCCAGATGTAACAGGTCGGCTCCCTTCACGTCTTTCGATTTGAAGACGTCCACGTAGTTGTACATATTGAGAGCCGCCATCCACTCCACCACGTTGGCGGACGTCCATTCCGAGATGCGCTGCAGACAGACAGACAGACGGCCCAATTAGCATCCTGACAGTGCATCCTGCTCTGCTCCCTCGCATCGCATCGCCCTGCATTCCGTCCAAACTTGCCCCGTCTCGCTGAAAGTGAAAGGGGGAGGGCGGGTGGCAGCAGTGGGTGGCGCCGAGCTAGGCCGGGCTAGGGGCGGACTAGGCAGCCCCAGCCAGCCCAGCAACAGGAACGGTTGACTTTCATGTGTTCGATAACGTCGTGGAGCTGCGCGCTGGAGCATGGAGCTCGCTGGAGAAGCCAGCGGGCCCGCTCACGTCACCCGTGCCCACAGCCTTACGGCTTCGCAAGTCAACGCCACTTTTTCTGCCCCCCACCCCTCCGTCCTCGCGTTCCTTCTCCCCGTGACCTGCATTACACTACAAGCCCTGCCAGATGCGGCAGCGCCACACCAGGCTCCCCGTTCCTTTCCACTTTCCCTGATTTCCGGTGTAAAATTTTTTCCATTTTTCCCAGACCTCTTTTAAATTGTATCAACTCTCTCAGAGGCAAACGGACCACCGCGCGTTCAACACGTCCCTGGCCTCGCGACGGCCCTCCACAATAAAAACGCAGACGCACCTTGCACCCTCGGCGCACGGCCCCCGCCGACACCTGCAGTGCAGTCCCTCGCAACGAGTCTACGGCAATTAGAGCGCGGGGGTGAAGGGGTGGGTGCGCTCCCGCCGGCGGCCCGGGGGCGGCCGGGGGTGGCTTCCGCGGGGTTTGTTCCGCGGGGGGTGGCTCTGGCTCGGCCGCTCGCTAGCACGAGGCGCACGAGGTGCACGAGGCCGCTCGGGCCGGGCTCGGCTTGCTCGGCTTGCTCGGCCCGACTGCCAGCCAGCCATGCTGCCAGCCCAGCAACAAAGTCTCACTATCTCGACCCAAACGCTGGCCGCGCCGCCATTGGCCGGCGGATCAGCGAATGGGAGGGGAGGCCAGGCCGTCGGCGGGCGCGGCTCGCCACGGCCCGCGGACTGAAGAGTCGTTCCGCCGCTCGCTCTCCCTCGCTCTCCCGGGGCGTCCCGCAGGGCCGCGAGAGAGACAGAGGGCGGCACAGCGCGGCACAGCGCGGGCCTGCCTCGTCCTCTACGCGCTACAGCGCTCGCTTGGCACGTGCAGAGCAAAGCCGGGCAAAGCACAGGCCGGCCGCGCCAGGTCAACTGGAAGTCATCAATGGCACGCTGTGCCCACTTGTCACGGCCGAGCTGGGCTTCCAGAGGGCCTCCGGCGGCGCGAGCGGATCGGAGACGCACCGGGGAGGAGTCTCGGACGCCGCGGCGTGCGCGCACGCCAGTGGGAGTGGACACGCCCCCCCCCCAGTCTAGCTGTTGCTGCCCCGCCGCGGCCCCGCGCCGACACTCTTTCCGCATTATGCCGCGTCGTCTATGAGCCACCACCGCCCCGCCAGGACGAATGGCAGCCGCTAGGCCCTACCGAGCCCTCCGCCACCGCGGGGCGAGCCGAGCGGGCACGCAACACCAACAAGTTTCATTTCTATTCCGCACGCGGCACGCGGCGTCGTGTAAAAGTGAATCAATCTGACGGACAGACAGACAGTCAGTCAGACAGGCAGACAGGCACGCACACCTGTAGTGGCGCCTGCACCTGTACCAACGTCTCGGCCGGTCAGTGACCCCCTGCACTCATCAACGTCATTGGACAATGACAGACACGGCGCAGCGCCTATCAGCGGCGCGCTGTCGCCCGGCAGCGCCGACCTCAATCGGACGAAATGGAAAGCGCACGCGTGTGAGTGTGTGTGTGTAGGTGTGCGCGCGTACACACACACACACACACACACACACACACACACACACACACACACACACACACTCGGCGCGAGAAAAAAAAAGCTCACACTTATCATTATCATCAACAACGGGGCCCCTACAATCAATAGCTCACCGCGCGCTGCACCGAGCAGGCGAAGCAGGCGTGTTTCAGCCACTTGTCAGCTTGACAAGGCGCCCCGCCCCACCCCGCCCCCGCTGCACTACATCCCCGTCGTGGCCGTGCTCACAACGAGAGGGGAGAGGGAGAGGGAGAGGGAGGGAGAGAGAGAGAGAGAGAGAGAGAGAGAGAGAGAGAGAGAGAGAGAGAGAGAGAGAGAGAGAGAGAGAGAGAGAGAGAGAGAGGTGGGGGGAGGGGGGCGACGGCCAGTTTTAAATCGTTCAGCACGGAAGGGCCGACAGCGCGAGCCGTCCCGAGTACAGGTTTTCTACTCGCTAAAAACACGGCACGATTTCCGTTCGTCGCGTCGCAACCACCATCCAACTTGTCGCAGAAAAATCTCGTAGCGTAGTATTTGAACCCAGATCCGTACCTAACGGCGAGGTCGCGACCGGAGGGTCTCGCGCGCCACCCCTCGGCGTGCCCCACGGCCCCACACGGCCCCACACGGCCCCACGGCGGCAGCGCGATTCTGGGCGAGCCATGTGCGCGGACACACGGACGTGGCGCCGAAGCAAGGTCAAACGCTCTCTAGCACGCGCACGCACACAGACACACACACACACAGACAGACACACTCACACACGCACACACCTGGAGTAGCCGTGGCGAAGCCTAGAGTGCAGCCCCACCATCTTCCGCGGAGACGCGAGGCTGGCCGCGTCTTGGTCAGAACGAACGAGGGGGGCTTTGAAAAGGAGGGTGGGGGGGGGGGAGACTAGACAGACGAGATGGCCGTAGGACACTGGGCAATGGATGTCGTCCCGCCTGCCGGCCTGTCGTATGCAAATGCAGAGCCATCTGGAACTCGGCGGAGTACAGCGACACGGCAGCGCCAAGCAGCAGCACAGCAGCAGCCCGGACGTACGGCCGTTTTTCCTTTTGCTGTCCCAAGCCTTGCATCAAGTTAATTTAACTCGATTCAAGAAATCATTCATCTGGGTGCAGGGCGGCAGACGGCGGCCGCCCCGCCGGGTCACGCCGGTGCACACGCCGGTGCACACGCCGGGCCCCGCGAGGCGAGGCGCGAGAGGTATCGCGACACGGCGGCGGGACGGGTGACTGGCCGCTATCTTGGCCGCGTCGCGTCGCCGTCCCGGCCGTCCCGGCCGCCGAGCCGTCTGCAGAGCGAGGAGCGGCAGGCAGAGCTTCCCCGCGCCGCCGGCGCCGCCGCCGTGCCCGCGGTTCCCCGAAGCCGGCGAGTCAGAGCGCCCTTGGAGGAGTTTCCTCGACGAGACAGCGGCCCAGGTGGCAGCGCGGCGCAGCGACTTTCGTCTCCCTCACGGCGCGTCGCCCGGCGGTGCGAGAGAGACAGAGCGACTGAATGACGGCGAGCGACGGTCAGAGCGACCGAATGACGGCGAGCGACGGACAGAGCGACCGAATGACGGCGAGCGACGGACAGAGCGACCGAATGACGGCGAGCGACGGACAGAGCGACCGAATGACGGCGAGCGACGGACAGAGCGACCGAATGACGGCGAGCGACGGACAGAGCGACTGAATGACGGCGAGCGACGGACAGAGCGACTGAATGACGGCGAGCGACGGACAGAGCGACTGAATGACGGCGAGCGACTGAATGACGGCGAGCGACGCGCCGCCTGTCAGTGCTCATGTACGACTGGAACAGGATCAACGTCGCCGAGCGGCCGAGAAGCGCCCGGAGCGCTGTAACACGAACAGGGCGCGCACAGTGGGACGGTGAGGGCCTCCACGCACGCAGCGAGGACCGCGGCCCGGGTCGTTCGGTGGTTGGTCCGCTGGAGGTCCCATCCCGACGGCGACATCGCCGAGCCGCCTCGCTTTCACTGTGCGATATCGACATGCCGTCCGGGCGGCCCGGGACGGCCGATTGGGCGGCGCGACGCGGCGTGGCGTGGCGTGGCCGCCCGGTCCCAGTCCAGCGTCCAGCCCGAAGCGGGGGCCACGCCGCGCCGCGCCGCGCCGTCGGGCCAGGCCAGGCCAAGCCAGGCCGCCCCATTGCCCCAGCTTTGGCAGGCCATGAGCCGGGCGGGCCATGGGGCCGCGCCGCGTCTGGGCCGGTTTGCCCGGCGTGCCGTGCCGGGTCCGCCGTGCCGCCGCCGTGCCGCACGCCGCACCGCGCTCGCCGCGCCCACTACGCTCGCTCACCGCGGACCGCGGCAGGCAGGCTGGGCGGCGGGGGGCGGCGGGGGGCGGCGGGGGACCCTACCCTCTCGACCTTGGGATGCCGCGATGTGCTGGGCCGCGCTGGCCCGGCAGGGGAAGGGGGCCCCGAGGGGGAGGGGGGCGAGGGCGCCCCGTACTGGTCCCAGTGTACAACGCGGCCCACCACGTGCATGCCGAGGAGCCCCGCCGGCAGAAGAGCGAGGCGAGCGCGGCGTCCCACTGCGCGGCGTCCGAGGTGACCCGCGACGCGGAAAGCCATTCAGCCGGCTGCGCTGCGCGCTGCGCCGCCTGTCGCTCCAGACGTTGCCGGACGGCCCCTCGCCGAGCCGAACGGCGCGGAGCGTGGCGGCGCGCGGCGGGGAGCGCCTGGCCGGTCCGAGTGGCCTTTTGCTGCTCCTCCAGCGCGGCTCCAGCACGGCACTGGAAAACTCGCTGGAATGGACGCGTCGACGCGCAGCGCACAGCTGCCCTCCTACTTGCCAGGTTCTGCAGCGCGCCGCTCGCCGCCACCACCGCCGTCATTTTCGGCCCCTGGAGACACACTTACTGGCCGGCGGCTCGGCGATGTTTGGCGATGGTCGTCGACTCATCACTACGCGTGGCGCTGTCGTCACGGGGCGCGGCTAGACCTGAGCTGGCACGGCCGGCGGCGCGGAAGAGGCAGACGAGGCGATCGACTGCAACGTCGAGTCCGACGCCGCGTCGCCGCGACGCCGCGTCCACGTGCGGAACGCGTGACGCGCCGCCGGACTCGTCCCGCGCTCAACAGCAGCGCCGCGTCTCTCTGCAGGGGACGCCCCGCGAGTGCGACAGGGACAGCAGCGGCGAAAGCGACGTTCGGACTCGATCCGCGGCAGTGACCCCGCGCGGCGACACGCAGTGACACGCAGCCCCGGGGGGGCGGCTGGGAAAGAGACAAAAAGGAGGAGGCAGCACGTCGCCGGGCCGCCACCTCGTTCGGCCTCTAAACATCCTAATGAAATATTGGACGTGTCGCTTGGCGCGGCGCGGCAGGGGGTGGCCGAGACGCCACATAGAAACGACGGAAGCCAATAAAAGTGCCTGGAAAAATTGGACCTTGGGTCCCGAGGAAGGGCGAAGCGAGGGAACAGCCGGAGGGAGGGGGGCGGAGGGCTGGCGCGCTCTGTAATAATTTCTGTACTTTTATACGGGAAATGTGTTCCATGTAAGCTCATGTAAACGAGTACGGAAAAAAGTACGGAAGCTTCCGTCCTTGGCAAGTACGGACGGTCCCGGCAAATTGTTGAGCAGACGTTCCGTACTTTTCCCGTACTGTTTTCCACCAGTGCGGGAGGAGGGGAGCGTCGTGTACAACCAACCCCCTGCCAAGTATTGACGCAAGTACAACAGCAACTTCATCGTCCGGTCGCAATTTATTATCACATTCTTCCAGAGAACTTTCCGCCGGGAGGGCCTCGGCTTGAGTTTCAACTTGGGAAACGGTGTGACTTCTCGAACTATTTCGTCCGCCGGAAGGAGGGAGAGGGGTTGGGTTGGTCCCCGCGCTCTGGACCGGCGGGGGTCGCTCGCGCCTGTGTAACCTAGAGTCCTAGACCAGTATCTAGGACTCTAGTGTAACCTAGCCGTAGGACTAAAATTCTGGGTGAGGTACGTACTCTTCATCACCCACATTTGGGTGAGAGTAATTTTAAGGCTAAAATTTGAGAGATAATACTGGTCAGGTACACAGGTATCAGATACACCCTTTATCGCCCAAATTCGGGTACATATGGAGACCTTCATGACCCAAATTTGGGTGATAAAATAAACCTCACCCAAATTAGGGTGATGGCATTGATCAAGGCTCTTCCGTTCATCAGTGGCAGTACGTACTAGACTTCGGGTGAGTACTGAGGGACCGCCCCGCCCCCCGCGGGCCGAGGGCCCCGCGTGGCCCCCGCAGCCCCCGCTCGTCAGCTGTGTTCCGAGGCCGGCCGGCGGACGCGGGGCAGCAGGCCTGCACCGCCGCGAGCGAGAGTCGCGAGAGCGGCACAAGGCGTGATAAGGGACGTCGGCCTCCAGCGCCGCGAGCAGCACCGCCTTGCCTTTCACGTTTTCGAGTCGATGTTCAACTCTCGATAGATAGTCTTTGTCTCTCGGTGGTCACCGCCGCCGCCGCGGCGGGCTGGCCGGCCTGCCGGCTGGGCCTGCCGGCTGGCTGGGCCTCGGCTTGCCGCTGCCGACTCCGCCGCCGCAGCGCCAGCTGCTCCGACCAATCACGCCGCGGCGAGGCGAACAGGCGAGCCATGTTGCCGCATCGAGCGGAGCGGGTGGAGCGGGGCCCCTGCCTTGCCTGCGCGGCGTTGCCAGCTCGGGCCACCCCGGCTGGGCCAGGCTGGGCCCTACATCCCAGCCGCCAGCCTCGGCGACCGTGGCGTGCCATGCGTGCCGTGCCGCGCCGTGCCGGGGGGTCATAAGGTAATGACGGGGACATTTGAAAAGAAAGCAAGACAATGCAACGTCCTTTGTCAGGAAGCCAAGGACTCCCAAAAGTGAAATGAGCTGCATACGAGGAGAAAGCGGCCGCCCCCGTGCCGCGACGCGTCGCGACGCCACCCCGATCGGTCGCCCAGAGCGGGCCGGCTCGGCACGTGCCGTGGGGCCCGCCGTGTCCGACCTGGGCCCGCCGCCCCCGCCGCCCCCGCCGCCCTCGCCGCCCTCGCCGCCCCCCGCGACCAGCAGACATCTCGCCCGGAGTTTGCAGCAGGGACACGCGGCACGGCGGGCAGGAGAAACTACGAGCCGGCTGGAGCGAGCCCTGCCGACTCACGCCCAGGTCCGTTCAAGGGAGGTTTTCGTCCACTAGTGTGACCCGAAATCGCCCTTCGCCGCTCTTAAGAGTCGGCCGGCTGCCTCGCGACAAGGGACGCGGAAGGGCCACCGGCGACTGGCCGACGCCACACAGTGGGCCCCACAGTGGGCCACACAGTGAGCCACACAGTGGGCCAGCCTCGCGGCCGCTGAATCAGGCCCTCATTCGGCCGAGCTGGCGGTCCAGCCATCAAGTCGCCAACGTGTCCGCCGTCAAGAAGTGGCCCGGCAGTTACCGAAATAGCCCGGCGGACCGCGGCGGCCCGCTGGGGTTGTCAATGAATCGGCGTGCTGACTCCCAAGGCGCGGGGGCAAGGGCGCCACCGAGGAAAGCCAAACCGGCCGGTCCTTCCGCCGCCACGTCTCTATCGCACTCACGGGCCGTACACCCAGAAACATGATTTCATGAATCAAGTGAAATATTTTTCTTGATGCAAAATACTTGATTCAAGCTAAACCGAGTGTCAGATCAATACGACGTAATAGGCTTTGAATATTTCTACTCCAATCGAAGCAGAACTTCACTGCGGCACATTAATGCAAAAAAAATTACTTGCGTCAAGTTAATTTTACTTGATTCAAGAAATCTTTTTTTTTTCTTGGCGCAGGGCTGCGAGAGACAGCGGGCCGACCCCGGACGGTGTTTTGTCGCTGTCTCTCTCGCAGCCCTGCGGGACGCTGCGGGACGCCGCTCGAGTGCGAGAGAGACAGAGCGTCCGTCCACCACAGCCCTGCGCGGCACCGGGCTGCGGCCAGCGTCGCGGCCTCCATGCCCGTCCCGCCGTCGGACCGTTGGCACTGTTGGTCTTTCTGACGCGGCCCGTGCGTGCGCGGCATTATTCAACACTGCGGCGAGTCGGAGCAGAGCGACTTGTTTGAGCGTCAGACACGTTCGCGACGCGACGCCGCCGCCGCGGCACGTCCGACGGGCCGAGCAACAGCGGGGCTGCGGCGCGGCCGAGGGTCGCCGTCACCACGGCCGAGCGCACAGCGAGCCAGGCGTCAGAGCGCCGGGACCGTGGTTCGACTCCGCGCCGAGTTCGTCAGGCAGTTGCCGGTTCGGGGAGTGAAAACGGAAAAACGCCACCGGCCCCCCTGATCCCCTGTTTCGGGGAGTGCACCGGGGAGAAACCCTAGGCCGCAAGGGGATTCGAGCGGCCGGGACGGGAGCGGGGCGGGGCGCGGTGGGAGGGGCGGGCGTCGGCGGCGCGAGTTAAGGCCTTTTAAAAATAGGTTGAGTGTGGTCGTGTGTAAGTGAACCGTCTCGCCCTGCCTGCCACCGGCGGGGCCGGGCAGGGCCCCACCGGGCCCCACCGGGCCCCACCGGCCCGCGCGCCTGCACTGCAAACCATTCGGGGGGGAAGGGTTTAACGAGGAACGAAAAGAAAAGAGGGAACGAGAACGAGTGAGTAAGTGGCCAACAGGCAGGACGAATGAAGACCGACAACCAAACCAGGCGACTAGCGTGTGCTTTGTAGGTCTGCGTTTACTTCCGGGGTGCCATGAGAATGCCCCGCGAGTGCCCAGCCAGTGCGCTTCGGGGTGCCGTACGCCAGGCGTAACAGTGGCGCCATTTGCATAATAAGAGCGTGGAAGCGTTCTACATCCCTTTCGCTCTCGAGATTGAGATCGCAGTGCGTGAGAGAGAGAGAGAGAGAGAGAGAGAGAGAGAGAGAGAGAGAGAGAGAGAGAGAGAGAGAGAGAGAGAGAGAGAGAGAGAGAGAGAGAGAGAGAGAGAGAGAAGAGCGCATGGCAGCACAGCACGGTGGAAAAAGAAAGGACAGACAATGTACCCTGTCATTACAGGGGCGTACCGGGGCGTACGGCGGCACAATACTGGCGCGGCGGTGGCCCAGGGCCGCCCCCCGCTTCACATCACTCCAGTTTATTCAGCGTGGTGTACAGACCGGGCCGACAGTGTGTACAGCCTGTACAGTCGCGGCAGGGATTTCACACTTGCTATGCATGAGGTCATGCACCACGACGGAGTGCACCGAGACCACAACGTACAGTCCGCGACGGCAGAACGTGCGAGGCCCGGGCGGGCGGCGCGTGGCTGCAGCAGTCGGTCTCCGTGATGACTTGATCCGTTGGACCGCGGCGGGGCCGCCAGCGCCGCGGAGGGCAAAGGGCCCGCCATGAATAACCAAGGACCACGCACAAAGGGCGGAGATAAATACGAATTATTATTCAAACCCGCCTAACAAGCTTTATTTGCGTTTTAATGGGTCGTACTCGTCGCGGTCCTGGACCGCGCAGGGTCACCCTATCTGATCACCGCCACGCTCCGCGCTCCACGGCCCTGCGAGGCACGGCTCGTGTCCGTACCGACCGGAACCGGCAAAAAGGGAGCCGGCGATCGGCTCCGGCCGGGGTGCCGGCCGTGGGTTCGAAACCCAGCAGCCAGATTCCAAACAGTGCTTTCGACGTTCTGTCCCTCTCGCACTCGTGAGCCGTCCCGCAGGGGTACGAGTGAGACAGAGCGACCTGTTCGTAATCTGCCTGCAGCGCCGCGCATTCTTGGCTCTGCCTGGCCCGCAGTTCGTTCAACCCGCCACCACCTCCTGGGTCGGCGGGGGCGGCGCGGCCCGCACCAAAAAGTTGCATCACCGTCGCCATTCAGGAGAAAGTTCTGCGCGGACGGCGGGGCGCGAACCCGCGCCGCATGCGAACGGTTAGGTTAAGCCATTTGCATTGGGGGGAGAGGGAGGGACAGAGAGAGAGAGAGAGAGAGAGAGAGAGAGAGAGAGAGAGAGAGAGAGAGAGAGAGAGAGAGAGCGCGCACGAGGGTTCCGCTCAGCTGGCCAGGCGCGGCCAGAACGGAAGCGGTTCAATCTGACTCCGCATCAGTGCGGTGCGGTGTGGGTATTGATGCAGCCGAGGGCGACGCGAGCCGCCCTGGCCGCCCTGGGGCATCATTAGGCGCTGCTTGTCCATCTCGTGTCGTCGCTCCAGCCTGCGAGCCTCCAGTGCCTCGCCTCCAGTGCGCGGCGGTGCGCGAGCAGTGCGAGGGGAGGGGGTCCGGACAGCTGGGCTCCAGCTGATTCCAGCCGGGCTCCATCCGGGCTGCTTCCCCACCCCCTGCCCCCCCTCCACCCTTCGCGCTCGGTTGCCATGCGAGCCAGGCGCGGCAGGCGAGGCAGGGAGGGTCCCTAGCGATGCGCTCGCTTGCTGCCTCGCTGCCGTCGGCTCGGTCTCGGACAAGCCCTGGAGAAACGCCCTTCAAACCCTGCGCGAGCCCTGGACAACCCAACATGGAGCGGGCCGGCCGCTGGAGCCAGCGAGAGCGCGCGCGCGGGAGAGAAAAGAAATTACCGAGAGGGGGTGCAGACCAATTTAGCAGAGTTGATCATTTTCGACCAATCACAAAAGTTAAGATTGGGGGCCGAAACTTGAAGAGGAAAGCCTGTGGGACCGACTAATCGTTCTGACGTTCGTGGCTGAAATGTCACCGGTTTGACTTGAGGGCTTCGCTCCGGAGCGGGTCGGCACATAGCCATAGAGCGGCGAGCCCCCGGGCGGGCGGGCCTCGCGAGCACACTGCTGCCCCGCAGGGCTGCCTACCCGCCACGGCGCGCTTGGCCCTCATCGTGCGGGTCCGACTCGAGGTGGGCGGGCGGTCCTGACGGCAGGGCGGCGCCGACCCACCCGCTCAAAGTTCTCCGGGGACGCCTTCCGGGCGGTGCGCCGGACAGGGCCGGGCCGCCGGCCGGGGCGCCGCGCAGTAATAGAAAAGTTGCCGCTAAGTCCGAGAGCTCGGCGGGGGGATCAAAACTGCGCGGGGCCGCCGGCGTCTGGATCGTCCCTGGCTCAGTGGCGTCGCCGCGCCGTCGCCGCGGTGGCGCCGGCGCCGGCCCGGGGACGTAAGAAAGATGGCCCGGCGCGGCCGCCCCCAAGGCCCCCGTCTCCCCGTCCGCGGCCCCGCGGCCCCGCCACATTCTGCCGAACCTTCAGCCCAGCAATCAGCATAATTTGTGCGCGGGCCCCAATCACGGAAGGGCCCCCCCGCCTTTCTGCCCCATTCCGACCGGTCGTTCTGGCGGTGAGCGTGTGTGTGTGCGTGTCTGTGTGTGTGTGCGTGTCTGTGTGTGTGTGCGTGTCTTGGTGTGTGTGCGTGTCTGTGTGTCTGTGTGTGCGGAGGCCTCGTAAAGGGACGGGCCCAGCGTCACGACAGTGCGTGGGCCAATTCATAAGGCACCTTTCCCGTTCGGGATGAGTTGGGCCCAATTGGTCGGAACCCGAGCGAGTGGAGGCTCCACGGCGACGGCGGCCACCGGCCCACCGCGGCGGTGGGCTGCTTGGCCGCTTCCTCCTCCTCGGTGGGAGGCGAGACCGGCGGGGCCTAGCCGACGGCGCCGTGCTCGCCCACCCGTCCGCTCTCTGGGGCCCACCGAAATCGCGCCGCGCCGCCGTCGTCGGGCTATCGCCTTCCTTTTTTTTCGCAATTTAGGCGAACAGCGCTCGGCGTCGTTGAGGCAGGTCGAGCACGTCGCGACCATCGAGTCGAGATTCTAGGAAGCCCGCCAGCGTTCCCGGAAAGCCGGCGTCCGCGGCGCGGCGCGGCGCCGCCAACAGAAATAAAGTGAGGTGACCGCCTCTCCACCGGTCTACTGTCCCACCGTGCGACGCGGAGCTCCGCCGCGCCCGGCACACTGTCACGCCGGCGAACCTTCAAGGACCTCGCGGCCTAGAAGCACGGCCAAGGAGTACCTTTCATCGCGAGTCCCTTGACAGCGCACGCACGACCGACTGGGCGATTTGGACGAGTCCACTCGTTGCCGGGGCACTCATGGCGCTCTCCGCGCGGGTGCGAGAGAGACAGAACGGCAGCGGTGCACTGCACGCGGCTGCCGGTGCGCTGCCGGTTAGCTGGGCCCCTGGGCCCAGTGGGCCAGAAGACCGTTGAGGCGGCCAAAATCCCGGACGCGTTTTGAGCTCCAGAGTCGCTAAATGGGACTCGAATCGTACGTGTGACCTCACCACTGGATTCCTCGATTGGAGAGCAATCCATTGGTGGGGTCAAACGTTCGGTTCGAGTCCCATTTAGCGGCTCTGGAGCTCAAAACGCGTCTAGAATTTTGGCCGGCTCTTCTGGGCCGTGCCGTGTTGGCTCACGAGCGTTTGCACACCGGTCAAATATTGTCACATTCTTGGCCGTGTTTGGCAGGCTCATTAAGGCTGTGCGCCATGTGGAAATTCACCACGCGTCCTTCTCCATCAGCAGCGCGACGCTCAACAATCGGGAGCCAAGGCCTCGCGTCGAGGACGACGGCCGACCCGACTGCCTACCCGCCGATCCCTTCGGCTAGGTCCTCCCTAGACGTCCTCGAGGAAGCTAGAGGGCAGCCGGCAGGCTCCCCGCCCAGCTGAGAGGCTGGCCCACTGCGGGCCCCGCTCCATTCGCGTCAACGGCCGCTCGGACTTAGCAAACTAAGCATGCAGTGCTGGCGCTTACCTTGTTTCTAATGAGGGTGATGGGCGGCACGGCGTCGGGGTTGCGCTGGCAGGGCAAGCCCGCCGACAACCGGGCACACACATTGTGGAGGCACGCGTGGCAGTCTGGAGATGAGAGGGACACACAGAGACAGCAGCACGTTAGTCGGCATGTGCACAGCATCCCATGCAGAGACCGCGTCCGCGCGCAGCTGGGCGGCACACTGGTTTCTTCACTATTGCTAGAACTACAGTTCGACTTGGACGTCACGCAGGTATTTTCACTCGAGGTGGACACGGGCGAGGTGCCCCGCGAGGGCAAATTCAGTTTCTGAACGGCGGCCGCCAGCGAGTTGACCGTTTCGCGCACACAGAACATATCCAAATCCAGGGGGCCGTGAGGGCCGTGGGGGCCGTGGGGTCCCGAGGGGGGCCGCGGGGGCCGCTGCAGGGCGCCGTGGCTGAGCGACCGCGGCCGCGCGTCGCGCAGCATGTAGTTGTCCGCGTCTATCAGCAACGGCGGCGCCAGGGTGGGGGGCATCTTGGAGTCGTAGCACTTGGAGGAGCACACGTCGAAGTTGGGGTTGATGGTATCCTTGTTTTGTGTCACCCCTATGACGGGGGCCCCGGGGACCCCGAGGGCCGCGTGCGGCGGGGGGATGTTGGGCTGGGGCTTGAGCATAGCCATGGGCGCCGCCACTTCCCCAGTCAGCAGCTCGTTCATGAGCTGGTGGTACTGCTTGAGCTTCCCCAAGGCGCAGGGCGCACAGGGGCTGCTAGTTGCACTGGTCGGGATGTACATCCCTGGGCGAGCCCTAGCCGGAGCCCGAGCCTCCTCCTGCACATGGCCCAACTCGACCGACCCTTCGCGACCAAGCGCACACCAGTGACTGAGCGACCGAGCCAGAGCCAGAGCCGAGCCGGCCGGCCAGACTTGGGCCCCTTCCCTTGGCCTGTCTGCCAGCTCGCCTGGCGGCCAGGCTGGCGGCCTCGGCGGGGCGACTGCTGCCCGGGCTCGTTCCTCGTTCGGCAAGGCTCGGCTGGGTTCGGCACTATATCGCTCGGCTCGCGGCGCTGGCGGTCTGGCAACGCCGCGCTGCCGGCCGGGCCGCGGCCGTGCTGGTGCTGGCTGCGCTGCCGGCCTGCCTGGCACAGCAGTGCCTGCCTCCTTCATCCCTGCGGCCCCCCAACGGCTCGGCTCGGCCCGCGGCCCAAGGCTTCGGCTCGACTCGGCCGCGCTCCGCTCGCCTCCTGCACAGCAAAAGTACTGCGGCCGGGCCTTTTCCCAATCTCTGGCCATTCGGCTGGGCCTCGGTGTACCACGGTGGAACGGCACGTCCTAGGGAGGATTAGCGTGCCCAGTGCGGCCATTGAGGCGGCCGTCAATGGGCTGGACAGCCATCAATGGCCGCAGCCTGCACAGCGCCAGGAAGGCTTGGTGTAGTCCAACTTCTAGCGCCCACAGGAAGCGGCCAACACCAAAATCTGCCGTGTCCGCCGCGCGCGCCCTTCGGCCGCCTCGAACCCGCCCTGGACGGGCTGGACGAAGTGCTAACGAACCAAAAAGAAGGCCTGACCCAGCACGCGAGTCCCGCAAACGCGTACAAAAGTAAATGAATAAACCCAGCACATCAAAAAGAAGGCTGACGTCTCGAAATTGCAATTATTTTTGCCGGGTACGACGCGGGTGACGGCATACGAAAGAAGCGCTTTTCAACGTTGTCAGAGTGAAAGGCAGCCGGTGCGCTGTCTCTCTCGCACTCACGGGACGGCCCGTAGGGGTGCGAGAGAGACACAGCGAGAGCACGCCGTTCGGAATCGCCCTGCTGCGCCCTCGAGCCAGGGGGAAGAAACAAACTTGCATGGAAATGACGGGCCGAGACAAAGCAGGGCAGTGGCAGGTCTCCCTCGCACCCCGACGGGCCGCCCCGTGAGTGCGAGAGAGACCTGCGTAGGGCGGAGCAGGGCGCAACAAAAGGGATCGAGCGAAGGGCGCTGAGCTACGCTACGCTGCTGTGATGACTCGCTGTGCGACATGAAAAATTCGGTGCAGGTTCTGATGATCTTTTGACTGTCACAACACCGGGCCGGGGCCTAGCAGCAGCGAACAAAGGAGAGCCACCCTCGTCCTCGTGGGGTTGGAGGGTGGCGTCCGTCAGGGCGAGGCGACGGGGGTCGGTGTTAGTTGGTGCTGATTGCAACGGCCAGGCTCGCCAGCCTGCCTGCCTAGTGCTGTTGGGGATCGCGCAAAACACCTGTACGAGCCACGACAGGGGCCCGCTGCTTGCACGCCGCGACGGCGACCCCCTCGAGACGCTTGCCGCAAACTTGCCGGCATTTAGTCCGAGCAGAGCTCCAATTTACCACTCCCGCGCTGCGCTGCTGAGCTCTTCGGTCCGACTGTGTGCCCCTCTGCTCTCTCGCCTTGGCAGCACTAGCCTGCCCGTGGCCTGTTGCCTGGGACGGCGCACGCCCCGGCAGCACTAGCCTGCCCGTGGCCTGTTGCCTGGGACGGCGCACGCCCCGGCAGCACTAGCCTGCCCGTGGCCTGTTGCCTGGGACGGCGCACGCCCCGGCAGCACTAGCCTGCCCGTGGCCTGTTGCCTGGGACGGCGCACGCCCCGGCAGCACTAGCCTGCCCGTGGCCTGTTGCCTGGGACGGCGCACGCCCCGGCAGCACTAGCCTGCCCGTGGCCTGTTGCCTGGGACGGCGCACGCCCCGGCAGCACTAGCCTGCCCGTGGCCTGTTGCCTGGGACGGCGCACGCCCCGGCAGCACTAGCCTGCCCGTGGCCTGTTGCCTGGGACGGCGCACGCCCCGGCTCAGCTCAGGCCTGCTCGAGGAACCCGTGTGTTCAACCGAACCCGCAACCACGACCCGTGCCGCTCTCATTCCCATCATGACCACCAAGGACGGCGGGTACTTGCCAAGCCGCGGAATATCAATAGAGCAGTCCGAGGAAGACGTTGGCTTCGGTTCAGTACCCGCTGGGCCGGCCGGCCGGCCCGACCCACCGCCTGCCTTCCCTTCGACTCCCGACTCGGGGGATGACGCCTCGCCATCAGTCAGTGTCAACTTGCACATAATTTTCGCTGAGTCGACGAGCTGCTGGCGTAGCTGGCGTGGGGTTGGGAGGTCCGACCGAGTCGGCGAGCCGGCCGGGGACGGAGCGTCTTGCAGCGGGCCAGCGGGGCCCAACGACCCGGCTGGGGGGCAGGACGCTGCGACCGGCCAGATCAAACTCAACGGTCGAAACGAGATGAATCTCTTTCAGGTACCCGTGCACGTACCCAACGCTCGTGGCAGTGCGTTAGGATGATTTTCGTGCTTTCGGAATCCAATCCCCGAGTGTATAATCCACTGCCGTCACCGACGACGTACCTGAAGAGACATCGAGATATCGAGATACAGACGCTCCAAACGTCGAGTTTCGTTGCGGACCCCCGCCAGGAACCTAGCCCGCACGGCCCGGCCGGCCGGCGCGCTGGCAAGGCACGGCGGCACGGGTGTGCAGGACCTGCTCCGGAGAGACGGGTTGGCTCGGCTCCGTGCCCCGCACTCCGTGCCGCTGGCCCGGCTGCGCTCGGCCCTACCCGTCCAGCTCCACTCGCACCGGCCCTACTCGGTCCAGCTCGACTCGGCTCGGCCGCGAGGCCCGACCTCGGCTCGGCTCAGCCCGGCTCGGCTCGGCTCGGCCCGGCTCCCGTGCTACGCAGGCACCGCCAGGATTATGCAGATGAGGCTTCTCCCGCAGGGAGTCCAGGACCGACTCCAGGACCCAATCCTGCAGGGGGTCTTCTCGGGCGCCCTGCGGCTCAATGCTGAAAAATGACGGCGGAACACTCGACCACCACATCCTGCAGGATGCGTGCAGCCACGCCGCGGAACGCCAAAACGACTCCGGTGTGTCCTACGCCCCGAGTACGCCCCGCCATACGCCCCGCCGTACGCCCTGCCACACGCCCCGCCGTCCGCGCACAGACCGGTTTCGGGCTGCTATTCGACACCCGTACGGCAAACCCGGCCGGAGAGCCTATGGCTGCGGAGGGGAGCTAAGTTCCTCTGCCAAAGGGCCGGTGGAAGCTTCCAGAGTCCGGCGCAGAGCTAGGCGGCACGGCCCACTGTGCACAGCCCCGGTTCGGGGCCAATGGCGCGATCCACGCCGGAAAAGAGCGCAACATTGATTTCTCGTATAAACGGACAAGAACATCCTGCCGTGTGTATTCCTGGCACTTCTTTTAGCGGACGGGCCGAGCGAGGACGTCGCGTGGGAGGCAGGGGCGAATTCAGCCTGGCATCATGATGGGGAGGGAGGGAGGGAGGGTGGGGGACATGAGAGTGAACGCTGTTGCGACACCTTTCAAGTTTGAATGGCCCGCCAGGCCCGCCCCCCACCCCGATCGCGGGGTTGACGTAACCGCTACGGGATAGAATAGTAGTAGTCGTCGTAGTAGCGGGCTCTCCCCCTCTGCGCGGCCCGCGACTGTCACCTTGATTGAGGAGGGAAAAAAAGTAATGACCACACCGCGCACTTCTCACGATGAATGAAAAATAGTTCCCCCCTCCCCCACTTTCTTGTGGAGGAAAAGGCAGGGGGTTGATAGTGATAAAAGGTTTGATAAGGGCTGGGGCGACAGGTCGCGGCGGAAAAAGGGGCGAGCAAGGAAAGGAATTGAAAAGGACTACAACAAAAGAAAAAATAAGACGAGAGGAAAAAATAAATTTTTCACAAACGACTCCTTGCAATGCACAGCTTAGTGATCACCCGGAAAGGATTCTAATAAATCACGCACTAATAAACTGTCTTGCACCTGCGTGGAAACCTTTCATCCAAACAAAACTCAAGACTATAGAATTTTTTTTAAAAAAAGATTCTTTTTCTTCTAAGATATGGGAGCTTCCAGTGAAAAAAAAAATTCCGGTGGGAGGGAGTGGTCATCCCCTCAGCGAGGTGCCCTATTTCACCCCTCAGAGGGGCTGAGCGTGTGTGCGTTGAGCAATGCACTCACAGTCAGCGTGAAGGGTGGCGTGCTAGGCTCCCACCCGGGTCCCACCCCTAGACCGCGGTGGTGCAACTCATCATAAACCAGGTTGCGTCAACGACGTCGCAGACAAGTATGGCCCGGCTATCTTCTCACATTCCTCAGGGGGAGGAACGCGGGGGGAGGTCCGAATTTAACCCGAAATAAAAAGAACGCCGCAGCACAGCAGCGTCGCACTTACAAAACGAATGCCCTCATTACGACACACTAGCAAGTACACTTTACCTGGCTTTACAAAGTTCGTTTTTATTAAAATCGCGTTGGCTAATGGTGTCCCCCGCTGGCTTGCTTACTGGCGAGCCTACTGGCCGCTCGGACGAGAGATTACCTCATCAGCGAGGGGAGGCAAGGCTTGAGGCAAGGTGACACGAGGGTTGGCTTTGACACGCTATTGACCAGCACGCCAACTGGTAATCGCGCGCACCAAAGACGAGTGTCAATTTGATCAATTAGGGGACACATTGGATGAAAAGCGGACGTCAGCGGCAATTACCGACGCCTCGGTCGGACGGACGGCAGACGGACGGACTGTCAAGACCGGTCAAGACAGGCGGACTTTGAATGAGAGGAGCAGAGATGGATGGACGGAAAGCCCCGGCACGAGGGACATCCCCCCACCCTCGGGCCTCAAATAAAGAGCTTCAAATGCCTTGAATTGGATTTGGTTTGTCTTTTTTTCCGGTGTGTTCGAAAATGGCAAAAGCGGGAGTGGGAGCAGCCACTTCCATTTTACGAGCAGGCGTCAAGATGATCCCTCGATAGCGTCAAATGTACCAAAGCCACAAGGGAGAGGAAGATGAGGAGGAGGAGGAGGAGGAGGAGGAGGACGGGACATTACAGGAAGAGAGAAGAAGGACGGTCCAAGACTGGGAGGAGATAGGCGACGCAAGGACGCCGGCAGGGGCGGCACAGCGGGGGGCGCTAATACTCAGCAACACTGTGCAATGCACGAGTCAGCATGGCCACCACGTCCGGACCCAGCAAACAAACTCTAGTCGGACCCGTGTGCAGTTTGTTCGACCTTTACAGTACGAAGTTAGTCGTCTTCGACAATTGCACCACTCCCCTTGTACATTCGGTACAGTAACTCAACTCAACTAAACATCGAAGAGTTGACTGGCCGAACTAAGGTCAGTTTACGACTTCTGTCGACATTTTTTCGCTTACAAAAACTAGTTTCTTTCTAAGCCAAGCCAGGTGGGGCAGCAGACCCTTGCGAAATGACGGATCTGCTGGGGTCATAATCTCACAGGACGCGACCCACGGCCCTCGGAGGGCGGAGCAGGCGGAGCCTGGTCTATTCAGAGACCCAGGAAGCGACTTCCTTCTGTTTACCCAGAGCTCCGCTCGAGCTCCGCTAGTGGGACGGGAAGTGACTCCGGTCGGTGTGTGTGTGCCCCGGAGCGTGGCGAAGTACGGCGACATGTTTGATTCCAACCCTCGCCTTCCTCCGCCACAGACGGACGGCCGGACGGCGTTGACGAGCTGATGAGATGAGGCAACGACCCCCCCACTGCGAATGTACAAACCCCCCGCTGTTCCGGTCAGCAAAACCTAATGTTGGGAGCAACGTTTGCATTGGGGTGTGCCCACAACACGTCCAGCCTTGATGGCAGCGAGCTCTATAAATAATTAAAACATGCCCCCATCTTCCTTGCAGCCCCTACGCTGCTTTATCTGCAACACGCGCTTGCTCTCTCTCGCAAAAACATAAATAATGACGCAAAGGACGGACGCGACAACGTGTTCCCCGGCTCACTTCATCAATCTTTCAGAACGGATTAAAGCGGCGACGAAAAGCTTGACTGCTGCAGGGGCCGTGCCTAAGGCAAGTGTTTTAGTGTTTTTTGAAAAAGAAAGTTTACAGTGCAACAGAAAAACCAAAGATTTCTCAAAGCCCATAGTTCCTTTTTATAATTTTCACTGAGCGGGGACAACCGACAATTTTGAACAAAATAACAAACTAAATGTTCTGCGACTTTGTAACTGCAACAACTGGGATGCGCAACGGTTTGCGCACTTTCCCTGTTCCCGAAGAAACGAGGCGAAGGCAAGGGGTCATTTGGCTGGCTTGCTGACCACCGAGGAGGAAAGAAAATGAAACAAAAGGGGGGACGAGGGGCGGAGCACGACTCCCAAATCACAATGCAAATGATGATAAAGGTGGAAATTAGGGACATGCACTGGCCGGCACGCCGCCACGCCTCCCGGACCGCGCGCGAACCCCGGCGGGACGTCCTCCGCCCCCCATCGGCCACGTCCCAGGACCTCTTGATCTCTCTCCCCGAGGAGCCGACCAAGTACGGGAGACACAGATGGCAGTCCTCACTCAGCCCGTGGTGGTGCCTTGGTGGCCTGGCAGCCACGTTAGCATATCATTACCAGCTTCAACTTGGCGAGGCGGGGCGCTGCGGCCATCACGCCCGCGCCTTCCTCCAGCGCCGCATTTAAATTTTCGGGGAGGCCTATTATCGGTGACCCGTCGACAATTATACACTCGTCCTGAGAGCGGCTAATAACTCCAACGATACTTAAAACTTTTTGGGCGCACAGACTGACAGGCAGACCGCTGTGGCCCAACAGAACATAGAAGGACCACGGGCGGGCCGTCGATGCAAATTTCATTTGCACAAGACGCTGGGCACTGAGCTACGCCCGGCCCCTCAAGGCCTTATCTCAACGATAAGATAAACCCAACCAGTCACCTACCTTCACCTCAGCAGCCGGCCGCTTTCTCTGGTGTCATAACTAGAGCCGTTTACGCGGAAACCGAACAAAGCCCAAGGCGATGGAGACAAAGTTTGTCACGTACAGTGTGGTGCCAAAATATGGAGCTGGCCTCGGTCCGTTACACTATACTACCGGGTGTCCCCCACCCCCTCCCCCCTGGCTGACTGATGACGCCCTTCGTGCAGGAAAAAGTGGCTTGATAATTAAAAGGACCTCAAGGTGCCTCGCACAGACATCAAAAACGCCTCGAGGGGTCCTCAGTACCTTGCCTTGCGGCGTCGTGGAATGCATGATACAGTAGAGACCACCATCCCTTACATTTTAATTAACACGTACTCTGTACGGAAACATTTTCTACATTATACCTGGATCAAACTTGTCCTTGCTATCTCAGCCAAACACTGAGCATTATGAAAGAATTTAAGAACGAACAATGTTTTGGCACAATCTAGACCAGTTCCAATTTCATCTGGGGTGTACTCCCAGGCGCCGTGTAGGCATAAGAAAGGTAAACCAGCAGTCTTTCTCTTTGAAACAGGGAGAAACAAAAGAACCAAACACAGAATAATGAAACAGTCCCCACATAAAAAATTGTGACACAGCGCGGACATCAGGAAGGAGTGACGGATTGATGAGAGGGAAGAAGCCGAGATAAGAACGTCAGATACTCGTTCACCCAGTGATACAAGAGGAGGTCAAATTTGCGGCACGTGTAGCTGTACACTATCGTACCACTCTGTCAACAAGAACAATCGTGCCCGCCCCGACTAGAACATGACCCGGCCTCAGCTCTTCAAACACCAATATGGGGCCGCTGTATTAATTAGTTCGGGACGAATTCGCAGCCCTATTTGATTGAAAGCTCGTCAAACATGCGAGCACACACACACACATGCACAAAATGGAAGCTGATATCCGCGTTTTTCGACAGTCGGACCGGGGGCATCCCTCTTTGCCCATAGGGTGAATAACAAAAGCATAAACTATTTTGCTGGGACTTCTCCCGCGGGGGCTGGGGCGCAACAATTTGTCCCCTCACTTGGGCGGCGTCCTTTAAACTGCCGTCAAATTGGCGGGCCGCGTCATCCAAACTTTGGACAGCCAATCGGGACGCGTTGACACACGGCGCCGCGCGCTAATTGGCGGAGACGCCCTGAAAGGTCCGTCTCCAAATTAGCAGAGTGCTGTTCGCGCGCGCCGCGTTCGCGCGTTGCCCTTATCGGGCGATAACGCGATTTAAGCCGATTGGAGATTAGGAAGGGAGTCATTGGCCAGCGTCCCTTGGCCTCCCTTGCCCGTCACGAGCGGTAGGATGCTAAAATTCCAGTTTATTCTGTTCATAAATTCAGTTCAGAATCGATTTTGAGCGGATATAGAACTTCTAGTGTAGAAAAATGTTGTAAATGTGTTTGACTTCAGTTCGGTTGGCCGGTTGGCCCTTTCCCTGTGACCTTCTGACCCAAGCGAGCAACCCGGAAAGTCCCTGCACAAGGCAACGAGCGAGTGACGCCTAAAAACAGTCCCTGCGTCACGCCGGGGCTCCTTTCCTAGACCAAAATAAAATAAACGAGTATTCGAACCCCTCGTAGTCCTCGTACCAGCGCCGCGCGCCCGCCCTCAAAATAGAACGGTACGAGCACGCACTGCTGGCCAGGCTCCTGGCCGCCCGGCCCCGCGCCCTGCACTCGCACGAGCGTTCGGCGCGCCAAATTTCAGCCGCAATTCGCCTTCAGCCTCCACGGTTCCCATGCTGCCGCCAGTCACTCTGTGTGTCACTCGCTTGTCCTCCGGAGGGGTGCGAGAAGGACGGAGCCACCGGCCTGCCTGCTGGTGGATCCCCGGCGGGTCACGCTGCCGCCCGCAGCGTGTGCAGGTGTCAGACCTAATTTCCTGGTGGGCGCAACAAACCAGCATCCCATATCAACTTGCGGGCGCGGCTCCGACCCGCCAGCCCTGCCAGGACGATGCGGGCGCAGGCAGCAAAGCCCGAGGGCACGCGCAGCCATACATCAACAGCCCAAGGACACACACAGGGTGATTTCCAAACAGCGGAATCAGGATTCCGCCTGCTATCGGATCAGGAGTCCAAAGGAGGGGACCAAAGTCCGCAGGGGGTTGAGAACACACCGAGGGCCCACACCCCCCCTCGAAATCAGGACGAACATAATTCAAGTTCAAAGTGCTTCAGCAGTGGGCCCTCGCAACTGGGTCGTCTTAAGATAAACACGAAATTGTGAATTGAGTTCACACTGAGACACGAGTCGCCAAACGCCAAGCAAAATAACACACGTCTCACGTGTTTTCCGAAATCGCGCATTAGGCAACCATCACGTAAAATTGTTTCCCGTCGGGTAACATATTGATCCTAGAGTGTCCCTTGGCAATCATTTAAACTAACTTCCTGGCCCTTTTTTCTGAACACATAAAACCGCACCGTGAGGGACCTTTCTCCGCTTCACACATTAGGCGAGCTGCCAGCCTGCCTAAAAGTACAGGCCACCAGCTCCGACCCCATCTTTTAAATTTAACTATACTCAATTCACCTCTCTTGCCAAAAATGCCACACCCGCGGCGGGATTTGAACTCCGAACCCCAGGTCACCACCATTATCGTGTCATCCCCGCAGGTCGTGCGACCTTCCGACTGCATAAGCGCGTCCGCGGGCCGTAAAACATTGAATCTAACACGCGTCTGGAAAGACCTTTATCAGCGTTACGACTGGCGCTCACACACACACAAACACACACACACAGAGGAAAACCGCACGCTTTTCACAATTACTGCCGCTTCCTGTAACTTTATAACGAAGCACGCTATCGCGGCGCCGAGAGCTCGCTGTTTCGGTCGCCGCATTGCCCATTTTTCGTGAAAAAGATAGCGAAACTGAGATGATGATACCATAACAATTCAGCAACTCGCGCGGGTCGCCCGCGGCGCAGCGCGGAGCCCTGGTGTTGCGGCCGGGCCGGTTCACCTCGACGGAGTCTCGCTCGACGGAGTGGGCCAGCGGCAGAGACCGAGCCGAACCACGTCGCAAAGTTATGGCGGCACGACACTAGAAATACACGCCCGTCACAGCGTCGAGCGAATTTAGGGTCAATTAAACGACGATTAATGAGGAAAAAGAAGAAACGGGCGGCTGGAACTGCCGGGGCACCGCCACCGCCCCGGGTGGGGATGGAGGCAAGGCGGAAGACTGGGAGCCCTGGGTCCTGGAGCGTCCCGGTTTGGCGCGTCGAGGCGGCACCAATCGGGGGCCAATCCAAAGCCATGCAGTTCGCACTGCAATCCGGAAGATTGGCCATCGAAATACCCGGCAAAAGTTTTCCAAGAGGGTGAATTTGATGCCAGTGGAAGACGGCATTTTGAATTGCCATCTCCATAAAGCACAGTGTATGATTCGCTCGTATCTTCAGTGATGCGAAAGACTGGACCCAATTTGGAAAGACTGGGCATGTAAAATCCCAACCGGCAAGCTCTACCTCCCCGGGGCGAACACGAATAACACGGAGCGTCTAATCCAAGCTCGGACTCGGCCAGAGCGGCCCGTGCAGCCTCCTCGCGGATTTGAGGGGCCCAGAAGCAGAGCATACCAAACGTGGAGCTTAGGGGTCTCCGCGCGGGAAACGCAAAAAAAAAAAAATAAGTAAATAAAAAAAAATGAAAAATCATGCGGAAAACTGAAAAAAGTGACACAACAAAAATTCTTCCTGATTTTTTTTTCATTTTTGCTTAGCTTTTCCCCCAAAAAATTCTATTTCTGAGCGCTTCTGTTTGGAAAGGCTGTATTTACGCGAGAGCTCGCATTGTTCAACCTCGGGGATACCAGTCCGACTCCTGCGATGTTTATCCCGACCACATGGAGGGGTCACACGGGTCACGGTGCTCCCGGCACGGCCCCCTCAAAAATCCCTGGAATATCATTTGGAGCGCGGCCGCTGGATTAGGACCTTGTTACAGGCGAGGCCCCGGCGGCGGGCCGGCCTAGCGGCCCCGCCCGGCCCAGCTCTGGCACAAAAGCTTCTGTGTGAAATATCCATCAAGAAGGACGGGCGTCGCTCTGGCGACTTGGTGGGCGTCGTTTGTCTTCGTCGGCCGCGAAGCAGCCAGCCCGCGCAGCGCGCAGCTACGCGCAGCGAGCCAGGACTAAGTGCGCCTATAGCGTGACCCAACACACACAAATTTAATCCTTTTGTGAATAAATTGCGGACGCCGCGCGCTGCCGGGCCCGGCCGGGCCTTTGTCGTCGACGCGGGCCTCGGAGGCCCCCTTCATCGTGATGGCACTCATCGCGCGAGTAGAGTCCTAGAATAAGTTAAGGTCTGGTTCTAGGACCCACGCGCGGCACGTGGCGCCGTTTCTAACATTCCATTTCTAGTCCCCCCCCCACCCTTTTTGAAAATCGAGGAGGCCCGCGGGGTGGGGGTGGGGGGAATAGCGTGGCGAGACTGTCGGGAGGGCGTCGACGGCAAGAAAGGCAAGCGGAAACGGTGCCGCGACGGCGCCTGGAAAGCTCGGCCAGGGCGTGGCGTGGCCGGGAGGGAAGAGGGGAGAGGGGGGAGGGGGGGTCGGCGCCGCTTGCACCTGACAGGAGGCATTGCGGTAGTGGAGGATGAATGCGTGCGGCGCGAAGAGGGAGAGAGGAAGGTCCTGCAGTCCGCCGCCGAGTCGCTGGAGTCCGCGCGCTGCACTCCCCCACCCCTCCGCGCTGCAACTGGCTGGCTGCGACTCGGCCAGCCAGCCAGGCTTGGCGCCAGCCCCGCGCCTGCACCGCGCCTGCACCGCGCCAGACCACCAACTGGGTCACCGTCCAAACCTGACCCACGCCGACGACCACGTTTTCACCAGCTGAGTCCTGATGCCCCCGCCGGCCCCCCCGCCGTCGCCGTCGCCCCCCGCCGGCCGCGAGCGTAACCTCGCGCCGCAGGCCGATGCTGAAGAGCGCTCTCGGCGTCCTGTCCCTCTCTCTCTCTGTCGCACGCACGAGGCGCCGCCCGTGAGGGCGCGAGAGAGACGGCGCGCTGTCCGGCGGCACGGCGCTGCGCTGGCGCCAGTGTGGGGGTCTGGCTGGCCCTCGGGGGCCGGCGGGCCCCTGCACCAAGGACCGGCGGCAAGTGAAGCCTTGACGGCCCACTGTACGTAAAGAACGCGGCCAATTCGCTGGGCGGCCCGCGCCAGCGCGCCACAGCACATGTCAACCCCGTCAAGACCCCCAGGCCGGAAGCGGCGAGGGGTGGAGAGAGAAACGGCAAGAAAGACGACCCCCCAGTCGCGCTTGTGTGTGTGTGTGTGTGTGTGTGTGTGTGTGTGTGTGAGAGAGAGAGAGAGAGAGAGAGAGAGAGAGTGTGTGTGTGAGAGTGTGTGTGTGAGTGTGTGTGAGTGTGAGTGAGCGGCCCGCGCCCACCGACAAGATTTATTTTAATGCCTTCATTAGGGATCGCCCTGGCTGGGAGGCGGTCGCGGGGCACGACGGCGCGGCCCGCGGCGGGCGGATACCTGGCTCGCCCCGCCGCCAAGCGCGATCCCGGCCGTCGTCGTAGCCGGCGGCAGAGAGCACCGCGTCAAAGGCCGCGGGCCGCGGGGGCTTAGGGGCTCAGAAAAACGAGGCGCGGCGGAAGCGCGCTGCGACAGTCAGCCCCACCGGGGGCCACACCGGCCGGGCCCCACCCCCATCCATCCATGCATTGCCATGCATTGCCGGCAGTCATGGCAGTGCCGCGCGGTGCCGGTGGCGTCCGCCACGCACGGCTAGAGCGCGCCACCGACGCCACCGGCGACGCCGAGGGAAGGGCGGCGGACGAATCCCTAGATGCATTTCCATATTGAATTCGATACCCGGGCGGTCGGTCCTGCCCGGTCCGTTCCAGGGCGCAACGGGACGGCCGCCGGATAGGGACACTGGAGTCGGCTCGCTGGAGTGGACCTGCCCAGCCACTGCGTCCACAGCGCTTACGGAAGACGGGCCGAACCGCAATCCGTGGTCGCCGGCGCCGTGTGGTCGTCGTCGCCACCATTCAGAAATGGAAACTAGCCCATCAGGTGCCCAACACAGTGTGATAAACGAGTCGCGGTTGTTCGACCCGCCCTGCCGGCGCCATGGTATGTAGTCACGGGCATCATCCCCAAGGCCGCCATCAACAAGGCCGTGCACGTTTCCGGAGAGGCGAGCCCAGACCGTCCGCACCAAGCCCGGCCAGCGCCACGCGTCTCCATAGCGCCGCGAGCCGGCGCACAGTGGGCCAGAAGACGGGTGGAGGCGGTCCAAATCCCGGACGTGTTTTAAACTCCAGAGTTGCTAAATGGGACTCGAATCCAACATGAGACCCCACCAATGGATTCCTCCTTCAGAAGGCAATCTATTGATATGGGATCACACGTCCGGT
>CM060099.1:7712367-8032367 GCA_030522485.1 Stenchaetothrips biformis
AAGCAAGGACTCCCAAAAAGTGAAATGAGCTACATACGAGGAAAATTCTTCCGCCCCCGTGCTCGCGACGCGTCCGCGACGCCACCACCCGATCGGTCGCCCCAGATCGGGCCGGCTCGGCACGAGCCGTTGGAGCCCCGCGTGTCCGAACCTGGCCCTAGCCGACCTCAGCCGCCCCCCTCTACCAGCAGTACAACAATCGCACCTGGATGTATGGCATCATGGACGACGACGCACGGCGGGCAGAAGAAACTACGAGCGCGGCTGTAGCGAATCCCATCCCGACTTCATCGCTCCAGGGTCCCGTTCAAGTGAGGATTTTTTTCGTCCCACTTATGTGACCCAGAAATCGCACCCTTCACGCACGCTCTTTAAAGATGTCTGCCGGCTGCCTCGCGGACAAAGGGACGCGGAAGGGCGCACTCTGCGACTGGCCGACGCCACCGCAGTGGGCCGCCCACAGTGGGCCACACAGTGAGCCACACAGTGTGGCCAAAGCCTCTCGCGGGCCGCTGAATCTCAGGCCCGTCATTCCGGCCGAGCTGGCGGTCCAGCCATCCAAGTCGCCAACGTGTCCCGCCGTCCAAGAAGTGGCCCGGACAAGTTACCGAAATAGCCCGGCGGACCGCGAGCGGTGCCCGCTGGGGTTGTCAATGAATCGGCGTGCTGACTCCAAGGCGCGGGGGCAAGGGCGCCACCGAGGAAAGCCAAACCGGGCGGTCCTTCCGCCGCCACGTCTCTATCGCACTCACGGGCCGTACACCCAGAAACATGATTTCATGAATCAAGTGAAATATTTTTCTTGATGCAAAATACTTGATTCAAGCTGAACCGAGTGTCAGATCAATACGACGTAATAGGCTTTGAATATTTCTACTCCAATCGAAGCAGAACTTCACTGCGGCACATTAATGCAAAAAAAATTACTTGCGTCAAGTTAATTTTACTTGATTCAAGAAATCATTTTTTTTTTCTTGGCGCAGGGCTGCGAGAGACAGCGGGCCGACCCCGGACGGTGTTTTGTCGCTGTCTCTCTCGCAGCCCTGCGGGACGCTGCGGGACGCCGCTCGAGTGCGAGAGAGACAGAGCGTCCGTCCACCACAGCCCTGCGCGGCACCGGGCTGCGGCCAGCGTCGCGGCCTCCATGCCCGTCCCGCCGTCGGACCGTTGGCACTGTTGGTCTTTCTGACGCGGCCCGTGCGTGCGCGGCATTATTCAACACTGCGGCGAGTCGGAGCAGAGCGACTTGTTTGAGCGTCAGACACGTTCGCGACGCGACGCCGCCGCCGCGGCACGTCCGACGGGCCGAGCAACAGCGGGGCTGCGGCGCGGCCGAGGGTCGCCGTTCACCACGGCCGAGCGCACAGCGAGCCAGGCGTCAGAGCGCCGGGACCGTGGTTCGACTCCGCGCCGAGTTCGTCAGGCAGTTGCCGGTTCGGGGAGTGAAAACGGAAAAACGCCACCGGCCCCCCTGATCCCCTGTTTCGGGGAGTGCACCGGGGAGAAACCCTAGGCCGCAAGGGGATTCGAGCGGCCGGGACGGGGGCGGGGCGGGGCGCGGTGGGAGGGGCGGGCGTCGGCGGCGCGAGTTAAGGCCTTTTAAAAATAGGTTGAGTGTGGTCGTGTGTAAGTGAACCGTCTCGCCCTGCCTGCCACCGGCGGGGCCGGGCAGGGCCCCACCGGGCCCCACCGGGCCCCACCAGCCCGCGCGCCTGCACTGCAAACCATTCGGGGGGGGAAGGGTTTAACGAGGAACGAAAAGAAAAGAGGGAACGAGAACGAGTGAGTAAGTGGCCAACAGGCAGGACGAATGAAGACCGACAACCAAACCAGGCGACTAGCGTGTGCTTTGTAGGTCTGCGTTTACTTCCGGGGTGCCATGAGAATGCCCCGCGAGTGCCCAGCCAGTGCGCTTCGGGGTGCCGTACGCCAGGCGTAACAGTGGCGCCATTTGCATAATAAGAGCGTGGAAGCGTTCTACATCCCTTTCGCTCTCGAGATTGAGATCGCAGTGCGTGAGAGAGAGGAGAGAGAGAGGAGAGAGAGAGAGAGAGGAGAGAGAGAGAGAGAGAGAGAGAGAGAAGAGAGAGGAGAGAGAGAGAGAGAGAGAGAGAGAGAGAGAGAAGAGCGCATGGCAGCACAGCACGGTGGAAAAAGAAAGGACAGACAATGTACCCTGTCATTACAGGGGCGTACCGGGGCGTACGGCGGCACAATACTGGCGCGGCGGTGGCCCAGGGCCGCCCCCCGCTTCACATCACTCCAGTTTATTCAGCGTGGTGTACAGACCGGCCCGACAGTGTGTACAGCCTGTACAGTCGCGGCAGGGATTTCACACTTGCTATGCATGAGGTCATGCACCACGACGGAGTGCACCGAGACCACAACGTACAGTCCGCGACGGCAGAACGTGCGAGGCCCGGGCGGGCGGCGCGTGGCTGCAGCAGTCGGTCTCCGTGATGACTTGATCCGTTGGACCGCGGCGGGGCCGCCAGCGCCGCGGAGGGCAAAGGGCCCGCCATGAATAACCAAGGACCACGCACAAAGGGCGGAGATAAATACGAATTATTATTCAAACCCGCCTAACAAGCTTTATTTGCGTTTTAATGGGTCGTACTCGTCGCGGTCCTGGACCGCGCAGGGTCACCCTATCTGATCACCGCCACGCTCCGCGCTCCACGGCCCTGCGAGGCACGGCTCGTGTCCGTACCGACCGGAACCGGCAAAAAGGGAGCCGGCGATCGGCTCCGGCCGGGGTGCCGGCCGTGGGTTCGAAACCCAGCAGCCAGATTCCAAACAGTGCTTTCGACGTTCTGTCCCTCTCGCACTCGTGAGCCGTCCCGCAGGGGTACGAGTGAGACAGAGCGACCAACTACTGTTCGGAATCTGCCTGCAGCGCCGCGCATTCTTGGCTCTGCCTGGCCCGCAGTTCGTTCAACCCGCCACCACCTCCTGGGTCGGCGGGGGCGGCGCGGCCCGCACCAAAAAGTTGCATCACCGTCGCCATTCAGGAGAAAGTTCTGCGCGGACGGCGGGGCGCGAACCCGCGCCGCATGCGAACGGTTAGGTTAAGCCATTTGCATTGGGGGGAGAGGGAGGGACAGAGAGAGAGAGAGAGAGAGAGAGAGAGAGAGAGAGAGAGAGAGAGAGAGAGAGAGAGAGAGAGAGAGAGAGAGAGCGCACGAGGGTTCCGCTCAGCTGGCCAGGCGCGGCCAGAACGGAAGCGGTTCAATCTCACTCCGCATCAGTGCGGTGCGGTGTGGGTATTGATGCAGCCGAGGGCGACGCGAGCCGCCCTGGCCGCCCTGGGGCATCATTAGGCGCTGCTTGTCCATCTCGTGTCGTCGCTCCAGCCTGCGAGCCTCCAGTGCCTCGCCTCCAGTGCGCGGCGGTGCGCGAGCAGTGCGAGGGGAGGGGGTCCGGACAGCTGGGCTCCAGCTGATTCCAGCCGGGCTCCATCCGGGCTGCTTCCCCACCCCCTGCCCCCCCTCCACCCTTCGCGCTCGGTTGCCATGCGAGCCAGGCGCGGCAGGCGAGGCAGGGAGGGTCCCTAGCGATGCGCTCGCTTGCTGCCTCGCTGCCGTCGGCTCGGTCTCGGACAAGCCCTGGAGAAACGCCCTTCAAACCCTGCGCGAGCCCTGGACAACCCAACATGGAGCGGGCCGGCCGCTGGAGCCAGCGAGAGCGCGCGCGCGGGAGAGAAAAGAAATTACCGAGAGGGGGTGCAGACCAATTTAGCAGAGTTGATCATTTTCGACCAATCACAAAAGTTAAGATTGGGGGCCGAAACTTGAAGAGGAAAGCCTGTGGGACCGACTAATCGTTCTGACGTTCGTGGCTGAAATGTCACCGGTTTGACTTGAGGGCTTCGCTCCGGAGCGGGTCGGCACATAGCCATAGAGCGGCGAGCCCCCGGGCGGCCGGGCCTCGCGAGCACACTGCTGCCCCGCGGGGCTGCCTACCCGCCACGGCGCGCTTGGCCCTCATCGTGCGGGTCCGACTCGAGGCGGGCGGGCGGTCCTGACGGCAGGGCGGCGCCGACCCACCCGCTCAAAGTTCTCCGGGGACGCCTTCCGGGCGGTGCGCCGGACAGGGCCGGGCCGCCGGCCGGGGCGCCGCGCAGTAATAGAAAAGTTGCCGCTAAGTCCGAGAGCTCGGCGGGGGGATCAAAACTGCGCGGGGCCGCCGGCGTCTGGATCGTCCCTGGCTCAGTGGCGTCGCCGCGCCGTCGCCGCGGTGGCGCCGGCGCCGGCCCGGGGACGTAAGAAAGATGGCCCGGCGCGGCCGCCCCCAAGGCCCCCGTCTCCCCGTCCGCGGCCCCGCGGCCCCGCCACATTCTGCCGAACCTTCAGCCCAGCAATCAGCATAATTTGTGCGCGGGCCCCAATCACGGAAGGGCCCCCCCGCCTTTCTGCCCCATTCCGACCGGTCGTTCTGGCGGTGAGCGTGTGTGTGTGCGTGTCTGTGTGTGTGTGTGTGTGTGTGTGTGCGTGTCTGTGTGTCTGTGTGTGCGGAGGCCTCGTAAAAGGACGGGCCCAGCGTCACGACAGTGCGTGGGCCAATTCATAAGGCACCTTTCCCGTTCGGGATGAGTTGGGCCCAATTGGTCGGAACCCGAGCGAGTCGAGGCTCCACGGCGACGCCGGGCCACCGGCCCACCGCGGCGGTGGGCTGCTTGGCCGCTTCCTCCTCCTCGGTGGGAGGCGAGACCGGCGGGGCCTAGACGACGGCGCCGTGCTCGCCCACCCGTCCGCTCTCTGGGGCCCACCGAAATCGCGCCGCGCCGCCGTCGTCGGGCTATCGCCTTCCTTTTTTTTCGCAATTTAGGCGAACAGCGCTCGGCGTCGTTGAGGCAGGTCGAGCACGTCGCGACCATCGAGTCGAGATTCTAGGAAGCCCGCCAGCGTTCCCGGAAAGCCGGCGTCCGCGGCGCGGCGCGGCGCCGCCAACAGAAATAAAGTGAGGTGACCGCCTCTCCACCGGTCTACTGTCCCACCGTGCGACGCGGAGCTCCGCCGCGCCCGGCACACTGTCACGCCGGCGAACCTTCAAGGACCTCGCGGCCTAGAAGCACGGCCAAGGAGTACCTTTCATCGCGAGTCCCTTGACAGCGCACGCACGACCGACTGGGCGATTTGGACGAGTCCACTCGTTGCCGGGGCACTCATGGCGCTCTCCGCGCGGGTGCGAGAGAGACAGAACGGCAGCGGTGCACTGCACGCGGCTGCCGGTGCGCTGCCGGCTAGCTGGGCCCCTGGGCCCAGTGGGCCAGAAGACCGTTGAGGCGGCCAAAATCCCGGACGCGTTTTGAGCTCCAGAGTCGCTAAATGGGACTCGAATCGTACGTGTGACCTCACCACTGGATTCCTCGATTGGAGAGCAATCCATTGGTGGGGTCAAACGTTCGGTTCGAGTCCCATTTAGCGGCTCTGGAGCTCAAAACGCGTCTAGAATTTTGGCCGGCTCTTCTGGGCCACCGTGCCGTGTTGGCTCACGAGCGTTTGCACACCGGTCAAATATTGTCACATTCTTGGCCGTGTTTGGCAGGCTCATTAAGGCTGTGCGCCATGTGGAAATTCACCACGCGTCCTTCTCCATCAGCAGCGCGACGCTCAACAATCGGGAGCCAAGGCCTCGCGTCGAGGACGACGGCCGACCCGACTGCCTACCCGCCGATCCCTTCGGCTAGGTCCTCCCTGGACGTCCTCGAGGAAGCTAGAGGGCAGCCGGCAGGCTCCCCGCCCAGCTGAGAGGCTGGCCCACTGCGGGCCCCGCTCCATTCGCGTCAACGGCCGCTCGGACTTAGCAAACTAAGCATGCAGTGCTGGCGCTTACCTTGTTTCTAATGAGGGTGATGGGCGGCACGGCGTCGGGGTTGCGCTGGCAGGGCAAGCCCGCCGACAACCGGGCACACACATTGTGGAGGCACGCGTGGCAGTCTGGAGATGAGAGGGACACACAGAGACAGCAGCACGTTAGTCGGCATGTGCACAGCATCCCATGCAGAGACCGCGTCCGCGCGCAGCTGGGCGGCACACTGGTTTCTTCACTATTGCTAGAACTACAGTTCGACTTGGACGTCACGCAGGTATTTTCACTCGAGGTGGACACGGGCGAGGTGCCCCGCGAGGGCAAATTCAGTTTCTGAACGGCGGCCGCCAGCGAGTTGACCGTTTCGCGCACACAGAACATATCCAAATCCAGGGGGCCGTGAGGGCCGTGGGGGCCGTGGGGTCCCGAGGGGGGCCGCGGGGGCCGCTGCAGGGCGCCGTGGCTGAGCGACCGCGGCCGCGCGTCGCGCAGCATGTAGTTGTCCGCGTCTATCAGCAACGGCGGCGCCAGGGTGGGGGGCATCTTGGAGTCGTAGCACTTGGAGGAGCACACGTCGAAGTTGGGGTTGATGGTATCCTTGTTTTGTGTCACCCCTATGACGGGGGCCCCGGGGACCCCGAGGGCCGCGTGCGGCGGGGGGATGTTGGGCTGGGGCTTGAGCATAGCCATGGGCGCCGCCACTTCCCCAGTCAGCAGCTCGTTCATGAGCTGGTGGTACTGCTTGAGCTTCCCCAAGGCGCAGGGCGCACAGGGGCTGCTAGTTGCACTGGTCGGGATGTACATCCCTGGGCGAGCCCTAGCCGGAGCCCGAGCCTCCTCCTGCACATGGCCCAACTCGACCGACCCTTCGCGACCAAGCGCACACCAGTGACTGAGCGACCGAGCCAGAGCCAGAGCCGAGCCGGCCGGCCAGACTTGGGCCCCTTCCCTTGGCCTGTCTGCCAGCTCGCCTGGCGGCCAGGCTGGCGGCCTCGGCGGGGCGACTGCTGCCCGGGCTCGTTCCTCGTTCGGCAAGGCTCGGCTGGGTTCGGCACTATATCGCTCGGCTCGCGGCGCTGGCGGTCTGGCAACGCCGCGCTGCCGGCCGGGCCGCGGCCGTGCTGGTGCTGGCTGCGCTGCCATGGCGCTGCCGGCCTGCCTGGCACAGCAGTGCCTGCCTCCTTCATCCCTGCGGCCCCCCAACGGCTCGGCTCGGCCCGCGGCCCAAGGCTTCGGCTCGACTCGGCCGCGCTCCGCTCGCCTCCTGCACAGCAAAAGTACTGCGGCCGGGCCTTTTCCCAATCTCTGGCCATTCGGCTGGGCC
The DNA here is from genome assembly GCA_030522485.1 of Stenchaetothrips biformis. NCBI lineage: Eukaryota > Metazoa > Arthropoda > Insecta > Thysanoptera > Thripidae > Stenchaetothrips > Stenchaetothrips biformis. The sequence goes on from CM060099.1 coordinate 7,719,503, forward strand.
TCGGTGTACCACGGTGGAACGGCACGTCCTAGGGAGGATTAGCGTGCCCAGTGCGGCCATTGAGGCGGCCGTCAATGGGCTGGACAGCCATCAATGGCCGCAGCCTGCACAGCGCCAGGAAGGCTTGGTGTAGTCCAACTTCTAGCGCCCACAGGAAGCGGCCACCACCAAAATCTGCCGTGTCCGCCGCGCGCGCCCTTCGGCCGCCTCGAACCCGCCCTGGACGGGCTGGACGAAGTGCTAACGAACCAAAAAGAAGGCCTGACCCAGCACGCGAGTCCCGCAAACGCGTACAAAAGTAAATGAATAAACCCAGCACATCAAAAAGAAGGCTGACGTCTCGAAATTGCAATTATTTTTGCCGGGTACGACGCGGGTGACGGCATACGAAAGAAGCGCTTTTCAACGTTGTCAGAGTGAAAGGCAGCCGGTGCGCTGTCTCTCTCGCACTCACGGGACGGCCCGTAGGGGTGCGAGAGAGACACAGCGAGAGCACGCCGTTCGGAATCGCCCTGCTGCGCCCTCGAGCCAGGGGAAGAAACAAACTTGCATGGAAATGACGGGCCGAGACAAAGCAGGGCAGTGGCAGGTCTCCCTCGCACCCCGACGGGCCGCCCCGTGAGTGCGAGAGAGACCTGCGTAGGGCGGAGCAGGGCGCAACAAAAGGGATCGAGCGAAGGGCGCTGAGCTACGCTACGCTGCTGTGATGACTCGCTGTGCGACATGAAAAATTCGGTGCAGGTTCTGATGATCTTTTGACTGTCACAACACCGGGCCGGGGCCTAGCAGCAGCGAACAAAGGAGAGCCACCCTCGTCCTCGTGGGGTTGGAGGGTGGCGTCCGTCAGGGCGAGGCGACGGGGGTCGGTGTTAGTTGGTGCTGATTGCAACGGCCAGGCTCGCCAGCCTGCCTGCCTAGTGCTGTTGGGGATCGCGCAAAACACCTGTACGAGCCACGACAGGGGCCCGCTGCCTGCACGCCGCGACGGCGACCCCCTCGAGACGCTTGCCGCAAACTTGCCGGCATTTAGTCCGAGCAGAGCTCCAATTTACCACTCCCGCGCTGCGCTGCTGAGCTCTTCGGTCCGACTGTGTGCCCCTCTGCTCTCTCGCCTTGGCAGCACTAGCCTGCCCGTGGCCTGTTGCCTGGGACGGCGCACGCCCCGGCAGCACTAGCCTGCCCGTGGCCTGTTGCCTGGGACGGCGCACGCCCCGGCAGCACTAGCCTGCCCGTGGCCTGTTGCCTGGGACGGCGCACGCCCCGGCAGCACTAGCCTGCCCGTGGCCTGTTGCCTGGGACGGCGCACGCCCCGGCAGCACTAGCCTGCCCGTGGCCTGTTGCCTGGGACGGCGCACGCCCCGGCAGCACTAGCCTGCCCGTGGCCTGTTGCCTGGGACGGCGCACGCCCCGGCAGCACTAGCCTGCCCGTGGCCTGTTGCCTGGGACGGCGCACGCCCCGGCAGCACTAGCCTGCCCGTGGCCTGTTGCCTGGGACGGCGCACGCCCCGGCAGCACTAGCCTGCCCGTGGCCTGTTGCCTGGGACGGCGCACGCCCCGGCAGCACTAGCCTGCCCGTGGCCTGTTGCCTGGGACGGCGCACGCCCCGGCAGCACTAGCCTGCCCGTGGCCTGTTGCCTGGGACGGCGCACGCCCCGGCAGCACTAGCCTGCCCGTGGCCTGTTGCCTGGGACGGCGCACGCCCCGGCAGCACTAGCCTGCCCGTGGCCTGTTGCCTGGGACGGCGCACGCCCCGGCAGCACTAGCCTGCCCGTGGCCTGTTGCCTGGGACGGCGCACGCCCCGGCAGCACTAGCCTGCCCGTGGCCTGTTGCCTGGGACGGCGCACGCCCCGGCAGCACTAGCCTGCCCGTGGCCTGTTGCCTGGGACGGCGCACGCCCCGGCAGCACTAGCCTGCCCGTGGCCTGTTGCCTGGGACGGCGCACGCCCCGGCAGCACTAGCCTGCCCGTGGCCTGTTGCCTGGGACGGCGCACGCCCCGGCAGCACTAGCCTGCCCGTGGCCTGTTGCCTGGGACGGCGCACGCCCCGGCAGCACTAGCCTGCCCGTGGCCTGTTGCCTGGGACGGCGCACGCCCCGGCTCAGCTCAGGCCTGCTCGAGGAACCCGTGTGTTCAACCGAACCCGCAACCACGACCCGTGCCGCTCTCATTCCCATCATGACCACCAAGGACGGCGGGTACTTGCCAAGCCGCGGAATATCAATAGAGCAGTCCGAGGAAGACGTTGGCTTCGGTTCAGTACCCGCTGGGCCGGCCGGCCGGCCCGACCCACCGCCTGCCTTCCCTTCGACTCCCGACTCGGGGGATGACGCCTCGCCATCAGTCAGTGTCAACTTGCACATAATTTTCGCTGAGTCGACGAGCTGCTGGCGTAGCTGGCGTGGGGTTGGGAGGTCCGACCGAGTCGGCGAGCCGGCCGGGGACGGAGCGTCTTGCAGCGGGCCAGCGGGGCCCAACGACCCGGCTGGGGGGCAGGACGCTGCGACCGGCCAGATCAAACTCAACGGTCGAAACGAGATGAATCTCTTTCAGGTACCCGTGCACGTACCCAACGCTCGTGGCAGTGCGTTAGGATGATTTTCGTGCTTTCGGAATCCAATCCCCGAGTGTATAATCCACTGCCGTCACCGACGACGTACCTGAAGAGACATCGAGATATCGAGATACAGACGCTCCAAACGTCGAGTTTCGTTGCGGACCCCCGCCAGGAACCTAGCCCGCACGGCCCGGCCGGCCGGCGCGCTGGCAAGGCACGGCGGCACGGGTGTGCAGGACCTGCTCCGGAGAGACGGGTTGGCTCGGCTCCGTGCCCCGCACTCCGTGCCGCTGGCCCGGCTGCGCTCGGCCCTACCCGTCCAGCTCCACTCGCACCGGCCCTACTCGGTCCAGCTCGACTCGGCTCGGCCGCGAGGCCCGACCTCGGCTCGGCTCAGCCCGGCTCGGCTCGGCTCGGCCCGGCTCCCGTGCTACGCAGGCACCGCCAGGATTATGCAGATGAGGCTTCTCCCGCAGGGAGTCCAGGACCGACTCCAGGACCCAATCCTGCAGGGGGTCTTCTCGGGCGCCCTGCGGCTCAATGCTGAAAAATGACGGCGGAACACTCGACCACCACATCCTGCAGGATGCGTGCAGCCACGCCGCGGAACGCCAAAACGACTCCGGTGTGTCCTACGCCCCGAGTACGCCCCGCCATACGCCCCGCCGTACGCCCTGCCACACGCCCCGCCGTCCGCGCACAGACCGGTTTCGGGCTGCTATTCGACACCCGTACGGCAAACCCGGCCGGAGAGCCTATGGCTGCGGAGGGGAGCTAAGTTCCTCTGCCAAAGGGCCGGTGGAAGCTTCCAGAGTCCGGCGCAGAGCTAGGCGGCACGGCCCACTGTGCACAGCCCCGGTTCGGGGCCAATGGCGCGATCCACGCCGGAAAAGAGCGCAACATTGATTTCTCGTATAAACGGACAAGAACATCCTGCCGTGTGTATTCCTGGCACTTCTTTTAGCGGACGGGCCGAGCGAGGACGTCGCGTGGGAGGCAGGGGCGAATTCAGCCTGGCATCATGATGGGGAGGGAGGGAGGGAGGGTGGGGGACATGAGAGTGAACGCTGTTGCGACACCTTTCAAGTTTGAATGGCCCGCCAGGCCCGCCCCCCACCCCGATCGCGGGGTTGACGTAACCGCTACGGGATAGAATAGTAGTAGTCGTCGTAGTAGCGGGCTCTCCCCCTCTGCGCGGCCCGCGACTGTCACCTTGATTGAGGAGGGAAAAAAAGTAATGACCACACCGCGCACTTCTCACGATGAATGAAAAATAGTTCCCCCCTCCCCCACTTTCTTGTGGAGGAAAAGGCAGGGGGTTGATAGTGATAAAAGGTTTGATAAGGGCTGGGGCGACAGGTCGCGGCGGAAAAAGGGGCGAGCAAGGAAAGGAATTGAAAAGGACTACAACAAAAGAAAAAATAAGACGAGAGGAAAAAATAAATTTTTCACAAACGACTCCTTGCAATGCACAGCTTAGTGATCACCCGGAAAGGATTCTAATAAATCACGCACTAATAAACTGTCTTGCACCTGCGTGGAAACCTTTCATCCAAACAAAACTCAAGACTATAGAATTTTTTTTAAAAAAGATTCTTTTTCTTCTAAGATATGGGAGCTTCCAGTGAAAAAAAAAATTCCGGTGGGAGGGAGTGGTCATCCCCTCAGCGAGGTGCCCTATTTCACCCCTCAGAGGGGCTGAGCGTGTGTGCGTTGAGCAATGCACTCACAGTCAGCGTGAAGGGTGGCGTGCTAGGCTCCCACCCGGGTCCCACCCCTAGACCGCGGTGGTGCAACTCATCATAAACCAGGTTGCGTCAACGACGTCGCAGACAAGTATGGCCCGGCTATCTTCTCACATTCCTCAGGGGGAGGAACGCGGGGGGAGGTCCGAATTTAACCCGAAATAAAAAGAACGCCGCAGCACAGCAGCGTCGCACTTACAAAACGAATGCCCTCATTACGACACACTAGCAAGTACACTTTACCTGGCTTTACAAAGTTCGTTTTTATTAAAATCGCGTTGGCTAATGGTGTCCCCCGCTGGCTTGCTTACTGGCGAGCCTACTGGCCGCTCGGACGAGAGATTACCTCATCAGCGAGGGGAGGCAAGGCTTGAGGCAAGGTGACACGAGGGTTGGCTTTGACACGCTATTGACCAGCACGCCAACTGGTAATCGCGCGCACCAAAGACGAGTGTCAATTTGATCAATTAGGGGACACATTGGATGAAAAGCGGACGTCAGCGGCAATTACCGACGCCTCGGTCGGACGGACGGCAGACGGACGGACTGTCAAGACCGGTCAAGACAGGCGGACTTTGAATGAGAGGAGCAGAGATGGATGGACGGAAAGCCCCGGCACGAGGGACATCCCCCCACCCTCGGGCCTCAAATAAAGAGCTTCAAATGCCTTGAATTGGATTTGGTTTGTCTTTTTTTCCGGTGTGTTCGAAAATGGCAAAAGCGGGAGTGGGAGCAGCCACTTCCATTTTACGAGCAGGCGTCAAGATGATCCCTCGATAGCGTCAAATGTACCAAAGCCACAAGGGAGAGGAAGATGAGGAGGAGGAGGAGGAGGAGGAGGAGGAGGAGGACGGGACATTACAGGAAGAGAGAAGAAGGACGGTCCAAGACTGGGAGGAGATAGGCGACGCAAGGACGCCGGCAGGGGCGGCACAGCGGGGGGCGCTAATACTCAGCAACACTGTGCAATGCACGAGTCAGCATGGCCACCACGTCCGGACCCAGCAAACAAACTCTAGTCGGACCCGTGTGCAGTTTGTTCGACCTTTACAGTACGAAGTTAGTCGTCTTCGACAATTGCACCACTCCCCTTGTACATTCGGTACAGTAACTCAACTCAACTAAACATCGAAGAGTTGACTGGCCGAACTAAGGTCAGTTTACGACTTCTGTCGACATTTTTTCGCTTACAAAAACTAGTTTCTTTCTAAGCCAAGCCAGGTGGGGCAGCAGACCCTTGCGAAATGACGGATCTGCTGGGGTCATAATCTCACAGGACGCGACCCACGGCCCTCGGAGGGCGGAGCAGGCGGAGCCTGGTCTATTCAGAGACCCAGGAAGCGACTTCCTTCTGTTTACCCAGAGCTCCGCTCGAGCTCCGCTAGTGGGACGGGAAGTGACTCCGGTCGGTGTGTGTGTGCCCCGGAGCGTGGCGAAGTACGGCGACATGTTTGATTCCAACCCTCGCCTTCCTCCGCCACAGACGGACGGCCGGACGGCGTTGACGAGCTGATGAGATGAGGCAACGACCCCCCCACTGCGAATGTACAAACCCCCCGCTGTTCCGGTCAGCAAAACCTAATGTTGGGAGCAACGTTTGCATTGGGGTGTGCCCACAACACGTCCAGCCTTGATGGCAGCGAGCTCTATAAATAATTAAAACATGCCCCCATCTTCCTTGCAGCCCCTACGCTGCTTTATCTGCAACACGCGCTTGCTCTCTCTCGCAAAAACATAAATAATGACGCAAAGGACGGACGCGACAACGTGTTCCCCGGCTCACTTCATCAATCTTTCAGAACGGATTAAAGCGGCGACGAAAAGCTTGACTGCTGCAGGGGCCGTGCCTAAGGCAAGTGTTTTAGTGTTTTTTGAAAAAGAAAGTTTACAGTGCAACAGAAAAACCAAAGATTTCTCAAAGCCCATAGTTCCTTTTTATAATTTTCACTGAGCGGGGACAACCGACAATTTTGAACAAAATAACAAACTAAATGTTCTGCGACTTTGTAACTGCAACAACTGGGATGCGCAACGGTTTGCGCACTTTCCCTGTTCCCGAAGAAACGAGGCGAAGGCAAGGGGTCATTTGGCTGGCTTGCTGACCACCGAGGAGGAAAGAAAATGAAACAAAAGGGGGGACGAGGGGCGGAGCACGACTCCCAAATCACAATGCAAATGATGATAAAGGTGGAAATTAGGGACATGCACTGGCCGGCACGCCGCCACGCCTCCCGGACCGCGCGCGAACCCCGGCGGGACGTCCTCCGCCCCCCATCGGCCACGTCCCAGGACCTCTTGATCTCTCTCCCCGAGGAGCCGACCAAGTACGGGAGACACAGATGGCAGTCCTCACTCAGCCCGTGGTGGTGCCTTGGTGGCCTGGCAGCCACGTTAGCATATCATTACCAGCTTCACGGTCAACTTGGCGAGGCGGGGCGCTGCGGCCATCACGCCCGCGCCTTCCTCCAGCGCCGCATTTAAATTTTCGGGGAGGCCTATTATCGGTGACCCGTCGACAATTATACACTCGTCCTGAGAGCGGCTAATAACTCCAACGATACTTAAAACTTTTTGGGCGCACAGACTGACAGGCAGACCGCTGTGGCCCAACAGAACATAGAAGGACCACGGGCGGGCCGTCGATGCAAATTTCATTTGCACAAGACGCTGGGCACTGAGCTACGCCCGGCCCCTCAAGGCCTTATCTCAACGATAAGATAAACCCAACCAGTCACCTACCTTCACCTCAGCAGCCGGCCGCTTTCTCTGGTGTCATAACTAGAGCCGTTTACGCGGAAACCGAACAAAGCCCAAGGCGATGGAGACAAAGTTTGTCACGTACAGTGTGGTGCCAAAATATGGAGCTGGCCTCGGTCCGTTACACTATACTACCGGGTGTCCCCCACCCCCTCCCCCCTGGCTGACTGATGACGCCCTTCGTGCAGGAAAAAGTGGCTTGATAATTAAAAGGACCTCAAGGTGCCTCGCACAGACATCAAAAACGCCTCGAGGGGTCCTCAGTGCCTTGCCTTGCGGCGTCGTGGAATGCATGATACAGTAGAGACCACCATCCCTTACATTTTAATTAACACGTACTCTGTACGGAAACATTTTCTACATTATACCTGGATCAAACTTGTCCTTGCTATCTCAGCCAAACACTGAGCATTATGAAAGAATTTAAGAACGAACAATGTTTTGGCACAATCTAGACCAGTTCCAATTTCATCTGGGGTGTACTCCCAGGCGCCGTGTAGGCATAAGAAAGGTAAACCAGCAGTCTTTCTCTTTGAAACAGGGAGAAACAAAAGAACCAAACACAGAATAATGAAACAGTCCCCACATAAAAAATTGTGACACAGCGCGGACATCAGGAAGGAGTGACGGATTGATGAGAGGGAAGAAGCCGAGATAAGAACGTCAGATACTCGTTCACCCAGTGATACAAGAGGAGGTCAAATTTGCGGCACGTGTAGCTGTACACTATCGTACCACTCTGTCAACAAGAACAATCGTGCCCGCCCCGACTAGAACATGACCCGGCCTCAGCTCTTCAAACACCAATATGGGGCCGCTGTATTAATTAGTTCGGGACGAATTCGCAGCCCTATTTGATTGAAAGCTCGTCAAACATGCGAGCACACACACACACATGCACAAAATGGAAGCTGATATCCGCGTTTTTCGACAGTCGGACCGGGGGCATCCCTCTTTGCCCATAGGGTGAATAACAAAAGCATAAACTATTTTGCTGGGACTTCTCCCGCGGGGGCTGGGGCGCAACAATTTGTCCCCTCACTTGGGCGGCGTCCTTTAAACTGCCGTCAAATTGGCGGGCCGCGTCATCCAAACTTTGGACAGCCAATCGGGACGCGTTGACACACGGCGCCGCGCGCTAATTGGCGGAGACGCCCTGAAAGGTCCGTCTCCAAATTAGCAGAGTGCTGTTCGCGCGCGCCGCGTTCGCGCGTTGCCCTTATCGGGCGATAACGCGATTTAAGCCGATTGGAGATTAGGAAGGGAGTCATTGGCCAGCGTCCCTTGGCCTCCCTTGCCCGTCACGAGCGGTAGGATGCTAAAATTCCAGTTTATTCTGTTCATAAATTCAGTTCAGAATCGATTTTGAGCGGATATAGAACTTCTAGTGTAGAAAAATGTTGTAAATGTGTTTGACTTCAGTTCGGTTGGCCGGTTGGCCCTTTCCCTGTGACCTTCTGACCCAAGCGAGCAACCCGGAAAGTCCCTGCACAAGGCAACGAGCGAGTGACGCCTAAAAACAGTCCCTGCGTCACGCCGGGGCTCCTTTCCTAGACCAAAATAAAATAAACGAGTATTCGAACCCCTCGTAGTCCTCGTACCAGCGCCGCGCGCCCGCCCTCAAAATAGAACGGTACGAGCACGCACTGCTGGCCAGGCTCCTGGCCGCCCGGCCCCGCGCCCTGCACTCGCACGAGCGTTCGGCGCGCCAAATTTCAGCCGCAATTCGCCTTCAGCCTCCACGGTTCCCATGCTGCCGCCAGTCACTCTGTGTGTCACTCGCTTGTCCTCCGGAGGGGTGCGAGAAGGACGGAGCCACCGGCCTGCCTGCTGGTGGATCCCCGGCGGGTCACGCTGCCGCCCGCAGCGTGTGCAGGTGTCAGACCTAATTTCCTGGTGGGCGCAACAAACCAGCATCCCATATCAACTTGCGGGCGCGGCTCCGACCCGCCAGCCCTGCCAGGACGATGCGGGCGCAGGCAGCAAAGCCCGAGGGCACGCGCAGCCATACATCAACAGCCCAAGGACACACACAGGGTGATTTCCAAACAGCGGAATCAGGATTCCGCCTGCTATCGGATCAGGAGTCCAAAGGAGGGGACCAAAGTCCGCAGGGGGTTGAGAACACACTGAGGACACACAAGCACCCCCCCTCGAAATCAGGACGAACATAATTCAAGTTCAAAGTGCTTCAGCAGTGGGCCCTCGCAACTGGGTCGTCTTAAGATAAACACGAAATTGTGAATTGAGTTCACACTGAGACACGAGTCGCCAAACGCCAAGCAAAATAACACACGTCTCACGTGTTTTCCGAAATCGCGCATTAGGCAACCATCACGTAAAATTGTTTCCCGTCGGGTAACATATTGATCCTAGAGTGTCCCTTGGCAATCATTTAAACTAACTTCCTGGCCCTTTTTTCTGAACACATAAAACCGCACCGTGAGGGACCTTTCTCCGCTTCACACATTAGGCGAGCTGCCAGCCTGCCTAAAAGTACAGGCCACCAGCTCCGACCCCATCTTTTAAATTTAACTATACTCAATTCACCTCTCTTGCCAAAAATGCCACACCCGCGGCGGGATTTGAACTCCGAACCCCAGGTCACCACCATTATCGTGTCATCCCCGCAGGTCGTGCGACCTTCCGACTGCATAAGCGCGTCCGCGGGCCGTAAAACATTGAATCTAACACGCGTCTGGAAAGACCTTTATCAGCGTTACGACTGGCGCTCACACACACACAAACACACACACACAGAGGAAAACCGCACGCTTTTCACAATTACTGCCGCTTCCTGTAACTTTATAACGAAGCACGCTATCGCGGCGCCGAGAGCTCGCTGTTTCGGTCGCCGCATTGCCCATTTTTCGTGAAAAAGATAGCGAAACTGAGATGATGATACCATAACAATTCAGCAACTCGCGCGGGTCGCCCGCGGCGCAGCGCGGAGCCCTGGTGTTGCGGCCGGGCCGGTTCACCTCGACGGAGTCTCGCTCGACGGAGTGGGCCAGCGGCAGAGACCGAGCCGAACCACGTCGCAAAGTTATGGCGGCACGACACTAGAAATACACGCCCGTCACAGCGTCGAGCGAATTTAGGGTCAATTAAACGACGATTAATGAGGAAAAAGAAGAAACGGGCGGCTGGAACTGCCGGGGCACCGCCACCGCCCCGGGTGGGGATGGAGGCAAGGCGGAAGACTGGGAGCCCTGGGTCCTGGAGCGTCCCGGTTTGGCGCGTCGAGGCGGCACCAATCGGGGGCCAATCCAAAGCCATGCAGTTCGCACTGCAATCCGGAAGATTGGCCATCGAAATACCCGGCAAAAGTTTTCCAAGAGGGTGAATTTGATGCCAGTGGAAGACGGCATTTTGAATTGCCATCTCCATAAAGCACAGTGTATGATTCGCTCGTATCTTCAGTGATGCGAAAGACTGGACCCAATTTGGAAAGACTGGGCATGTAAAATCCCAACCGGCAAGCTCTACCTCCCCGGGGCGAACACGAATAACACGGAGCGTCTAATCCAAGCTCGGACTCGGCCAGAGCGGCCCGTGCAGCCTCCTCGCGGATTTGAGGGGCCCAGAAGCAGAGCATACCAAACGTGGAGCTTAGGGGTCTCCGCGCGGGAAACGCAAAAAAAAAAAATAAGTAAATAAAAAAAAATGAAAAATCATGCGGAAAACTGAAAAAAGTGACACAACAAAAATTCTTCCTGATTTTTTTTTCATTTTTGCTTAGCTTTTCCCCCAAAAAATTCTATTTCTGAGCGCTTCTGTTTGGAAAGGCTGTATTTACGCGAGAGCTCGCATTGTTCAACCTCGGGGATACCAGTCCGACTCCTGCGATGTTTATCCCGACCACATGGAGGGGTCACACGGGTCACGGTGCTCCCGGCACGGCCCCCTCAAAAATCCCTGGAATATCATTTGGAGCGCGGCCGCTGGATTAGGACCTTGTTACAGGCGAGGCCCCGGCGGCGGGCCGGCCTAGCGGCCCCGCCCGGCCCAGCTCTGGCACAAAAGCTTCTGTGTGAAATATCCATCAAGAAGGACGGGCGTCGCTCTGGCGACTTGGTGGGCGTCGTTTGTCTTCGTCGGCCGCGAAGCAGCCAGCCCGCGCAGCGCGCAGCTACGCGCAGCGAGCCAGGACTAAGTGCGCCTATAGCGTGACCCAACACACACAAATTTAATCCTTTTGTGAATAAATTGCGGACGCCGCGCGCTGCCGGGCCCGGCCGGGCCTTTGTCGTCGACGCGGGCCTCGGAGGCCCCCTTCATCGTGATGGCACTCATCGCGCGAGTAGAGTCCTAGAATAAGTTAAGGTCTGGTTCTAGGACCCACGCGCGGCACGTGGCGCCGTTTCTAACATTCCATTTCTAGTCCCCCCCCCCACCCTTTTTGAAAATCGAGGAGGCCCGCGGGGTGGGGGTGGGGGGAATAGCGTGGCGAGACTGTCGGGAGGGCGTCGACGGCAAGAAAGGCAAGCGGAAACGGTGCCGCGACGGCGCCTGGAAAGCTCGGCCAGGGCGTGGCGTGGCCGGGAGGGAAGAGGGGAGGGGGGGTCGGCGCCGCTTGCACCTGACAGGAGGCATTGCGGTAGTGGAGGATGAATGCGTGCGGCGCGAAGAGGGAGAGAGGAAGGTCCTGCAGTCCGCCGCCGAGTCGCTGGAGTCCGCGCGCTGCACTCCCCCACCCCTCCGCGCTGCAACTGGCTGGCTGCGACTCGGCCAGCCAGCCAGGCTTGGCGCCAGCCCCGCGCCTGCACCGCGCCTGCACCGCGCCAGACCACCAACTGGGTCACCGTCCAAACCTGACCCACGCCGACGACCACGTTTTCACCAGCTGAGTCCTGATGCCCCCGCCGGCCCCCCCGCCGTCGCCGTCGCCCCCCGCCGGCCGCGAGCGTAACCTCGCGCCGCAGGCCGATGCTGAAGAGCGCTCTCGGCGTCCTGTCCCTCTCTCTCTCTGTCGCACGCACGAGGCGCCGCGTGAGGGCGCGAGAGAGACGGCGCGCTGTCCGGCGGCACGGCGCTGCGCTGGCGCCAGTGTGGGGGTCTGGCTGGCCCTCGGGGGCCGGCGGGCCCCTGCACCAAGGACCGGCGGCAAGTGAAGCCTTGACGGCCCACTGTACGTAAAGAACGCGGCCAATTCGCTGGGCGGCCCGCGCCAGCGCGCCACAGCACATGTCAACCCCGTCAAGACCCCCAGGCCGGAAGCGGCGAGGGGTGGAGAGAGAAACGGCAAGAAAGACGACCCCCCAGTCGCGCTTGTGTGTGTGTGTGTGTGTGTGTGTGTGTGTGTGTGTGAGAGAGAGAGAGTGTGTGTGTGTGTGTGTGTGTGAGAGTGTGTGTGTGAGTGTGTGTGAGTGTGAGTGAGCGGCCCGCGCCCACCGACAAGATTTATTTTAATGCCTTCATTAGGGATCGCCCTGGCCGGGAGGCGGTCGCGGGGCACGACGGCGCGGCCCGCGGCGGGCGGATACCTGGCTCGCCCCGCCGCCAAGCGCGATCCCGGCCGTCGTCGTAGCCGGCGGCAGAGAGCACCGCGTCAAAGGCCGCGGGCCGCGGGGGCTTAGGGGCTCAGAAAAACGAGGCGCGGCGGAAGCGCGCTGCGACAGTCAGCCCCACCGGGGGCCACACCGGCCGGGCCCCACCCCCATCCATCCATGCATTGCCATGCATTGCCGGCAGTCATGGCAGTGCCGCGCGGTGCCGGTGGCGTCCGCCACGCACGGCTAGAGCGCGCCACCGACGCCACCGCGGGCGACGCCGAGGGAAGGGCGGCGGACGAATCCCTAGATGCATTTCCATATTGAATTCGATACCCGGGCGGTCGGTCCTGCCCGGTCCGTTCCAGGGCGCAACGGGACGGCCGCCGGATAGGGACACTGGAGTCGGCTCGCTGGAGTGGACCTGCCCAGCCACTGCGTCCACAGCGCTTACGGAAGACGGGCCGAACCGCAATCCGTGGTCGCCGGCGCCGTGTGGTCGTCGTCGCCACCATTCAGAAATGGAAACTAGCCCATCAGGTGCCCAACACAGTGTGATAAACGAGTCGCGGTTGTTCGACCCGCCCTGCCGGCGCCATGGTATGTAGTCACGGGCATCATCCCCAAGGCCGCCATCAACAAGGCCGTGCACGTTTCCGGAGAGGCGAGCCCAGACCGTCCGCACCAAGCCCGGCCAGCGCCACGCGTCTCCATAGCGCCGCGAGCCGGCGCACAGTGGGCCAGAAGACGGGTGGAGGCGGTCCAAATCCCGGACGTGTTTTAAACTCCAGAGTTGCTAAATGGGACTCGAATCCAACATGAGACCCCACCAATGGATTCCTCCTTCAGAAGGCAATCTATTGATATGGGATCACACGTCCGGTTTGAATCCCATAGAGCGACTATGGAGGTCGAAACGCGTCCGGGATTATGACCGCCCCCACCGGTCTTCTGGTCCACCGTGCGGTGCGCCGCGAGCCGCGCTGACAGCCGGCGCCGTTCGTCGGCCTGCGGATAACGCGGTTTCGCATCCACCATTTCGGGCGGCAGGACCGCTCTCCCTCGGTGCCACAGCCGCGCGGCCATTACCATGCAATTAGACGGGGTGGGCCAAGAGGTCCGGCCCCGCTGCTGCGCTGCTGGCCTGCTGGCCGGGCCCCGCGAGGTCGACAACCCGCGCAGCACAGCGCCGGGGGAGTAGTACCAGTGCACATAGCGGAGGAGCATGTTCAGCGAAAAGGCACGCACGTGTCGGCGCCCACGCACACTCACACAGACAGACACACACAGACACACAGACACACAGACACACACACACACACACACACACACACACACACACACACACACACAAAGCCCCGCAGCCCCGCCTCGCACGCGACCCAATACACGAAATAAGGTCCTCAGGAAGACGCGGCGCCTGTTTGAAAAGGGGGGGAGGGGGCACTGTACGTATTGCGATTCGGCGGTCTTGTCGGAGCAAGACCCCGAGATAGGGAGGGCGAAGGGGATAGAAGGCGGCAGCGGCGGCGGCGGCGGCGGCGGCGGCGGCGGAGGAGACCGTGGCGACGAGGTGACGCCTACGGGGGTCACACGTGCCGGGGCATCACTCACACACGGCCCCGCCCCGCCCCGCCCCGCCCCGCCCCGCCCGGCCGCAGACAGCGGCTGTGCACACTAAATTGCTATGTAGTTTTTTGTGCATAGCTTTGAACGAAATTGAGCATACGTTTGGAAATGCACGAATTCGTGCGTAGCTAAGCATGAAAATGTGCATTGTTATGCAGCACCTCGTGCGTTGTTGCGCACAAATCTGTGCATTCCACGCGTATGCTCAATATCGTGCAAAGCTATGCACGAAAAAACTACATAGTAATTTAGTGTGTGGGAACCCACCGCAGACGCCCCGCGCCGCGCCCGGCCGACCGGCCGTGTCGCGGAGGGACGCAGCGCCAGTTCGCCCGGCCGGCCGGGATCTGTTCGCTGTCCGGCGGAGCGTGGCCGCGGCGGCACATCAAGGGAGATGCGTATCGGGCGAATTAGGCAACGTACGAGCCTCGGCACCGACCGCCGCCGCCGCCCCCTTCCCCTCCCCCCCGCGTGGGCCTTCCAGTGGGCCATCACTGTTTCCGGGAAGGAAAACCAACATTGAAATCATGGCGCTACCGCCGCACGGCCCGCGGGGCGAGTTACAGCGAGTACAGGGAGGGCGCGAGGCGGAGCGGAGGGCCCCCATGACATACACTCTCTCACTAACACTAACACACACACACACACACACACACACACACACACACACACACACACACACACACACACATCGCGCCGAGGTGCCGCGACCTGACCAACTGCCTCAACTAGCTGGTCTCTCGACCCAAGGTCTCCGCGCTCCTGGCGTTGCCTGCCGCGCGGCGGTCCGTCCGTATGCAAATAGGAGACGGCGTGGCGGGCGGCGTGACGGGCAGCGTGACCGCCGCACTTGGTCACGAAGCACGGCCAGGCCACGGCCCCGCCGCGGCCCGGCCGCGGGCGCCACTTATTTGCACCTCGAGGTGTATAACAAGTTTGCGCAGTAACCCGGCAACGCACTCGGTGCAGCGCCGTGCAGCGCGCGCCCCGCGCGCCACAATTTCCATGGCAAATGCAAAGAAGGATGCGTCTGGCTCGGGGAATGTCGGCATTGTGTGTGTGTGTGTGTGTGTCAGGGCGTGCATGTGGGTGTGTTACATTTCCAGGCGAAACGACCTGAAACGGGGCCCATCTCCATTCTTTCTCTGCTTCCAATGCTTCTCTCTCTCTCTCTCTCTCTCTCTCTCTCTCTCTCTCTCTCTCTCTCTCTCTCTCTCTCTCTCTCTCTCTCTCTCTCTCTCGCCGCGTGACCCCTCCCCCCCCCTTTCCCTCCGGTCACTTACGTATGCGTACTCCGCTGCCCGGAAGCCTCACCCCGGAGCAGCATAAGAGCATACACGCGTTTCGCTTGAGATACGGGCCGAAACAAAACAAAAAAAAAAGAGAAGAAGAAAAATTTATACCGAAAGCGAGGCGCCTCTTTATCATGTAGCGAGCTTTTGGGACAACAGCCGAGGGGAACAAACGGGCCGGGTAATTTGACAAAATTGTAAATGAACACACATGCACGCACGCACGCACACAGACGCACGCTGCAGCCGGCACGCCGGGGCGTGGACGGAGATAACTAGGCGAAGACTTATCATTGTTCCACGTTGGTGCGCGGGACACACAGCTAACTTGCCCGCCCAGCTCCAAGTAATTAAACCCTCAAAAAAAAAAAAAAAAAAAAAAAATCACAACAAAGAGCAAGTAGTACTTACAGTTAGTGTCAAAAAAAATTATATAATTACCCATTCCAAATTTTTCGCAAGGTGTCATGTTTCAAAGATGAAGAGCAAAAACGTAAAAATAAATAGCCTCCTGGAGTACAGAAGATTTTTCTCAAAAGCCAAAACCAATTTTTTCTTTATTCCTTTTTTTGCGGCGTGCTTCTAGCCCAGTCCCTTTGCCGCGTTTTCTACCTCTGGCGAAACAAAGGCTGGCGGGGCCGGACACTCCGGACGCCCTCATTGGCCATCAGTGTTGACCCTCCCCCCCCCTCCCCCTTCTGCTCCTCTCCCTTCGTTAATGGATGGCGAAGTGACAGAGAGGCGAACACTCACGTGGCGGGGCTAGGACGCCGATCCAGACAATTACCTCTGCAGACCCGTTGGTCTCTGTCTCTCTCGCACCCCGCGCGCCATACAGAGTGCGGGAGAGACGGAGAGACGCTCGGAATCAGTCTGCTATGGCCTCCTCCTCCTCCTCCTCGGCCGCAACATTCAATTAACTCTCCACGCAAATTTCCACGTGGTCCGCCGCTCCACTCCGCCACCAGATTTCGCGTGCGAATCCATCCCGGTAATTCCGATCTCATTATTTCACTTCCTTTTTCTCCCACGCGTAATCGCACAGGTGGCTCCGGCAAATGTATCACAAAATTGCACATCCCAAAATTTCGCGTGACCGCTTTGACGGCGATGACCGCGGGTACGCAAAGAACTGCGTGGTTTGTACTCAAACCCGCAACACTATTTGTTATCTTTTTTTCCTTTCTTTTCAGAGTGCAGCGGCAGGAGTGACACGGAACTGCCGGCGACGCCGTCCGTCCGCACGCCGCCGACCTGCCTCGACGCGATCGCTATTTTTCATCCGTCCGTAAACGTGGCCTGCTTTTCAATTTTCACGCGACGTTTCGCGAAGGCGTGACGTTGTTTCCTGGACGGCTGAGCACCGCGTCACGCGCGCCGCGGCACCCTCAAATTCGATAACGCGAGCAGCAGGGTGCGAGCAGCTTGCCCCGAGAGAGAAAGGATTTTTAAAAAAAAATAAGGGAAAGAGGAGACGATAAAGAAAATGCCGCGGCAAGCATGACAATGACGAAACCAGCAGCGGCGGCGGGGCTGGCGGGGCTAGCTGGCGGGGCTAGACGGCGCCTCGATGCACTCTGACAGTCTCGTCCCTCTGCGACTCGGCGACTTGACAATTCAAATCTGACGGCGAGGCGGCGACACCGGGACGCGACTTCAACAAGACCAGCTGACCAGAGAGAGGAAAGGCGGAGGGAGATGGAGAGGGAGAGGGGATGCTTCGGAATCAGGCGGCTGAAGGATAAAACGGCCGACTCATATGCACGGCTGGCTATTAGGCGACCCCAGATCGGACAGCGAATCGGCCGAGCCTCGAAGCAAGCTGCGAAGCTACTCTAGGAAAGGCAGCCGAGCCGAGCGGCGACCTTTCGGATAAGTATTGGCTGCCTAGGACTGGCCAGACAACACAACCAGTTTCAGTTTTTTATCGTTTTCTTGTCGGTTGCTTTCAGTCCACCTTCCTCCTCTCCGCCCGTCCTCTCTCTCTCTCTCTCTCTCTCTCTCTCTCTCTCTCTCTCTCTCTCTCTCTCTCTCTCTCTCTCTCTCTCTCTCTCCTCCGCCTGGCTTGTCGCTCCGGCCACGCCTGCCACGCGGGGGTAGGCAACTCGCGGCACCTCGTAGCACCGCGAGGCTGGAGAGGGGACGGACAGAGAGAGAGAGAAAGAGAGAGAGAGAGAGAGAGAGAGAGAGAGAGAGAGAGAGAGAGAGAGAGAGAGAGAGAGAGAGAGAGAGAGAGAGAGAGAGAGAGAGAGAGAGAGAGAGAGAGAGAGAGGGGGGGGACGCAGGCGGACATGTCAGGGCTGAAATTGAGTAGGGTTTCGTTCAAATAGAGCCCTCTCGCGCGTCGAAATCGATTCCCCACCCCGCCCCCACTACACACTAAAATGGCGGTGCCAAATTTGTTTACGCCCCTTCCAGAATGTAAATATACTTTCAGTCGAATCCGGAACGATTCCTTTTTAAACAGGGACTCCCACGCTTGGCGCACGGGGAAAAAAAACTGTGTTTGGTCAAATCGGCGTGTGGATTCTGGGAAGCTATTCGCCGGCTAGTTTTACGATATGTCGTAAATTAACGTGCACTCTGAAACGAATAAGACGTTATGTCGTAGTCTCGATCGGACACGTGACAACATCGACATACCCAATTTTGTACACGCCAAAACGCGCGAGGAGGAAACCTTCATCACCCTAATCTGGGCCATAAAATGAATACTCACCCAAAATGCGGGAGATAAAACATGACCTCAGCCGAAATTTTAGTCCTCTTTATGACTGTGAGTGTTTTGCAGCGCTGCCACACCCACGGCTCGGCAGAACGCCATTTGCGGCGGATCCGTGTCAAGGCCGCGACGCGTGGAACGCCTTATCGCAACCCCTTTTTCCATTCGCGCGCGCCTTCCGCGGGTCGCGTCCGCGAAAGAGACGCGACGCCCGGCCCGCTGTGCGCCGGCCAGCCGGCCTCCCCTCTCCGGAGACGGACGAAACAATGCGAGGAGAACCGGGCAATTTCTCGGCGGGCCAGCCTGGAAGAAGGAAGGAGCGGGAAAAGGGGGGGAAAAAAAGTTGCGCAGATTAAAAGCCAAAGTAGACCAGCCATTACGGCAAATAGCTCGGAGCGCACACGCCAGGGCACACGCGAACCGAGACTTTTTAAGACCCGCGATGAGAACATAAAGCAGACAGCCACCTGGGCCGGCCGGCGCGGAGGCCAGCAGGGCGTTGCGTGCCGCGACAGTGTTCACAGCGATTCACAAATTTCACGCTCAAACGAGAGACAAAAGGAGTGCCCCCCCCCCCCCGACCCACTCGGACCTACACGCGTCCACACGGAAAAATGGTAAAGAATTCAGGACGTTTTCAAACAACGGGGCGCACGAACACACACACATAAGGAGAGAGAGGGGGAGAGAGAGAGAGAAAGAGAGAGAGAGAGAGAGATAATAAAGACCGAGCTGTCACAAAGGGGTGTTGCACAGACGACCCGAAAAAAAATGGTGCCGCAAAAATGGTCATTCACCCAAAACAAAAAAAAATCTTGCTTGACCGATACATATGGCGACTTAATGAAAAAAAATGTTGAGGACAAAAAAAAAATACTCTCGTTCCAAATGACTGCTGAAATGGCCTGGTGATTGCTCCGGACGCTCAAGACAAGGCGGACGGGCCGGCAGCGCGGAGGTACCGCCTCACAGGACGCGGCGTCCACCTCCACGGCCTACACCGCCAAAAACCCTCCCCGCGAATCGAGGAGTACCCGTCAAAAACGGCTCCTGCTTTTACCAGGAACTCCCTGGAAATCGCCTATGGCTTTGGTAAAGGCCTGGAAAACCAGAAGCCGCCTTTTCACGGTGTAACCACCCGGCCATAAGCGTGTAACGGCAGGCACACTGACCAGCCATCACCCGAACCGTCTGCACTGCAAACAACAAGAGTCGTAACCCGACGCGTCGCGTTAAGGGAGGGAATATTGTTTTATGAGACCGCGAGGGGGAAGCAAGACGCAGCGGCCCGCGGGGCCACACCACACCTGAGCTGCTACTCGACAATCTCTCCACCCAAAACTTCTCCATTTTTTTCTCCCTTTTTCACAACAACTCCGAGGGCGCCACCGCGCGCACCACCGCGCGCTCGAAGGAAGGCGGTGCCTCAAATCTCACCGCCGCCCTGTCCCTCTCGCCACCGTAAATTGCAAATTCCAGCGCAGGCCGTCTCGCTCGCACCCGCGGGGCGTCGAGGCGCGAGCGAGACGGAGCGAGACAGAGGGAGGCGCCGCGCAGTCCGCGGGCCGGTTTGCTTCGAGCTCCTAATTTGCTGCGGCCGGTGATTAAATGCTACGCCACTGGGCAAAGGCGGGCCAAGGCGGGCCAAGGCGGGCCAAGGCGGCAGCCCTTCCTTCCAGTGGCGGCAGTGGCGGCCCCAAAGATTTACACCAATGGGAGGGCGGCTCCATAAAAGAGGAGAGGGCACAAACCGCGCACTGCCGGGGGAGGGCTTTACTACGCCGATGCCTCGGCAGCGCGCCGCGGCAGGCTCCTCTGCCTCTCTCGCACCCGCGCGGGACGCCCCGTGAGTGCGAGAGAGGCAGAGCGACGGAGACGGCTCTCAGTCTGCAGGCGGGGCCACGCTCGCAATGGGAATCGAGGAAACAAAGAGAAGCCAAGCAGCACAGCCGGCGCGCAGCATCGCGAGGACAGGGTCGTCGTTCCAACAAGTCGCATGAGGCGGCCGGGCCGGGCCGCCAGCCAGCGGGGCGGACGCCATAAGGAAGATAGTCCTAAAGGTAGCCCAGCAACAGCGCCATCTGAGTGCGGTGCACGCCTGGTCGATAATGGCCCAGCCGCCCCGCCCGCCACTGTCGTGTGGCACGGCACAGTGGGCCACCACGGGCAGCCGCGTGTGCGAGGCGCGAGCCTCGACGACTTGGACACGCCGGCAGGAAGAGGGGGTAGAAATATTGCCTATCTTTTAGGGGTGTCACTTTTAAAAAAATTTATGCCAATCTGTATGTTTTTGGGGGTCAGTGCAGCGTAGACCGACCGTCCCAGCCAAAACTACGCGACGACAGTGCGACGCACACAAGCCCGGCATCAGCGCGCGCGAGGGCGCGAAGCAAGGCGACTCCAAAAGTAAACGCTAAATTTAGCAGCGCCCCCAGGAGCACAGCGTGCTGGCCGGCGGGTGCGAGCCGGGTACCGGGGAATGTCTCTGACCGGAACCCAAGTTTGCAGGGAGCTGTCTCGCCCTAAAACGACGCGAGGGGCGGGGCGGGACCCCCGGGGCGCCACGCAGCGCGGCCCAGTTCAGCCAGGCGGGCATTGGCCAAGTTAACCAGTGGGGGTGAAGGCCCCGAAAGCCTCAAGGCGCCGCCCGGAGCCGCCGAGGCACCAGGCGTGTAGAGGGCGAGGGCGCCGCGGGGCGTCGGTGCCGGGGCGTCGGTGCCGGGGCGTCGGTGCCGGGGCGTTGGTGCCGGGAAGGAACCCAGGACGCTAGAAAGACATCTCGGCCAGGGCGCCGTTGTCAACGCGCGCACACTTGGCAAAACGAAAAAGACCCCCTGGGCAAGGGGAGGCAGTTTGGGCCGGACCCTTTGGTTGGGCCCCTTGCGCGGAGGGGCCTTAACGGGCCACCGAGCCCCGAGGGCGCAGGGCGCGGCGCGCGGCCCTCCTGCCTCAAGTGACGAGCCCCTTCAACACTTTCCGTCATTAACACGAATTTACGAATCCCACTTCCGACGCGTTATGACGCCGGCCGCCCGAAATAACCGCGTCGCCCAGCAGCCTCTGTCTCTCTCGCACCCCGACGGCGCGGCCCGCGAGTGCGACAGAGACAGAGCGAGCGGCGGCCGTCGGCATCGGCGCGCCGCGCGCAGAGCCGCCACCTGCCTCAAGGCTCGCATATCAGAGTTCCGGACAATATCCTCGCTGTCTGTCAGGGCCCCACCTGTCTCTCTCGCACCCAGTGCGGCCGCAGTGCGGCGCCGCTGCGTCAGTGCGAGAGAGACGAGACGCCGCGCTGCATGCGCGCGACACATCGCTCACCGCGCCCTGGAGCGCCCGACGGCCGGCGATAGGCAGCACAGCGCAGCGCGTAGGCGCGGCGGGACGGCCCGCCCTGCAGGGGCTCCAAGCCCACGGGCTCCAAGCCCAGCCAGGGGCGGATCCGGACCGTCCCCAGCCCTCAGCGAGGCGCCGAGCAGCACTTGCTGCCTACTGACGGGGGCGATGTGTGGCTCCCGCCTGCCTTTCAGGCGAGGGGGTCACCATTCTCATTTCAGGTGTACACAAGATTACGGGATTACGGGAATTTTACGAGGGATTGCGCGTCAAATTTTCGAAAAATGGTTCAAAAACGCTAAATAAGGGCATAATTTCATGAAGGATAACGTGATTGCGGCATGAATTACCGGAGATTGCCGGTCAATTTGTACACAGGATTCCCGGGGTGGTGGCCCCCTCGCTTTCAGGCGGCTGGGCCAAGTCCACTGTCCGCCTCTGGATCCGCGCCCGCGTCGTCCAGCAGACGGCTCCTTGCTTTCGTTTGGCGCGGCGGCCTGGCTGCCTTGGCTTCAGCCTACCTGGGCGCGGCGGCCGCACGCTGCAGCGACCGACCGACCGGCCGGGTCGACGCCGCTTGGCTCCAAGTCACCACAGATAAGGCGCCATCGGCAGCGCCACAGCGCCACACTCGCTGGCATACGGCTTTCCATTGGAGCGGAGCCACTAGCATTGTACGGCCCGCGGGGGACGTCCCAAGGGGGATGGGGGGGGGGAGGGGGGCAGTGTGTTCGGGGTCTTCTGACATTGATGCCAAGGCGCGCGTGCATGTGGTACCGCGCCCAGCCCCCGCCTCGCGCAGCACAGCACAGTCTTTTAGAAAATGCTCACGAGAGGCAGTTATGAATAGGAATGAAGATTGAGGCGAAGAAGATGGAAAAAAAAAAGTTTAAAGATAGAAATCGAGTTTTGAGTGGCGCTGCTCTCGCTCATGCGGCCAGCGGCGTTATTAATGTAGGTAAATGAATGCGGACTGGCAGCCAATGACATCAGGTGAGCGAGAGAGACAGGCAATCCGAATGGCGTACAAGGGGAGAGAGGAAGAGGGGGAGAGAGGGAGAGAGAGAGAGAGGGAGAGAGAGAGGGGGAGAGAGAGAGAGAGAGAGAGAGAGAGAGAGAGAGAGAGAGAGAGAGAGAGAGAGAGAGAGAGAGACGAGAGACAGAGACAGAGAGATAGAACCGCGATTGGGCCCGCGGGCTCGAATAACTCACATCCGCGAATACGTCTAGTTAATTACAAGATCCTCTCGGACCGCCAAAGGCCGCCGAGGGCAGGCAGGGGCCGCCCCGCCCCGCGATCCGGCCACTCACTCAGCCGCCAAGGAGCCCACGGCGTGCAAGTGCCAGACACAAACGTTCAAACGACATCGCTGCACAAGAACACGGGCTTTCCCTCGAGCAGCACGACGGCTGCCCTCTAGCCGGGAGGCCGGGCCCGGGGCAGCCCGCTACCGACAAAGTCCTTTTAATTAAAAAACGGTACGCCCCGCGGCCCCGCCCCGCCCCGCCCCGCCCCGCCCCGGCCCGCAGCAAGGACGGACGGCCCGAGCGGGGCGCGCTTTTCAAACAATGCCAAATACGAGCCGGGGGCCAATTCACTCCAATTCAGGCTACATTATGCGTCGAGATAAAGCGAATTGAGCCAGCCAGCCTGCCTGGCAGCCAGCGCCGATCCGACCCATCCCGACATGTAGGCCAGCGCGCCGGGGCACCGCCGGCGTAAGCCCCATCCATCAGCACTCGCCAACACCTACACCGCCAAAGACACCGCCCGTGCACCACCTCTTGCAATCATTCCACGCGTCAACCAGCTCAAAATTAAATTACAATTTTTTTAAATTTTTTTTTTAAATCCGGGGAACCTAGTTGCGGGGCATTGGAGAACTGGGCGAAAACGAGGCAGCCGGTTTGTGGGCGCCCCCCGAGCCGGACCCAGCGACCGCCCTGCGCTGGAGCGCTATCTCAGTTCGGTGCGTGTTCGGCAACCCCAGTGTGATTACGGGCAGACAGACTCACGCGACGAGCCGACAGGTACACTCTCTCAAACCAGCATGCAAATTGGGACAAAATTTACCTATTCCCGCCTGGCCTAAATTGTTAAATAAGAACCCGCTAAAAAAAACAATTAAATAAAAACTCTTTCTCGTACCGCAATCCGCGGCGGCGGGGCTCGAACCCGGGCCCGAAGACACACGTGTCGAGGCGCCGCTCATCAGCAAGTACACCCGCCAATTCACACACAAGTTTGGCGCAGCCCGGGTGACCTTGACGGCCGCGCCGCGCCACGGTCCGCGGCTGCCTGCCAGCGCGGTCTGCGCGGCCGCCATCTCGCGCGGAGCGGCGCGGAGCGTGCCCGTCCCGGAGCTGCCAACTTATTTGGAGGTAATTTCCGCGTCGGCGCGCCGCCCGGCGCGGGACTTTTCCCTCCGCCGCCCCTCGCCGGCCGGCGCCGCGCCGCACCGCGCGCCACGTGCTGCGCAGGGAAATTTCCCTTCCTCGCGGCGGCGTTGGCAGCGACGGCCCAAATGACGGCGCGGAGGTATTACTTTTAATGGAGGCGAGGAGGGGGAGGGGCGCCGGCTGTAATACATCAACGGAGCGAGCGCGACCAACACGAGACTGCCTAAAAAAAGGAGTGGGGGGGGGCGGGACAACATTGCCAATTTTATCGTTGGCTTTGCCGAGACGAAGCACGCTCCGCGCAAGCGGGCACGGCAACCCGCAGGTGGCAAGCGCGGGTGTCAGCACCCGGCCGCCCGCCCGCCCGCCGCCAAATCACGCAAAACTGGTTAACTCGGCGGGGCGCTGGCTGGCTGCGCTCGCGAGTGAGCGATGAGTCGGCGCGACGAGGGGGATGGCAGCCCTGCGCAGCCCTGCGAAGCCCCGGGGGATGATGGCGCCCGCCAAAATTATTGCCCCCTCCTCCGCGGTGCCACTGGCGTGCGCGGCGCGTGCGCTCCGACAATATCTTCTCCTCAAGGTCGGCTGCACGCCATTTTGGTATCTACGCGGCCGTTGCTCCCCGTCTATTTCGCCGATTCCCTTTCGACTCCTGTTCCTGTTTGTTGCTTACTTCTTTCGCCAAATGCGAGCCCGCGAGCGCACGTGTGTACCCCTTGTGTCTCCTCAAACGCCGTCAGCGGTCAGCGTCTTACCGTCACCCACACCCTCACACTCACACTCACTCACACACACACGCCCGCCCTTTACGAGCCTCATCAAGCCAAGGCAGACAGAGAGGACCCATTTACGCGCTCAAGCACACGGAATCTCGAGTATTTTTTACGTTCTTTCCTCTTTATTTTTTTTTTTGTTTAAGAATTTTATTTTACACGTATACGAGCACTTGGCAATGCGCGGAAATGACCTGCAATGCAATTCAACTCGCCTTTCTCTTCAACTCGTTTTACTCATTGGTCTGGCAGCGTCCTATTCTTAGCAGTGGCGAGGCTCTTCGACTGCAGCGGCTGCAACGAGCCTGATAACCCCGTGACCCCAATTTACTCGGCTGGAGTCCCTAGGGTCAGTTGGGGTAATAATGGGACACCGAAAACTTGGGGGAAAATGGGACACTTTCTAGTCTTGACAAGATTTAGCATTTTAAAATGTCATACCATAACATATTTATGCTCAAAATGTCGGTTGAGGTGTCTAGTATTCCATTTTTCACACGGTGTGACGATACCTGCTCATAGAAATGAGAATTTAGATATCAAGTGGAACATGGCAATTTTGAGTTTTCCAAGGGTCAGAAAAATTTGCCGCAGAGGCTCTCTAATAAGAACACTACCAAACCCCCCCTTAAAGAGAATAGCCCCAGTTGGCATAAAAAAGCGCATTCCGTTGACGAGGGAGGATGATGGTGCCCATCGAGGAAATATGCCACCGTTCAGCCCAGCAGGCGGCGGGAAGCATTTTCCGTGGGAAATCGGAAAATCTGCATTAAGGCGGCCTTCTCTAAGGCCTTCCCCGCCAAGCTCAAAAGCTTTCGCGACCCACCGACTGACGCCCATGCCGCCTTCTGTTCGATATTTTACATGCCGTGAAGAAAATAATAATAATAATAAAAAGGGTTCCCGCGCCGCAAGCCGTGCAACCCCAGCACTAGAAAAGCCGCCCAGAAACAGAATTCGCGACGCGACTTTTCACAGCAATCGACTTAGGGGGGCCGCGACGATAACGCAGAAAACGACAACAAAAATGCAGCCAGCGATATTGTCCGTCTGTCTGTCTGTCTCTCTCTATTTTTCGGGTCACCACGTCAACCGTCCATCACACTTTGGTTTCCTCATGTTGGCGTCATAACTGACGGCGCGTTTATCAGCTGAAATTGTGCTCACACTCGCCGTTTTCACAGACGGGGCGCCACGCAGCGCACAGTGGGTAGAAGACCGTTGAGGCGGCCAAAACTCTCGACGCGTTCTGAGCTCCAGAGTCACTAAATGGGACTCGAATCGAACGTGTGACCCCACCAATGGATTCCTCGTTTGGAGAGCAATCCATTGGTGGAGTCACACGTTCGATTCGAGTCCCACTTAGCGACTCTGGAGCTCAAAACGCGTCAAGAGTTTTGGCCGCCTCAACGGTTTTCTGACCCACTGTGCAGTGTTAGCGGGGGCAGCGACGGCAGCGACGCTCAAGTGACTCAATTTCTCTCACATCATCGCCGACACGCGTCACCCAGAATAGGCAACGGTTGCCACCAAGCCAGACAGACTGTCCACAAACACAGCAGCAAATCACTCGCTTTCGCCTAAACGAACGGAAACTGAATTTGACCTTTGCCGTTTGGACGTATAAAGGGGAAAAAACAGGAAAACGAATAGTCGTAGAGCATACTTACTTTCGCATTTGACACCGACTCGCCCTTCTCCCCAAATGTAATCAATACCTGTGGACAGACCAACACAAAATGAGGAGACTGCAACGAAACTTGACCAACTTATGACATTGTGCACATGACACCGTCTTGTACGTAATTAACAAACCCAGTTTGTTTTCGCCCTGTGCTGCAGCACCGACACCACAGCAAAAATATTTTTTTAATTTTTTTTTTTTTTTTTACTGTTTCCAACAGGACTGGGGGCCCCTTCGCAGCGCCCCCACCGAGGCACGCTCGAACTGTTCCCCCGAGATAAATTAAATTCCGGGACGAGTAGCCGCATCTCCCGGGATCATTTACAACACTTTCAGTTTCATACTTCGGCCGTGCATCCTTGAGGCTCCAGGCCCGAGTCCAGGACCGAGTCCAGCGGCACGTCGCGGCGCGGCTGGAGTGGGGGCCGCACAGTGGGCCGCTCAGGCCCGCCCTCCGTGCGGACTTCCGACGTATGCAAGGTCGGACAAGAAAAGTGACAAAAGGTAAATCCAGGGACTAGACCTCCTCTGGCCACGCCCCGCCCCGCTCGGATATCCAGCAGCAAAGCAGCGCCCGTTTCGTTACTCGTTTCTCAGTCCCGAAAAGCCGCATCTCCAAATCTCTCTCTCTCTCTCTCTCTCTCTCTCTCTCTCTCTCTCTCTCTCTCTCTCTCTCTCTCTCTCTCTCTCTCTCTCTCTCTCTGGCGTTCCAGCCAGCCATGCTGGGATGCAGCCTCAGCACCACCATCGGCGTCAGCGCTCCTTCCCAGAACGCTAGCCGCAGCCAGCCAGCAGCTACAGTTGCACCCAGTTTGGCAGCGCCAGCCAGCCAAGCCAGCCGCTGTGACAAGCCAATGAATTCCATCTCGTCGCTTCCCCCTTCTTCTGGAATTCCTGCCAAGTCACACCCACCCGGCCTGATGGACAGCACAGGACGACAATACCTCGACCCAGCACGACCTTTCAGCAAATATGGACGCCCGACGGCGTGCAGCAGACTCAGACGCTTCCGCCGCTGAGAGAGAGAGAGAGAGAGAGAGAGAGAGAGAGAGAGAGAGAGAGAGAGAGACTCGGCACCAGTGAGCCGTGCCATCGCGAGGCCGGCGCGCACCCACCGCGGCCACCAGCGAGGACGAGCCAGGGACGGACGCGTACCCACCGCGCGGATCAAGTGGCACCGCAAGGACCCACCAAGGACCCACCAAGGAACGGCCAGAGAGAGGGCGTGGCGGTGCGTGGCCGCGCAATCAAGCCTCGCTCCCCTTCCAGCGCCTTCTCCAGGAAGGGAACGAAGAGCCTCTCCCTCCAGGGCTATCTCGCGGACAAACGTATGGTTAATCCAGCAGCGGGGCGGGGCGGCCACGGTGGCGGCGCAACATAAGAAGCTTTCCTCACCAAATAATAACCTCCCCCTGCCTGCTCCCCAGCGGGCTGATTTCGAGCTCTATCTCTCTCTCTCTCGCACCCGCACGCGGTGCCATGAGGAGTGCGAGAGAAGGAGAGAGAGAGAGAGAGAGAGAGAGAGAGAGAGAGAGAGAGAGAGAGAGAGAGAGAGAGAGAGAGAGAGAGAGAGAGAGAGAGAGAGAGAGGGGGAGAGAGAGAGAGAGAGAGAGAGAGAGAGAGAGAGAGAGAGAGAGAGAGAGAGAGAGAGAGAGAGAGAGAGAGAGAGAGAGAGAGAGCGAGTCCGCGGTGCGTGCGTGGGGCGTGCGTGGGGCGTGCGTGGGGCGGCGATACTGCCCCTCCGAGCGCTCACCACGTCCACGCGGCCCTCCTCGAGGTCGCCGCCAATCAGCCAAGGCCGTTGCCCAAGGCCGCACCTCCAATCATTTCCGGCAAGGAAAAACAAATACTTTGCTGAGGTCATCAACATTGATTGATCGGCTCAATTCGATACCAGCTGCAATCGAAAATCTGATACATACCAGAAGCTGGTCACCACCGATGAACATTTGCACCAGGACAAAAATAATCTGTGGTTCCTTATCCTCTGACCAGTGTCCGGTCGTAGCAAGCGGCTTGTAGGTAAGTCGGATTTTCGATTGCTGCTATCACGGCAAAAACGGTTTCTGGTTCCCCCAGGTAGTCTACAGTAAAGATAGGGGCGATTCGCGGGGAGTTCCTGAGGAAACCAGGAACCCTATTTGCCGCGGGATCGATTTCAGTCTACCGAACGAAGCCGATCACCTCAACAAAGTATTTTCTTCCGTGCGGGCCGAACCAATCTGAAGGGCGGGGTGTCCTTCCGCGGTCGCCTCCCCGCAAGGCTCGCGCGCAGGGACTGCCAACGATAACACTGTAAAAATTTTGTCCCTTCAGGACAAAATCTTGGATGATTTTTTTCATCACTTTTAAATGATGACAATGTCATCGCAGATTGATGACATTTTCATCAAAGCTCCTATACCTTTTGCATGGGCGCGACAAAATAGTCTTGGAATTGTCCTTAAACCAAATTGGCAACCAAAATTTTTACAGTGAACGCCGACCAGGTGCCGCCCGATACCTCGCCGCCGACGGCCACACACGCAGCATCGTCATTATCAAAATCCCACTTCCGGATTTTGTCTTTCCCACACCATGCTCCTGACAATCGCCGTTTCCCAGTGCCGGTCACCAAAATTAAGATTATTTTATTTTTGTTGTTGTCAAGTTGGCGCTTGCCGAGGACGTGGCCTCGCCGCCCCGCCACTTAATTCAAGGACAGCCCCCGCGGCTCGTCAATAAGCCGGACCGGACGGAAAAGGGTTGCGGCGGCGGCGGCGGCGGGTGTGCGAGGGTGACATTTGATATCAGATCAATAAAATAAAGTAGTGTCGCGGCACAAACGACGTCATCACGCACATGGGTAGAGTAAGCCTCCACAGAGAGAGAGAGAGAGAGAGAGAGAGAGAGAGAGAGAGAGAGAGAGAGAGAGAGAGAGAGAGAGAGAGAGAGAGAGAGAGAGAGAGAGAGAGAGAAGGGGGGGGGGGTGAATTGATGGCGCTAGACGAGTCGGTCCGCGCTGCGGCATGCAATGGCAGCGTGCACTGGCCGCGTGCACGCCCCGACCGCGGACAGACGGCCAGCCAGGCGGCCAGTTTGACGGGGTTACTCGCAGGACCGTCCTCAAAGGACGGCGGCGCGGCACGGCGCGCGGTGCGCGGTTTCGTGAAATTCCGACTAATTTGAGCGCGCGGGGCTGCCGCCTCTGCCGCCACCGCCACTGCACACGCAGCCTGGGTGAGTCATGTAAGACGCTCCGCGCCGGCCCACCGTGCCAGCCCGGCCAGGCTCGCTCCCGCCGCGTGCAGTGAACTTAGTACACAGAGCGTCGATATTCAGACGAGGCATCAATACACATCCCACTGTAAATAGCCAGGGCCAATAACCGGCCGGCCTGGTCGCGGTGGGAGAGCCCTGCGGATAGGACCGGTGTCGATACCACGCCTCACTCCGCCCTTCAGCGCACACACACACACACACACACACACAGAGAGAGAGAGAGAGAGAGAGAGAGAGAGAGAGAGAGAGAGAGAGAGAGAGAGAGAGAGAGAGAGAGAGAGAGAGAGAGAGAGAGAGAGAGAGAGAGAAGCACCCCAGCGCGCCGCGCGATAGAAGGGTGGCTCGGTTGGTACACGCAAACTGATCGGAAATTCCGATTCAAGACTCGGAGCGGCTTGGGGCGGCTCCTGTAACATCCACTTTGTGGAGTCACTGGATCCGTCACCTGGCGCCCACAGTCGGGAGAATCAAGGTCAAAGGCGACCTCTCCCTACCTTACATCCAGGCTGAGCCGGGTCACAATATTTTGAATACCAGTTATCATCAGACCTAGTAATAGTGCGGCTACACTTCGCGAGTATTCAAAACAAACAAACAGACTGTACCCTTGGCGAAGTCTAAACAGCGAACAGCACAGCACCTCGCGTTCCGCGCCCCGCCGCGCCAAAACAGCGCGCTCATTGAGTGCAGCCCGCGGGGGTTCATTCAACCAGCCCAACAATTTGGACCATTTCTCGGAGGGCACCTCCGCCCCGCCCCGCCCCGCCCCGCCCCGCCCCTACCCGCCCCGCCTCGCGGTACGCCCCGCCGCCCCACCCCCCCATTCGTCCCTGTCGCCAAGATTTTTGTCAAGGTAACCCGCGTGCGCTTGGTGCCCTCAGGGCCCGCAGGACCCAAAGCCAACGCGCAGCGGGGGCCGCGCCGAAACCAAACCGACACCTACACCTCACTTGCCCTGCATTTGCTATTTTTCAATTTGATCAAGACACCCCTTCATTCCCCCCCCCCCCCAAAAAAAAAAATGAACTAATTTAGGTATTTGGCTGAGTGGTTACTCAAATCTTCTTCGTATTTGGATTCAAATTAGTCCCACTCGGCCATCAGTCTAAGGAAGCCCAACCGGAGCATTGGGTGTCGGAGAAAGTGAGATTGAAATTCATTTGTTTGCGCTGCCAACCTTACAAATGTCTTATTGGATCTTTGGAAGCGCATTTTACTTATCTATGAATGTAGGATGTGGAAAAAAGGCGATGTAGATTGTCTGGGAAATAAATGTTAATCGTTGTTTTTTGGTTAATGCCTATTATAAAGGATATTAGAATTTGAAAATGATGTGTTGTGTGAATAGTTGGCAATGATCGCCTGAAAAGTACCAACCAAAGAATGAAACGCGCGCATATGTAAAATTGGATTGTGAAGTGTTGAAATGTAAGAGGATGTAAAGAGTGTGTATGTCATGTTGGTGAATTCAGTATCTAGTGGAGGAATAATATTTATTGTATTTCACAACCAATGAAATGACAAAAAGTTGGGAATTGTTTGTTGCTAGAGCTTTGGTGATTGGACCTTGGCCCTTCATTCGCCTCTCTACAGATATTGCACCAAGGCAGCGCCTTGTGTATTAAACCCGCGAAGCATTCAGAAGTCTTCGACTTTGGCTAGTTTAAATTATTTTTCTAAATTGTGTACACGTAAGCCGACCTGGTGGGCGGTGTGGTTGAGGCACCGCCCCCTGAGATAGGGACCCTTTTCCCCGTGAGGCAACAAGGGCGCCCGTCAGCCCGGGGAGGGCTTAACGCCATAAATAAGTCCTCGGCGACCTCGAGCAGCGCGACCACTCGCCGCAATCCGCGTCGTCCAGGCGGTGTTCCTATTCTAAAGATCTTATCCTAGCTTTTCCGGATAAAGATCTATCTTATCCGGTCGTTTCCGCATCAAGAATCTTGCCGCAAACGCGAGCCAATTTTGTTCAGTTTGATCATTTGGCACTGCCGCGGACACAGAGCTGACCCTGCCGGCGCTACTCCGCGCGCGAAGGTCACTTTCACACAGACAAACGCATCAGCGCGCGGCGCGGGGTATCGCCAGCGTTGGTCGCTGCCTCCTCAGTCCGTCGTCGGCAGTGTACCGTCCTAAGTTCCAGGGCCACCGGCGCGCCCTTCGCTGCTGCCCTTTCAGATGCTATGATTTACCGCCCCCCGGCCGGCCGCCGCCCCCGCGAGACCGACTCGCACATCAGCTAACGATCAAGCATTTATCAGTGAGCCATTAGAGCATGGGTCTCGGCAGGGCCCCGGGCAGGGCCGCGGGGCAGGGCCGCGGGGCCGCCGGGGCACCGCCGGGGCACCGCCAGGATATAGACCATTATCCCGCGCGGTGACAAATGTTCCACAGTGCGGCGCGGCCCTAACCGCGGCACTCCACCCCCACGGCCTCGCCACTCCACAACCAAATTACTAGAAATCGCCACCGGGCCCCAAGTCCACAACCTGGGTTGCCACATACCGAGGCGAAAATTCCCATCCGATGCGCCACTGTTGAAAGGCCGACAGCATAGCGCAGAGATATTGCCTAGCAGGCAGGCCGAGGTTGGCAACCCCGACTGGTTCAGCGTGGGAGTTTCAGCCCACTCGAGTGGCAGGCCTGTCCCCAAGCCCTTGCCACGGGCAAAGTCATCCCGTCGGCCACTGTCTTTCAAGCCTTCTCCCCCGGGAACGCACACGCTACGCGTTTTCCCGAGGAAAAAACAAAACAAACAAAAACAACCCCGGCGCTAGGCCTCGCGGCGCCCCGCGAGCCCCGGGAGGGGCCCTGTCAACCGCGAGTGCGAACCGAGCGACTGCAACGAATGAGACCCGATTTGGGCGTCTGAAAGGGACAGCCTTTGGGGGTGGAGGTCGACGGCCGCCCCGCGGAATAAGCGGGGGGGGAAAAAAAGGGAAAAGGAGGCAATTTCGAGGGAATTTGGGGCAATTACGCCGAGTGATTCCCGTTATATCATTACCCCCTTTTTCTTGCAGGGCACAGCAGCCTGCTGGAAAGAAAATTCGACAGCGGAGCCGGCGACGGGATGTCGAGCCCCAGGGACGCGGAAAATACCCACAGCACAGCGCCAGGTACCCACCCACCAGGTAAGGTACCCGCAAGGTACGCCGGTACGCACGGTAGCTCAACCGCATAGCGACGAACCAAAGATGCCGCACGAAATTCCCCGAACCAATCAGAATATTTCCCAGATAATATCTCACCGCCCCCGCCCGACCCGAGAGCGCCTAGGCCGCCGCCGCGAAGCCACTTACTGGGATTAATTTGAGTTGCATGCGAACCGCCGCACCTGCATGCATACCTGCTGCAGCTGCGGGGGAATTAAAGCGACCCCAAGGCCCAAGGCTGAGGGGTGACGAGTGTCAATCACACCAGCACTGCCAGCATGCATGCATGCACGGCCCGGCCGGCTGCAGCCCACAGTGGGTCGGAAGACCGTTGAGGCGGCCGAAAGTCTAGACGGGGTCGCTAAATGGGACTCAAATCGAACGCGTGACCCCACCAATGGATTGCTCTCCACACAAGGAATCCATTGGTGGGGTCACACGTTCGATTCGAGTCCCATTTAGTGACTCTGGAGCTCAAAACGCGTCTAGAATTTTGGCCAGCTCAACGGTCTTCTGACCCACTGTGCGTCGCTCTCTCTCTCTCTCTCGCAGCCGCACGGGGCGCCACGCGGGTGGGACAGAGACAGAGCGACGAAGCTGCTCTTCGGTGTGCCTGCTGGCGGGCTGCACCTTATCTGTCTGAGCAGCACATCAGCAAACAGATATATAGTAGGGACGAGCGGCAAGGTTAGTTTCTAGCCAATTTCTCCCAGACGCCCAGAACTCACGCTGGTCGTGGAAAAAAAGGGGAGCACGGCGAATGTGGAGCAGAACTTGAGGGATATCGAAGACACTAGAAAGATACCTTCCACAAACGCACAAACGGCTTCATCATCCTACAAAAAATATTTTAAAAAATATTTCTAGAAAAAAAAAAGAGAGAAAACAAAGCATGTTCCATTTCAGCGCTTTACAACCGAAGGTTCCAACACACCCACACCCACACACACACGCACGCACAGCCACAGCCCATGAGACAATGCCAATTGAAACGCTGCAGATCCGCACGCAAATCGCATCGCCAGCTGTTTATTGTGTGCAAGCGGCTGGCGCGCTGCGGTGAAGAGCGCGCGGGGGGGGGGGGGGGGGGCATGTCGGGAAGCGAAAATCGCGTTCATTCTGTCATCCAAACCATTTTCCAGTGTTCCAGAATACTAAGAAAACTTTTTTTTTAATCTTTGAATTTATTAAAAAAAAAAATTTAGCAAACACAGCTAGGAGTATCACCTGTTTTCAAGTTAGCGTTAACGTTTTCTTTCACAAAGAGGGTCGTACGATCGAATCTGTGGGCGCAGACAATGGAGGCCACAGGAGCCGGTGGTTTGAAACGCGACATTTCCCCGCCTCGACCCCGGTCAGCACTCTGCGCACCATCCATCCATCCATCCATCCGGCCGACGCGGTTGTCGTTACTAACCCGTCCCAGAGTGTCTGCGGGCGGAAACACTCCCTTACGGACTACTGTAAACCTGTAAACCACCACCACCGCTGGCATTATCGGTCGTAAAGGGACGAGGCGTCCACCCGGACGGTGCCTGGACGGACGCACTGGGATGGAATGGACGCCAAGTGCCACGGAGTGAGCGCGCACCGTGTACAGGAAACGTCCTTTTTTTATTTAAAATCCGGTGAAAGTCCTTGCCAACATGCGCCCCCCAGTGCATCGGGCCTCGGTAGCGCAGTAGGCAGCGCGTCAGTCTCATAATCTGAAGGCCGTGAGTTCGATCCTCACCCGGGGGCTGGACCAGCGCATTGCTACACGTCGCACCGCATAAGTCGTAAACCACCCGCCCGCCCTCCCTCCCTCCCTCCGCGACGAGACGTCACCGTCCCGCCGAACCACCCCGCCGCACAGTGGGACAGAAGACCGTTAAGGCGGCCAAAATTCTAGACGCGTTTTGAGCTCCAGAGTCGCTAAATGGGACTCGAATCGAACGTGTGACCCCACCAATGGACTGCTCTCCGAACAAGGAATCCATTAGTGGGGTCACACGTTCGGTCCGGGTCCCACTTAGCGGCTCTTGGAGCTCAAAACCCGGCCGGGATTTTGACCGCCTCCACCCGTCGTCTGGTCCACTGTGCGGACCGCCAGACGCGCACTCCACACCCTGGCGTTACGTGTTTGCCGCACAGCCAATTTGACGCCAGCACTGCAGTCTGGCCCACTGTGCAGTCTGGCCGACAAGGGCGCCGCGTCCGTGCCGTTCGTAAACGCGGCAAAAGCACTGACCCGCGCAACGGGGCCGACAACGCGGACAACGCGGACAACGCGGCCGGGGCGGGGGAAGGAGGAAGCAACACAGGTAGCGGCCATTTAGTTTTAACGGCCGCGGTGTGCACGACCACTCAGGCCGCACCACTACTACCACCACCACCACTTAAGTGTTAAAAAAAATATATTGGAAATTCTCGAAGAAGTCGTTGGGAAAAAATCACCTCCGATCTTCGTAAAATTACAAAAACTCATATGTATCAATTTTGAGTGAGTTTTCAATAGGTACAGTACCAAAAAAAAATCTTTTTGAAAACCAAAATCTTTGGAAATTTCCGATGGCAATTTGGATAGCACTATCTGGGATTTCCCAATTCATTTTTGACGGTGTGACTTCTTTGTTTTTTCCACGTGTGAGTGTAGTTTTGAGTTCGACCGTCGGACACATTGCTACCCCTGCTGCACCCCCACACCAGTGGCGTAGTTTGCCCCCCCCCCCCCCAAGCCCCCCAAACGCGCCCCAAACGCGCCCCCGCAACGACCGCACTCCATTACCTTTCAACCCCGTGCAGGCACTGCAGGCAAGCCCCCCACCGACCCCGCCCCCTCGTTGGGTGCAGGCCGAAAATTAACCGACGGCCAACGAGAAACACGCGCTGAGGGCGAGAATCCGCGGACGCCGTTCCACGAGGCGAACAGCAGAATACGACGGTCGCACAGCAGGCCAAAAGACACGTTATTCGGTTCGAGTCTCATCAGCGACGCTGGAGCTCAGAACCCGTGCCGACCGCCTATATCGGTCTTCTGGCCCACTGTGGGTCGCAGTGGTCCACGTGGCGGCCGACGCCAGCATCGCGGTGGCGGGGTGGCGCGGCCTCTCCCGACCAGTCTATGCTTTTCGGCGGCATGAGAAACTGCGCACCACGCGGAGGCCCCGTTTTCCGCTGGCTCTCAAGGACTCGCTCTCTCTCCTCTGCAACAACTATGCAGTGGCAGGGCCGCGCTGAGCGGGCACAAAGTTATCAGTTGGTGGCGAGAAGAAGGCGGCGCGCCACGCACGCCCGTTTAGAAGGCTGCGTTTCCGAAACGGTGGTTTTATCGCTGCGGCGGACGGACAGACGGACGGACAGACGGACGGACAGCGCGCGGACTCTAGCGAGGGTGCCGCGCGTCCCGAGGGGGTCCCTCCGGGTCCCTAATAGGGTCCCTATCCCCGGCCCCGGACCAGAGGAAGGACCTAGCAGACCTCCTCGGGGCAGAGCTTTACTACGGCCACCAAACCACAAAAAGAAAAAAAAAAAGAAAAAAAAAGAAAAAACCATATTTACCTCGAAGGGAAAATATTACTGCACTCAAAAAAGTGTAAGAAGCGTCCGTTCCATAACTACGAGGGAAATGAAGGGATTGTAGAGTTGCTTCCAATCATGAAGATCCTGCCCGATCATCGACATGCAGAACATGGGCCAGGACATGGGCCAGGACAGGCAACAGAGCAAACGGAAGTTTCAAAAGCAATTCAGCCGCCGGGCCACGCCCTGTCAGGACTGCCATCCGAAAATAATACCGGGCCGTCACGCCAGTGGACACACACACACATACACACAGCGTACCGCGACCTTTCACAATGCGGATGACATTAAATAAAACGACAATAAGAGAGGACGTCTCTGGCAATGACAAGGTTGGATGCACCACAGCCCCGCAGTCAGAGCGCTGCAGCAGACTGCCACAGGCTGCCACAGGTCCCACTACGCAGTATAACCGCCTGGCGCGGCGCAGCGCTAGTGGCATTCGTGCCGGACGAGTTTTAAGACCAGGTAAGCACCACCTATGAATTACGGCCGATAGTAAAATAAAAAATAGGTCCGGTGTTGACGGCAGGGCGCGACGCGACCGGGGAGGGGGGTGTCGAGGGGGTGGGGTGGGGGGGGGGACTGTTCTATGTCACTCGAGTCTCTTCTAGCCTCAGCGCAGGGCGTCTAGCCCTGCTCACTGTCACAGGGCCCATCATTTGCGGTGACGTCCATCCGAACCGGTGCGCCGCGCGCCACAGCCCACATCGTGTTTCGTGCGAAGGGTGCCTCACTTCGTGCAGTCAGTGTACACTCTCGGCTCCAGTCACTGCCTTGTTTCAGTCTAGCCACTGAAAAAGCCGGCGCAACAACGTAACTTTACCCTTGTTGCGGCATTTTTGTAACGAATTTCTAGATATTTGCCATCGAATCGAAGTAGAAATTCAGTCCCCTGTCAGTGTACACAACCCATTTCCGAAGTGAGGTTCGTGTCTTGTTGTTGTTATTGTTGTTTCACAGAGGGCCGGCAGGGCACCCCAACCGAAGCCGGCCGCGAGATATCACCCCGCCCGGGCATTCCAAGGCCTCCGTTGTCCAGGACGCCATCGGGCCGGAAGTGCGCGCGTAGGTCCACGACGTCACCGCCGTGGCGGCGGGCCGGCCGGCCGCGCCCCGACAGGCGCAGCGCAGCGACGCGCGGCTAGCTCGCTGCATTCACACACTTAAAAAGTGTCGAGTTGGCGCCGTCCGCCGTCCACGCCACAGTGGGCCAGAAGACCGGAGGATGCGGTCAAAATCCCGCTCGGGTTCGGTGCTCCAGAGTCGCTTAGAGGGACGCGAACCGCGAACGTGCGACCCCACCAATGGATTCCTCGTTCGGAGAACAAATCAACAAACGTTCAGCGACTCTGGAGCTCACGACGCGTCCAGAGTTTCGGCCGCCTGCGTCTTCTGGCCCACTGTGCGGGCCGCGTCCCGCGCTGCCGCCGCCTTCCCGACGACGGAGGCAAACTTTTACAACCGACGTCGCGGTCACGTCGCCATTGCCTAGCGCCGACCGGCTCGGACCGGTACCGCACAACAGAGCGGCGCTGTAAAACAACAACAAGACGAGCACGCGGCGCTTGAAACAAGTCACTGCTCATGGTTTCGGCCGATAGGGTGTGTGCACCTGATGACGCGAGCCCTCAGGACGCCTATCGGCTCCGACGCGACAGAAAGCTCAAATATCCGACCAACGCGCGTTTTTTCTAGTGGCTGCTGTTGCCGTCGCTGTAGTGCGAAATCGGCGACGGGGTGCCACTGTTATGACAGGTCAGTACACCGCGGGCGGACGCGCATCGGAGCAGGATGGCGGGCCGGACCGCCGCGCGTGGAGGCGCACTGCGGGGCACGCATGGCCCGTGGCGCACCGACTGGCTATGCACACGATAAGCCTGGCTGTGAGTGTGTGTGTGAGTGTGTGTGTGTGTGTGTGTGTGTGAGAGAGAGTGTGTGCGTGCGTGTGCGCGTGCGTGCGTGACAGAGAATGGTCGCGGCAGTGTCAAACGAGCGCCGGGGCCGACGGGGGCACACCACATGAAACTTCCTTCGATAACGGGCGGCACCACCACCGCCGCCATACCACGGGAAACGATGATAACGTGACAAAAGGAAAAGCCGCGGGAAAAGGAGACGGACGAACGCGAACGGCCGGCAGCAGCGGCAGCGCGGGCCGCTGCTTGGCGTGCATCGCGTACAGCCCCTCGCAAAAGCAGTGCGCCCCCGCCCCCCCCCCCCCTGTCGATGCAGACAAGAGCAGGGCCCGCGCCTCGCGTGTGCCCTCGACGAGCACCTTCGCCTGGAAACCAGGGGAAAACAAACACACAACAATAACAACCCAAAACAAAAACAAAAAAAAAAACTGTGAAAATTGGGCTGGCTTCGAGACTGCGTGGCTGTGGAGGTGGGGGTGCAGGTGCAAGTGGATCGTCATTGGAGGGATGGTGGGAGTCTAGAGTCTAGGGTCGGCGGCCGGCGGTTTGGGGTACTATTCGGGGGTGGGGTGGGACTGCTGAAAAGGCACCATGGGACGTACAGGGCAAACGGAGGTGGGGGTGTCACGGCAGCGGCACAGCATCGCAGAGAGAAGGAAAAGAAAACGATGGAGTATAAGAGAAACTGAAAACCGAGCGAGGGGGGGGGGACGGGGACGGGCTCGAGGGGAGAAGGCATAAAATAAAACTTGGTTTCTTTTTTTACAACTCGACGGACACAAAACGAGGAGGTGAGATTGAAATCGCTGACACGCCGGAAAGCAGCAGAGGAGGCCGTGGCAGTGTGCAGTGTGGGGCACACCGGCACACCGCACGGGAAAAAGGAGTTGGTCGTCACGATCGGAATGGGTTGGTGGGTGAAATCCGGTCGTGGCGACCATGTTGTGGTAACCAACCATTCCGATCGTGGCGATGAAGCATCGGTGGTGGTGATCGAGGGTCGATCGTGACAATCGAAACTTCGTCTGAGGCATAGCCTATCGATCCCTACGACCGAATCCTGACTGCACCGACCGAACTTTTTTTTTCCCGTGCGTCCGCAACGCCGGCCGAAAATTCGAGGCCCGGGTCCAAAATGCAGCGACCGGCTGCAGCGTGCGTCCGTGCGTGCGCTCGGCCGCGCGCCAAACGAATGCCGTCAAGAATGCGGAAGGCGCAATAAACCAGCAACGCGAGGCAACCTCACCGAACGCCTCGCCGTTCGCGCGGGCGCCGCCGCCGGGACTCGAACCCGCGTCGCGGCGACGCCACCGCGTCTCCCTCGCACCCGAGCGGGACGGCCCATGAGGAGGAGAGAGACAGAACGTCTGGCGACGCGTCCTTCGCCGGTCCATCCTCGCCGCACCAAGCGCCAACCAGAGCGGTTGGCCAGGACGACGACGGACCCCGGCCCGGGCGGGGTCGGCGTCGAACGCAGCACCAGCACGATGACGACGGCTCGCCGCGGCCGCTCGAGCGTTGCCAGAAAAAAAAAATTCCTTGACGCGCCCGAAATACAGGGTCTTTGACACACTTTTCTATTTTTGCGATAACGACGCCAAATGCCGAACACATGTAAAGCGCGTGGCGCTCGGCGCGTAGAAAACGGAAGGGGGAGGAGAGGGGGGGGGGGGGGCACGGCACTATTCAATACAACGCGCTGCCGAGCCGCGCGCGCGCCGAGAGTTTCACACGATAAATGATGTCGCCGCCAACACGTGGGTCTAATAAGAGCGCCTACAAGGGGGCCTCCACCGCCGAGGGTGCCTCGAGGAGGACGGCACGGCTTCCAGGGCGCCGTGCGAGAGAGAGAGAGAGAGAGAGAGAGAGAGAGAGAGAGAGAGAGAGAGAGAGAGAGAGAGAGAGAGAGAGAGAGAGAGAGAGAGAGAGAGAGAGAGAGAGAGAGAGAGAGAGAGCTCTCGACGAAACCACCACAAGCGTTCGCGGGGGGGGGGGGGGAGGGCCCGTTCGGCCGGAAATTAGACGCGAAATTTCAACTCGTCCAACCGACCGGGCCGACCCCACGGACGGGAGACGGAGGCGGCGCTAGCTGGCGCGGAAAATACTGATGGCGGGAGATTTGAAAAGAAATTAAATTGGACGACCCCTGGCGGGGCCAGGCGGGGAGGAAGGCGCGGGCCCCATTCCCGTCGCGCGCGCTTCCCCCGTCCAGTCGGACGCGTCAAAAATGTGTGTCGGAAATGGAGTATTCAAAGAGGAGGGAGTGAGGCGGGAGGAGGAGGAGAAAAAAAAAACCAATCGGAAATAAAATGGCGCGGCCGTGCCGGGAATTGGCCTATAGAATGGGGGCGGGCGGGCCACAGCGGCGGGGTGAGGGCCGCGTGAGGTAAGGTGTGCTTGTCCCTGCATTCAGCGACGCGTGCCTCCAACGGTCCGACGGCCTGAAATAGCAGCACAATGCACCGCGGCCCTTCGCCAGCGCGTCGGCCGCGCCCAGCGGGCCGCCCACCCCGACCAACACAAAAATCCCCGCCACTTTTTCTTTTCCCCCGCCTGGTTGTGATGTTTTTTTGCCGCGCGGCGGCAGGCGACACCTGACATATGTACGCGGATGCGCGACGCGAGGCGCCCCCCTTGGCGTTGAGGTCAGCGCGATCGCGCGCAGGGGGCGCAGGGGGCCCGCCGGGTCCTGGCGGGGTCGGTCGCCCCTGCCGCGTGTGGCCGCGTGCCAGCCCTGGCCAGCCCTGGCCGGCCCTCACAACAATCATAACTCCCACCGCCTAGCGGCGGCGGCAGCGGGCCGAGCGCCCGGCGGGTAGGCAGTCCGGCTGCTCCACCGTTCAACAGAACTGCCTACCCTCCAGGCGCTCGGCGCTGCTACCCGTGACGCGGCTCCCAGTGGACTGGCCACTGCGCGGCCCGCGAGGCGTGATGGCCACGCGCCGGTCGGTCCGCGGCGAGCACCGCACAGTGGGTCACAAAACTCTGGACGCGATCTGAGCTCCTGAGTCGGATCTGAACCGAACGTGTGACCCCACCACTAGATTGCTCCCCGAACGAGGAATCCATTGGTGGGGGGTTCGATTCCTGTTGGGCGACTCTGCGGCGCCAAAAACGCCGTCTGGAGTCCCACTGTGCACCGCGGCGGCGGGGACACGGGCCCGCGGCCCTGCGGCCATGCCGACGGTACCCTATGGGTCCTCCTCGCAATCTATTTCCAAACCGAATGAGACAGATTTACGATCGACCACTGCGCATCGCACTGCGCGTCGCGCGGCCGCTTTATTTTTAATAACCCCCTCCCCTCCCCCCCCCTGCCCCTCCCCGCGCGGCCAGATCCCTTCTTCTTCTTTCCGTGCGGTTTCAGAGAGCCACTACAGTCACTCGGCCGGTGCGCGCGTCAGCCTGAGCCTGGCCGGCAGCATCGCAAGGGAAAAATAGAACTGTACTAGAGATGAATTAAAAGGGAGTTGCAGCCACGCCCCCTTCCCCCTCCACCGCACGCGCCGACGCGGCCGCGCCCCGCCTCACTTACTCCTCCTCGGTATGCAAAAGATTTCGCACGGGTAAGACGGGGGAAACCCCGCGAGCGGCGTAGGTACACGCCGCGCGAAATGAAAAAGGAGAAA
The DNA here is from genome assembly GCA_030522485.1 of Stenchaetothrips biformis. Lineage (NCBI taxonomy): Eukaryota > Metazoa > Arthropoda > Insecta > Thysanoptera > Thripidae > Stenchaetothrips > Stenchaetothrips biformis. Next base: position 7,761,406 of record CM060099.1, read on the forward strand.
CGACCAAAAGAAATGAAGGAGGGTGGAGGAAATGAGCCCCGGGGAGGAGGGGGAGGGCGCACGGTCGGATGCACATGGCTCTGGGTCACGGCGTCGTGGTGCCTGCCTGCCTGCCTGCCTGCCTGCCTCGCAAGCGTGCGAGTGGCGCAGCCACGCGGACGGCGAGTAGGAAGCGGCGCAGGTAAGCGGGTAGGGCAAGCAGGCGACTGGCAAAGTGGGGTACCCAGCCGGCAGCACCCCCCAGCCCCCGCACGCCGACGATCAACCAGATGCGGCTGCCAGCCCCGACTGTCCCGGCGGGCGTCGTACGTGTTGGCACACGGCGAGGCGCGCGCAGCCGCCCAGCCCGCAGCCAGCCTGCGGTGGAGAGTGCGCGGGCGGGCCGCGCGGGGGGGGGGGGGGAGGGGGGCATGGTGGGCCCGACCCGCTCGGTCGCTGCCCCCGCCCGTCCTGTACAGCGTGTACAACGTGTACAGCGTGTACAGCGCAGAGTACATCGCCCTTTCCAGTCTACTTGGCTCGTATGACGTTTGGTCTCGGCCGGCCCCGAAATTACCTGTAATTGTCTGACCCCAAGCCACTCCAACGGCCCAGGACACGCCGGGGCCGTACAGCACGACGTGACGTCATCGGTCCAAATGTACTCTAGTTTTTTAATTTTTTTTTTTTTTTTTTATTTTGGCGCTGTAAACGGGAGGGGTTAGGGCCGAGTCGAGCACAGTGGGCCCGAGAGGCTGGGGAGCGGGGAGGGCGCGGCCTCCGACCCGCGACCCGAGACAGGTCGGAGCCGTCCTGCGGGTATTCTTCACGCCGCCACTCCTCCCGCGCGAGGCGATAAACGGACGCATAAATGAATGATGAATCAATGCATGATGAACAAACGAGTAGGGATAAAAGAGACCGGAAAGAAAAAGACGGAAAATGAATGCCCGAAGGAAATCGAACATGTGATGAAAAATAAACAAGACGGAAAAAAAAGGTTTATGTTGAATAACCAACTTGCCATGAAAATGAAAAAGGGTGTACGTTAAATAGAATGAATGGTGAGGAAGAATGCATGGTAAAAATAAATGAGCGATGAAAGTGAATATATGAACGAATGGATCCGATGGCGTCACCATTTGCAAGCCCCTCCCCCTACTAGCCATGCGCAGCGCTCTGTTGCTGTCGATTTTTCGCATCACTTCAGACAGACGACGCGGCCCGGCCCATGACGAGGCGGAGGGGGGGGGGGGGCGGAGCTATGGCAGGGCCCCATGGATGGGCCCCACGCTGCCGGAAGATAGCAGCTCGAAAGGTTCATTAAACTTTGTATTGCAGTGGAAGGGTTGCAGTGGCCCGTGCCATGGCACATGGCGTGGCCCATAGCGTGGCCCATGGCGTGGCCCCTGTCATGGCCGGCAAACTAATTGCCACAACAGCCACACACGCACCGCTTGCCGTGAACAAAGCCAGGCGAGCCACCCCCGAATGTTGCGCGGCCAACACAGACCGCGCCGACAAACGGGCACAAGCCATCTCCTGAGAATTGACCGATATTCCTGGGAATGCCAGCGGATGGATTCACCGCGCGGGCCGATTCGGGATCCTGCCCCTCGTCCGCGCATTCACGACCATCAATCCGCTGGAGACTAGGGAGTCGTTTTCGTCGCTCTGTCTCTCTCGCACCTACACGCGACGCCCTGTGAGTGCGAGAGAGACAGAGCGACGAGAGCGACTCCCAGTGAGGGGGCCGCGCCGAGCCGCCAAACGTGACCGGGCGCGGACAGACGGCACCGCGTCGAGGCCCTCGGAGGGGCCTACACCCTGCCTCCCGGCAGCCCTGGCTCAGTGCGGTCAAATAACCGCTTCGTCAGATTAAAAAGCCATCAGGCAGGCAAATTACTATTTTCGACACGCCCGCCGCGATGCGAGCCGACGCCTCGGCCGACGCCTCGGCCGACGCGCACAGCCGCCAGGCGTTACCTGGATCGCGGCCTAGGCGCACCTGAAGCACCCCGATGACGTCACCGTGACCACATTACAGCCCAGCGGCGAGAAGGGAACCTCCGGTGGGGAACCGCGTTGGCAGTGTACGCGCGACACAGCGCGACGCGACCAGAGCAGAAAAAAAAAAGGATGCCGGGAATTGAACCCACGACCGGGCTGACCTTTTTGCCGCGTCCAATTTGTGCGGCAGCAAGTCAGGCCACGGCAGTGCGGCCTTGCCGGCCATGAGCGCCATGAGTGAGCAGGCCGGCGAGGGACATGGGGACGGGACGGCCATTACCGCGGTGTCCATCACGAGCAGCACGGCGCCTCGCCCGGCGTGCCCGAGGAAGGGCACTGACAAACCGACTGTGGAGACTGAAAACTCCACGCCCCTCCGCATTTCACGAGTGGGGCTCTTGGTTTCACAGTGGGCCGCCACCACCAAGCAAGACGGCCGACCGGCCCGACCGGCGCGGACGCCACGCGGCTGACAGATGCACCTCCGCGTCGTCATTGACGGGCAGATGCCGCGCGGCGCTAGGGCGACACGACACCCTGCTGCGCACTTGCTGCCAACGTCAATGCCTACTCCACCTATTCTTAGACGACCATAAAGTGCACACCGCAGAGCGGCGCGCGCCGCGACGGGGCGCGGCCACGGATGACGAGCGGCAGCGCCACGCCGCGGTTGGGGAAGGTCACGCTTCCGAAAAAGCACGCGCTAGAGTCAGTCCCGGACGGCGGCGGCGGCGCGGCGCCAGTCCGCGTGGATCGGATGCGACATCTGTCACGGCGGCGGCGGCGGGCGTCAGTCACGGCGTGCTTGCCCACAAGCGAGCGCTTTCCAGGGCGTTGGCAAGGAAAGGCACTACTGCTGGGCGTCCAGCGTCTCAGGTGCGGGCGGAGTGGCGGGGGGCGGCCAACGCGACGCTCGTTGCCCTAGGTCTGGCACCGCAACGGCCAGCAGCAATATGCTTTACTGCTGACAGTAAACTGTACAGTCTTGTGTGTTAAGCGCAATTATAGCCGAACGACCGCCTGCCCCTTCGAGGCGACCTCTACCCGCCTCCACCTTGTCGCACCGTCGCATCCGCCCCTCGCCGCCACCACGCACTCCGCCACCGGCAAGCAGCTATCACCACCAGGCAGTCACTATCGGCCCAGCAGCCTCTCTCTCTCTCTCTCTCTCTCTCTCTCTCTCTCTCTCTCTCTCTCTCTCTCTCTCTCTCTCTCTCTCTCTCTCTCTCACACACACACACACACACAAACCCCGGACTAATTTAAAATGCAGCGAATGGAAGGGCGCGAGGCAGTGTATGTGGGCGCTGCTGGCGATCAATAGCCACTTCATCTCCGGCACGGCGGCAGCACGGGGGCACGGCGGTACGGCGGTGTGGCACGGCAGGCTGCCGGTGCAGAGGGTCAAGGCTGCACCCGCGCGCGGTCCGCGCTCGCATTTCAGCCGCCAGGGCGGGCCGGGCGGGGTCTCTTAACTAATTCATCGGACGGGTAGGTGGTGGGCACACCGACCGGCGGGGCGGGACAGGGCGGCTTGTCGCCGACCGGACGGACGCCGAAAGTTGAGTTTCCCAGAAACTCTGCGGCGACGCGGGGGCGCGGGGGGGCGGCGGGGCGGCGGGGCCGGCCGGTGGCGTCGGCGGTTTGCACTTCGATCGCTACACCGTGCGGTGCCGTGCCCGTGCGGTCGAGCCCCGCCGCACCCCACCGCGCCCCGCCCGCCCCGGCGTCGTTAGAGGGCGAGTTTTGGAGAACAACCTCCTCCTGTGCTGCGCCTGCTGCGCCGCTACGCCGCTACCCTCCCTTCCCTAACTGCTGACGCACGCTTTCCGCTCGGCCAGAGTTTGGTGTCGGTCCAACACTTGCCGAAGTCCGGACCAAGTCCTCCTGCTCCTGATCTGGCAGTGCGGCCTGGCAGTGCGGCCTGGCAGTGCGGCCTGGCCGGGGCCGCGCATAAACCAAGAGGTTCGTCTCGGCGTTACGTGGTTAATGGACGGCCTGCCGCGTTGGTTCGGTAATGGCGGTAAAGTTTCCCGGAGGAAAATCGGTCGAGCCGCCAGTCAAGGTGCAGGCGAGTGGAAGGCGCGGAGGGACAGGGCTTCGGCGCCCTGCCTCTCTCGCACCCCTGCGCGGCGACCCGTGAGGGACAGAGAGCCCCCCGTTCCTGGAAGCGCCCGGCGGGCCGGCAGCCCCGCGGCCCCCGAGTCGGTTGGGTTGCCTACCGCGGCGGGCGCTAGCTCCCCGACACCGTTCCTCTTCCCCGCGGAGGGAAGGGCGGCCCGCCCGGCCACCAGGCCCACCACGACGACGCCCCGCCCGCCGACTTGAATCGATTCGGGAATTTCCCACCATTTATTTGGGCCTGGCCGCCTAGTGGCCGCGGCACTACACGGCCGGGGCGAGGAGGCGAGGAGCCGCAGAGGCGCAGCTCGGCGATAACAGTTCCGCGGCGGACCTTGGTCGCTCCGTCTCTCTCTCGCGCGGGCGCCGGGCGTGGGTGCGAGAGAGACGGAGCGCGACCCCGGCGCCGCGCGGACAAGGGCGGCAGGGACGAGGAAAAAAACAACCGGCCAAGAGGAAGTTGGAGGAAGCGCGCGCGCCGGACATGTCCGAGCATTTCAATTTGGACATTCCAGGGACGCCCTCCTTGGTCGTCAAGGAGAGCAGCGGGGCGAAGGACGAAAGCAGCTTGATTCCGCACGGCCTCTTCTCTTTCTCCTTCTCTCTCTCTCTCTCTCTCTCTCTCTCTCTCTCTCTCTCTCTCTCTCTCTCTCTCTCTCTCTCTCTCTCTCTCTCTCTCTCTCTCTCTCTCTCTCTCTCTCTCTCTCTCTCTCTCTCTCCTACATACCCTTGCAGGGGTGCGAGAGAGACAGCGACAGCACTGTTCAGAAGGCAGGCCCGCCTATCACGGCCTGGGCGGGAGGTTCAGGTGGAACGCGCAGGAAACAGGTCAAATCGGGCGCCGTGATTAGAGAAGCCTCTCGATATCGGATGCGCGACGGAACGCGCCCCGTCACGTGACGTCACGCCCGTCACGAGGGCGTCACGCCGAAACGGAATCGCGTTACGAGGGCGCTCCCGGTTTCATTTTACGCCAATCCGCCTCCTTCCTGGGAGGCTAAGTTGAGGAGGCCGTCTCGAGGACGCGAGGGCGGCGCCGAGGCCGCCGAGGCCGCGGGGTGACGCTCAGCCCTCTCATTACGCCCAGAGGCTGAACCGGCGACTGTTACGTCGGATTGCGGGGAGGAGGAGGAGAAGGAGGAGGAGGATGACGCGGACGGGGTTGGAGGTCGGCGGGGCGGTCGGACGACGACGGCGACGACGACGGTCTTATCGGAGAGGCGACACGCGATGGGGAGGGACACCTCCAGTCTTTACGACTGGACCAGAATCAAGTGATGAGGCCGCCAGCCGCCAGCCAGCCAGCCAGCTAGCCAGCCAGCCAGCCAGCCAGTCAACCGTCCAGCATCAAGGAGCCGGCCGTAAAGGCGCCGCCCTGCGCCAGATAAGACTCGGATCAAAGTCACTTGCATGATGCACCCCACCCCCTTCTTCCAGATGGATAAAAAGACACAGAAAAGCGATGACCACGCAGATTCAAAGGAAAAAGCCTTTTGAGTACGATAAAGCACTCCGCAACAGTCGAAAGAACCTTCCACGAAAGCCGTCCTGAACGTCTGAAAACGCTCTCTAGGTCAAAATACACACACAGAGAGACAACAACCCGACGAAAATCCACACCGAAAGAGGCAAAAGTCCCAGGCGGAAGTCCCGGGCAAAAGATCTAGGGCAAATCTCGTTCTCGTGTGAAAGGCCCCCCCCCCTCCCCCAGTGAGTGCAGAGAGGCCGAAAAAGACGGAAGCCCTAAGACGAACACCCCCGCCGTGCTGCGCCGTGCAGCGCTGGGTGCCACTCCACCTCATCGACGCACGGAGTCCTGGAGGCCGCCGCTCCGTCTCCCTCGCAATCACGCGGCGTCCCGTGGAGTGCGAGAGAGACAGAGAGGCGGTGCCGAAGAGAGAGGGGCTGAAGGCTGGAGAAAGGAGCCCCGCCCGGGGCCCGGCTCGGCAGCTCCAGATATCATCTCGCACAGTCCATCGCCCGGTCGGTCCGCCCCTATTCTGTTCGGACGTGCGCCCCACACTCGGGCCCCCGCAGGGCCCCCGCAGGGCCCCCGCAGCCCCATGGCGCCCCAGAGAGCGGCGCGGAGCGGGGCGGGGCGGGGCGGTCCGGCCAACGCCAAATGATCAGAGTCCTTTTGAATTGGGGCGCCGCCCCGCCGCTGCGAGGGCGAGGGCTCGGCCGGGGAAGGGGGCCATTCCATTTCCCTTTTTCACGGCAGAGGGCGGCCAGGCTGGCCAGGCTGCTGCGAGGGCCCCACAGGGCCCCACAGGGCCCCACAGCCCTGCTGCGCCCCCACGAGTCCTTGGCAGGCCTTACAATCGGCACGCCGTCGGCACGCTGGCTCTCTCTCATTACCTCATGCCTGGGAAGGAGGAACGACCGACGACTAGTCCGGACTAGTCCGGCTTCCAACGCTAATCCCACCCCTGCAACCCTGCAGCCCTGCAGCCGGCCGATTCAGAAGGGTTGGTCGTTTCGTCGCTCTGTCTCTCTCGCACCCTTACGGAGAGCCCCATGAGTGCGACAAACCGATCCTATGAATCACTCGGCAGGCATGACGGCGCCCTCCATGCAAGAAGTGAGGACTGGACCAAAAAATTTTTTTAAAAAAAATGACACTTTGAGTTGCGGATGAACCGGAAAAGGCGAGCGTTTCGCGCGGTGACGCCCCTGGCACTATCAACGTAGAGGAATAGAATTTAAAAAAAAAACAAAAAAAAACAGGTTGCACTGTTGATGTTTTTGTCATGTTGACACTCCGTTGCGTCTTCACCAGAGAGTCTAGATATTCCTCCCCCTCTCTTCCGTCTCCTGGGACTGGGCTTTAAAAAATGCCAACCGATCAATGCGCACCATTTCGCAGCCGTGTCGTGCCGTGCCACACCCCGGCTAGGAAGCCAAGTGGCCGATTTCAGGGGCGGTTCAGACTGGTTTAGTTTCATTGTTAGTGCTTCACTTTTGCGACTTCGCGATGCCAGCCAACGACGGCGTCCCTCCGCCAGGGCACGCCAGCCCAGGTCGGCGGGGGATGTTTCAAAGTCGGTGGAAAGTCGTGGCGTGGCGCGGCGTGGCGCGGCTTAGCGTGGCGCGGCTTAGCGTGGCGTGGCGTGGCGCGGCTTAGCGTGGCGTGGCATGGCGTGGCGTGGCCCGCACACTGACAACACTCTAAAAAAAATCAGTTCAGAATTTTGTAACATGGTTACGCAGCATTTTCAATAATGTATGTTACAAAAATTTGCATCATGATGGATACAATTTTTTTCTTTGTAACTTAGTTACAGAATTTTGTAACAGCTGTTACAGTTGTTATTCTTGCCACACCAAGCTTCAAAATAAAATTTTAGGTTGAACCGAGTCCCCTAGGTTCTGATGCTTAGTCTTTTCGCTTCTTATGAGAATGAACTCTCTCAGAAACTCTGAGTTGGTGGGAATTGAACCTCAGATTCTGTCTCATCGACCCGCCACGCTACCAACTGCGCTATGCGGACAATCTGGAGTGTGCGGCGCAGGAGGCCAGTGACGTGAGGCGCACGCGGTAAGGGACGGAGGCCGTGCCTAAGAAGCATACACGACACTGAACCTTTGATTTAGAGTCGGGGAAAGTCTAAGTAGACGAAAACTAACTAATAAACTTGTCTACAGGCACTGCTGTTCAATTTTTGTCGTTAAAACATTTTTGTTTGATCTCTGATACAAAATTTAGTCACCAGATACAATTTTCTGTAACAGAAATGATACAAACATAATTTTGTAACCATCGTGTTACAAATTTCTGTAACGAGCTGCAAATGATACATTTTTCTGTAACCCGCACATATGTTACAAAATTCTGTACCACATATACAAATTTTTGTAACCAACGCAGATGATACAAAATCCTGCCTCAAAAATGATACAAAATTCTGTAACTTTTTTTAGAGTGAAGTGTTACTACTGCACACGTCGCACTGCCTCCTCAAAGACAGCGCGCGATAAAATCATTTTATTCTTCTCTCGCAAAATAGAGGCGGGGCCCGCTCAGAGTGGGGCGCCGCGCAGACGGACAAACTTTGCTTTCGAACGTCCTTTAAATCTCAATTTCCCCGGCCCACCGGCCCCAACCCCCCTGGGAAGAATATTCAAGGGCGATCGACTTATCGCGGGAGAAACTTGCCACACGACGTCTATGTTCGACAGTTTTCAAACTTGATTTCCCCCCCGCCTTTTAGAACTCGGCTCCGGGGTGGTCGCGCGCCGGCTCGCCCGGCCATTCCGTTTCCCAACTTGACTCGGAGAGGGAGAATAAAAAATGCGAGATATAGCAGGCGGCCGTGCCCGACTTGAAAAACAACCCCAGCAGTCTGGACTCAGCTGGCACGCACGCACGACCCGGTGGACTCTCATATGCACGACGTGTAGAAATTCACCGTCAACACCAACCCACCAAAAATAAAAACTTCAATTGGTTACAAATGGAAAATTCATGCGACAATTTTGACGCGCCCGACGTGTAGGCGTCCATCCACACCGAGTCGCCCCTAGAAAGGGAGACTTGCGCACCAAGCCAGTCGAGGGTGTCTCTCTGTCTCTGTCCCTCCTTCAAAGGGGGACGGCTTAGAACTCGTTCTCGTTCATATTTCTAGAGGCCGCGCCCCTCCCGCAAGCCCCTTGCAGCCAGCCCTCAGTCATCAGCAGGCCTGCTGTCTCTCTCGCACGCGGATGGAACGCCCCACGCGTGCGAGAGAGACAGACAGACAGACAGACAAACAGACAGATAGACTGACAGACAGACGGGGCGAGGAGTGGGAAAGGGCGGCCAGCACGGCCAGGCCCGAGATTGCCATTGCCAACATAAATACTAAGACTTCCTCCCGATCTGTTGACCTTAAATTTCTTCCCCCGCCCCCTCTTTTTCTTGCCCCGGAAATCGAAAAACTTCCGACCGCCAGGAATGACTGTCCTCCCTGGCCTGCGCCGCCGCGCCAACCGTAGGGGAGAGGAAAAGAGTGAAAGAGAGAACGGGCGGAAGCCAAAATCTTGAAAGACTGTACCAAGAGGCGAAAATCACGAACAATGTGGCACAATGGTAATGCCTCTTCTTTGTACCCGGACCGAGACCCGCACTGGTCAGAAAGTGTCCCAGGTCAGGTCTAAGGCACTTCCTGCAGGGAAATTCCGCACTCACTCCTTCACACTGGGCAAGCAATCGTCGTTGTGATTGCGCCACCGCCACCCCCGCATTGTCGCAAGCTCTACGTCACACCGGACATTGGTCGGGGTCGCGGTGCCGTCGTGCGGGCTATCACGCCAGCGTCACGACACGTCACGACACGTCACGACACGTCACGCCGGCGTCACAAACGCCACTCGCACGCGCATGGCAGAAGTGACACAAACGGTTCTGTCAGAGACAGCGAGGTGCAGAGCAACTCCCGACGGGGAGACCGTCGGGACCGCAGCCGCGACTCAGCGAGCGGCTATCTCACCATTACGTGGGACTTTGCCCAGTGCATACTCAAATGGAAGTTGCATTCATCAAAAAATAATCATCTTGAAGTAGCCGCGCAAGCAGGCAGTCATTACGTACACAGACCTTTGGTGGATTGCAAATGCACATTTTTAGCCAAAAATGAAGCTTTGAGATAACTTGGGAAATCTATGTTTCACGGAGAGAGTCACTTTGGACCAGATGCCTTCAGATTGTCGCCTTTCTCTCCAAAATACAAAAATAAAGCATCACTCACATTGATTGCAGAGAACGGGTGTCAGGAAGTACACGTCAACCAGTCTATGGGTGAAAGCTTGGCGGGATGAACCATCTCCTACAGGGACAAGAAAGAAAACCAGCATGTACCTCCATAAAATGACAAATTGAAACAAACTTGAGACAGGTGAAGGGTGAAACTAAATTTAAAATTTCTGCTATCATTTAATACATAAAAACACAAACAAGGATATTGTAATTTGATCATCAAGTTTTAATGAAAGCCCGTACCTTGACCAGTCTCATCCCTCTCTGAACGAATCAGTTCAACATATTGGGGTTCCAATGATCCTGGTGGTACTAGAGCAGAAGACACACTGCTTTTAGGTGGCACTTGTGGGGAGTACTGCACATAGTCTGAAAAATAAAAAAAAGGACACAAGTTATAACTTTGCACCGAAATATATTTGTTATACAACTTTCTTTTTAACAATTACCTGGTCCATTGTGTGGCACTATATCTGGAGGAGGTAATGGGTTCCTCCATTGCGGTGTTGCCCCATCAGCACCAGGAAGACGTTTCAGATTTTTCACTATAACAAAGTTGGTTCACAATCATCACAGCCATATAATGTCTGGTTTGGATATTAATTAAAAATGCAAAACTTACCAGGAACATATCCTGAATCATGAGTTCTTGTATTGAACACCTTTGCCCAACCTTGTGGGCCAAATTTCAGGAGCTTGACGGAATCATCTTGAAGCAATGCCAGTTCCCCGGGAGCAGTTGGAGTATAGGGCTGGATAGCTTGGAAAAGCCCACAATCCCATACCCCCTCATATCCATCTCCATCGCTTCCAGATCCGCTGGTTGAACCCACTCTGGGCTGGATTTCAGTCCTAAACAGATAAAAGTCAGTGAGCCACTGTGTTGTGGTTGGTGAAACAAAATTCAAAGCATTTTTTAAATCCTTTGCTGCCTTTGCCGAGGTAAAGGCCTCAATAATAATAGTTTTCTTACACACAACAAAATAATCCTTATAATAAACCAATTACCTGTTTGGAGTTGACTGCTGTGAGCTTGAGCTAGGCTCATCTTTCACAGTGTCTTCGTGCCACATTCTATACCCATCCTGTGCTCAGTTCAGCATTCAGCTCTGCTTTCCGGTCATCTCCAATACTGCTGATCGCAGCAGCGCTGAAAACAAGAAGATAATGAAAACTTCAGATTAGATGTAAAGAAAAAAAGACATTATGTTACTACATAGATCTTATAAATAATTTTCTTCATGGTGTGATTGTTTAACATTCTTATGCCCAATGTCTTTTGTTCAAGTAGGATAGCGAAATACATCTCTGATAATTAAAACTATCCATCATTTTCAAGCCACTCAAACTGTACACAAAGACAAGGAAAATTAGGCTATAATTATTACGGTAGATTCCTTTGAAAAACATTATAGGATAATTGAATATACCAAACTTGTAAATTATGCTATCCGAACGTGTTTGGAATAATATGCTCACAAGGTTGGGTAAAAGTTTCTGAATTGGAATCATCTCGATACAAATTAAAATAATAATGGATGAAAATAATGAATGAACAATCACTTGGAAAGACAGCAATTGATTCCCAACAACTTTGGACGATTGTTTACAAGGTACGCACGCACGACCAACATAACCTCTCAACATTCTTCACACCTTTCTTTCTGCCGCCGAAAGCCACTAACTTCAGCCCTGAAGAGCAACTGCTAAAGACTCTCGCATTTAAGAAATGACCCATGAGTGCTCATTGAAGCTTTTTGTCAAATCGGTGGGCCCGTGCGACCAAAATAGTAGAATAAGTAAATAAAACAAGTGACATTTTCAAGGCAAAGGTTATGTTTATTGAGCAAAGTTCACTGAGTTTAGAAGAAAACACAAGAAACTTGTCCAGACACAAAAACGAACACTTCTAATCGATGAAATTACGAGGTTTCTTTCCTAGACAGCAACAAAAAATAATTTTAAACATAAAACACAAATTTCCAGACAAACTTTCGTGCCAACACATGCTATGATCTTGAAAGATATCTTACATGATGAATGAAGACCGACAGAGGAAAGTTGCTAGTCACCAGACCACACAAGACAGGTCAACAAGATATTTGTTCACTATTTGAACACAAGTAAACAAAATGTAGTTTCCTTGTTTCTGCAACAAAATTCCGCACCTTTTTTTGTACCGGAAGCTAAGGTTCTCTACAGTGATCGCGTTGACTTCCGGCGTCACGACGGGCCGCCCATCGTTGAATTTCAATGTGTCAGGAACTGCCGGCAGCCCTCTTTTCCATAGATAAAAGAGCAGAATATTCAACTATAAAGTTTGATTTACGATAGCTACTACGTTACTACGCGCAAAGTCGAAGAGAGCCATTCATAATCGTGAGCATGGCTACCAACGGGCCCGCACTGGTGAGCTTCCCTCACAGAACTGCGACGAATGCACGACAAAGGGGATCTCCAACACATATGAGGTAGGGCGATCGGCAACGCAACCGCTCTTCTCATTTCCAATCTGCTGAGAGTGGAATCTTCGCAGGGAACAGCAGCGGATGAGGTGTGGACGTTGGCAAGAGACGCTGTAGTCGCGGAGTAGTTCCCTTCCTGAGCGCCATGTTCATTGCGAGCTGTAGAGTCTCTGGCGCAGGGAGTACCCCCGACTGCGCTCCACTGCATCGCGGAGTCTCGGAGCCGATACCTTGCGTTCAGTTAGAGTGCTTTCAGATAGTATTTCAGAATCTTCGGTGGTCGGGTGCCGGAAGAAGGTGTCCATGCGTAGCAAATTTAAAATTTTCATCGAATGTTTAATCAATTTAAGGGAGAGTATGGAAAGGAGGACTTTCGTCACCTTAATATTAAAAAAAATAAAAAATTGTCACTTGAGGAAGTTTTTCCTCTTCAAACGCGATGAAAAATATGTACAGCCGCACTCAACGATGCGGTATGCGGTTAAAAGGCAGAAAACTTGGGTGGGACGGGTGAGATAGGCAACCTATTCGACTCGCCAGCCGTGGTTGTTGCGTGGTGCCCGGCGGTGGTGCTCGCAGGGTTCAGCTCGCTCCTTTTGCCGGTCTTCTGGCCCACTCTGCCGTGATACCAAGATTGACGTCTCCTCGGCATTGCCGACACAATGCAGTGCAGCAGTGTGGGTGGGGAGTGGCGGCGAGCGAGGAGAACACGGCCGTCTCTGTCGCACTGCGCGCCGGCGTGCCGTGGGGGTGCGAGAGAGACAGAGCGACAGGGCCGGCAGCAGGGCCGTTGGGCGCAGACGAGGCTCGGGGATGACGGAGACGGAGGGCGCCGCCGCCGCCGCCGCCGCCGCCCACGCCTGCCAGGCCCGGATGTGGAACACCCTGCCTGTGGGGCGTGGGCGTCGGCGCGGCGCCGCGGGGCGGCGAGCACGTCCACTCAGCATCGCCCTTGGCGCCTGGAGTCCTGTGGCGGCCGGGCCTGGCGGTCCTCCTGCCTCCCTCCAGCCGCCGGGCCGCCACCAACGACCCCCTCAGCGTCGCCGCCCCGCCGCCCACGACGCGCGGACCCTCTCCGGCAGCGTGCACGTGCCCGCTATGAGGCGGCGCGTCCCTTGTCAACTCAGCGACCAAAGAAAAAAAAAGTCAAAAAGAGTCCGAAAAAAATTATTCCGCTTGAGAAAAAGTAACCCGGCGCTGCGAGGAACGCATACCGACTCTTCTAACGAGGAGCCGAAGCATCTTCGTCTTCATCGCGCCGCAGTACCGACTGCCTCCTTCCGGCGATTATCCAGCGAGTGCAGCGGGCCGGGGCTGGGGTGCCTGGAGACTGCCCGGAGTCCGCCTGGAGTCCACCTGGAGTCCGCCCGGAGTCCCCCTGGAGTCCACCTGGAGTCCAGTGCGAATTTTTTTTTTTTTTTTTAATGGTTCAAATATGGCGTGCCGATAGCTATTAATAACCCACCTTCCGCCACGGCTCGCTGCTCGCGGCTCGGGACTCGCCGTTTGCAGCGAAGCGACGGAAAAGTGTTGATTAGCTCCATTGGCGGCGACGCGGCACCCCGCCGTGCATTTAACGCCGTAAACGGTACGCGTGATGATGAATGGCTGGCTGATGCAGCACGACCACCGTCGCGCTGTCTCTCTCGCACCCCCACGGGGCGCCCCGCGGGGGCGAGCGAGAGGCCGCGACGGTGTTCGGAACCGGCCCGCTGATCTATCGCCGCTGTCGTGACGGGTGACGGACGCTGTACGTCGTGGCGAAGGCCTGCGCGGTCTAGCACTCTAGTGCGGCTTGGGGACGGTTCAGTTTTAGCGGACCACACAGGCGCCGGCTCCTGAAACACGGGGCTGGAGTCAATCACCCTAGGGTACCGCTGAGTTCTCCCTGCAGCTCTTCGAGCTGGAGAGTCCACTCGTCGTGGAGTCCTTGCCGAGCCGGGCCCCTGGAAGGTAGGCCAAGCCTGTCCTGCGGCTCACCCGTGCGCAGCGGGTCGGCCTACGCCGCGGTTCGCAGGGGCTCGAGATGGCTGCCGCCGCCGTCTAGCGGACGCCGTCGGGTGGCTCGTAGCAGCAAAAACGCCCACCCCGCCTCCATCGTCCTCCTCGTTTCCGAACCTGGCAGTGGCCATTGGTGAAGGTGCGCATGGCCGGCGTCGTGGAGGACGGCGTCAACGCGCGGCGCGGTGACCTAGGCGTGTCGGCGGCCTCCATGCCCGCGTCCATGCGCGCTGCCCCCCCCCCTCTCTCAGGCGCCGCACGCGGTGTGCTTTCAGACAGCCTGTCCGTCTAGTTTCCAATCTGTGTCCCTATCTTGATTTAGAAAAACAGATCTAGTCTGGAACGGGCGTCGCGTCTGGTTCCCCTCGGCGTCGAACGGACGACGGCCGGCTTTACTTCTTATTCGCTACTCATTTAAAGGAGCGAAAATTCGGATCTGGCGCCGCGGAGCCGGTGACGCACGTGGACGATGACGTCACCGTTGATTAGAGTCAGGATGCCGAAATAACTGGGTTAAGGAAAGGCCGCGACGCGCATTCCTCTGCCGATTCGGTTTGCTTTATCGAAAAACACCTGTCATTTCGCCGCCATTTTCTTCGCCGCTTCCGCATCTTCAAAACTTTTCCTCTTTTCCCAGGACGGTCACCGCGCAGTTGCGGCTCCAGCCGACTGATCCCGAGAGGCGTTCTCTTCGCTCTGTCTCTCTCGCACTCCGGCCCGTACGGGTGCGAGCGAGACAGAGCGACGAAAACGACTCAGTGACAACGTTACCGAGTAGTACCGAGCCCGCGGCACAATTGAGGTGCCGATACCATCGGCCTGCTGTTACTACTACTATGTATATCAGCGCGACTTAATGTCTTGATTAAGAGCGAGGCGAGGCCGTAAACAATAATTACGGTTGCGCGGGAAGGCCGGGGCCTTGTCGCGAGGGACCGTCCGGCAAGGGGGAAGTCCACGCAGACGCCGCCAGCGGTGTTGTTGTTGTTGATGATGATGATGTTGTTGTTGTTGAAGGACGGCCCCTCGCGGGGTCGCCGTCGTCCATCTCGCCCCGGTGCACGGCCGCCACGCTGACGAGACGGTGAGTCGGTAGCGGCGGGGCGGCAGCGGGGCGCCGCCTGATCCGCCATTGTTAGTACCGCGCTGAAGGAAGGTGCCGCAGCAGCACTGCAGGTGCGGCCGAGCACTACAACCACAGCCTCAAGGTCAACCTGCCAATAATTCCGATCCTCGTAAACAAAGCTGAGCCCGCAAAGTGAATCGCCGACAGGTCGCGCTTCGCACTCCGGGCGTGGGTTCAAATACCTGCCCTATTATATTCTTTTTTTTTTCTCTCTCTCTTGTTTTGCCATGCATTT
Organism: Stenchaetothrips biformis; assembly: GCA_030522485.1. Taxonomy (NCBI): domain Eukaryota; kingdom Metazoa; phylum Arthropoda; class Insecta; order Thysanoptera; family Thripidae; genus Stenchaetothrips; species Stenchaetothrips biformis. The sequence continues at coordinate 7,777,077 of CM060099.1, forward strand.
TTAATGGAGCTCTGATCGCGATTGGCGTCTAGTGAGGGCGTGGTGGGGGAAGTAGCCACGCCGCCACTTCACTCACCGTGATGCCCGCCGCGCGGCACTCATTCGTGCATTATGCACGCTGCATGGCGCGTCAATGCACAGCATGCGCGCCAGGCTGGATGGCGCCAGCCAGCCGCAGCATGGAGGTCACCACCGGTGGCAAAAGTAATAACAAAGACGCGCTGGAAAAGGAAATCCCTCTCTAACAAGCGAAATAAATTTCCCGCCGCGACGACTTATTTAAATTGGTGAATCAGTCCCACGCACGCTGGCGCCGCGCTGCCGCGGTGCGGCAACATCCATTCTCCATTCCCCGACCGAGATCCGAGGTTCGAGACAAGCCGGAGCGCGGCAGTTCCGGAAAACGGTTGGCCGGCCTGCTTCGGGCCGGGGTTAGTTCGGTTGCAACACGACGCCCAGAGGCGCCGAGCTGCTCACCTGACGAATCAGGGCTCGGGGTCCGGACCGCCGGAGAACCGAACACCCCACTTGGAGCGCGTCGCGCAGCGCGCGGCCGCGCGAAGTCTGTCAGACAGATTTCGAATTCGATTGCGCGTGCCTGGGAGTCAACAAGCAAGGGGCCGCGACACCGGGAGCCAGTCGAAGTGGCGGCGCGATTGCAGGCCGCCGGGTACAGTCCGTCTCAAGAAGCACCCTCGCACACTTTGCGAAAAAGCGACGAGTGTGTCCTCGCCAAATCGGTCGTCCGATCGGATCGACGCGTTCGATCGACGTATCGATAGCGATCGACAGCGGCAGGTCGAACGCGGCGCCGCTTCGAGGCTCAGCGATCCGTCTGGGGCCGCCTCATCAACTTGGTCGTCTGTCGCCCTCGACGGTGAGTAAGTCTGCCTTCCGAAAACCGCTTCGTGATGGCAGCGTGGCGGCGGGGCCATGTTGTGTTCACGGCGGCAGAAAGTAACTTGTGACGAGTGTCGCTCGGGGCCGACCCGTCAAAAGCGACGGGGGGAGGGGGGGGGGTGAAGAGGTGGAGTCCGTTCCAAAACACAGCGGGTCACTTTGATGGTCATTTGGCTTTGTTCGACGGCGAGCTCTTTTTGACGCGTGGAAACACGATCAAAGTAATGTCGCGCAGACAGAGCCAGACTCAGCGACGTTCTCAACAACACGCCGAGGGGCCGGCCGTAAACTGCGAGCCCTGGGGAGAGAGGAGGGGGAGGAGAGGCATTTGCGAGGACCAACCTCCCCGGTTAGGTTGAGAAAAAGACAGAGATAGAAAGTCGGTGGCCCGGAATACGGGAAAAGCCGACGTGGCTCGCAAACGAACCCTAACCCCTAGACCCTACTGCTTTGACACAAGCCGCTGCACGCGCGATACTGTGACACCGTAACCTCCACGCGTTAACGATTGCCGTTCGAGTGGGAATAAAACAACGAAAACCGCTCGCTGCCCCCCTCCTTCCCCCGTATTTTTCACTCGGGAACGATTGCGTCGGCGTAGCTCCGTGGATTTTCCTGTCGTGTTCGGGAGCCGAGCCTTCAGGCGGCGGCGTGGTGAGCGGCAGGCCGCCGTGCCGTCCTAAGGTGTAGTGTTGTGCAAGTTAACACAACGGGCTGGCGGCCGGGTCGCTGAATGCGGCGCGGCGCGCAGCTGTTGGGGCTCTGCTTTCAGCTTAGCGCAGCAGCGAGGGCAGCTGCGGCTGGCTGCGCCCGTCCAGGTTCACCAGCTGGGAGGCCCTGCCGCTATCCCTGCCGCTACGCCCTTCAAGGCACGACCCCACACAGGCAGAAGCCATTGCCGTCTTCACCGACACGTCTCACTTCCCAACACCTCCCACACATCCAAGTTTGAGGTCCCAATTGGTCCATCCGACCTCCCAACACCTCCCAACACCGAAATTTGAGGTCTTAATTGGCCCGTCTGACCCCCAACACGCGGGTGGTCTGCAGCACACAGCAGCCTGGCGGGTTGCCTACCGCGGTCTCGCAGGCGCTCCAGTTGCCGCAGCCCAGCCCAGCTTGCCCCGCTGCCACACTTCAAAGGATCGCGCTTTTCAATTCTTATCACCGTCCGTCTCTTTTTTTTCTGCGCTTTGAATTGCGCGCTTTGGTCCGCGGCGCACTAGATCGCCTCGTGTTTAGGTTTAGCTCGCCGGCGCCAACATGGAGAGTGCACGCGACGCCTGTACACAGAGTGAGTGGTGTGCCGCAGCTCCACCGAGTGGCAAGCCCGGAAATGATTCCGAAGCCGCATTTTGCAGTTATTCCCATAAATATTTATTCAAAATGTGTTCTTCTGGGCTGGGGTTTTAAGTGAGTGATTGCGTAATTATAACTTTTTAAATTTATAAAAAGTAAGAAAAAACATTTTTCCTCTGTTTGAGGGTTCAAAAGCTTGCTTTATTTTTTAATAAAACCATAAAAATGTGCCTCCACTTACGAAATCCTGCTGCTACAGTTCGTGACGCGTTTGGAGCTCCACCTGCGGCGCGGCCAGCCCCGCCGCGGGTAAGAAAGTAGCGCCACACGTTGTAATGCACGCACGCACGCCGCCAAGCCGACCGATGTGACCAATGGGTGTGACAGCGCGTTCCCGCGGCGCCCTTGTCGCTGCAGTCCTTGTTGCTGTTGATGTTGTTGTTGTTCGTGTTGCATCTTATCGGGCCGATCGGTCCAGCAGCGCCACCTCGCGGATATATAATGCACACACACGCGCGCGGCCGCGCCGCCCGGCCTGGAGTCTCTCTCTCTCGTGTGTCGTTGGCGGGCGAGAGAGACAGGGCGTCGAGGAGCGCTGTGTGGACTGCCGGTTTCTCTGAGTCTCTGAGCTGGCGGCACTGGCTATGGCGCCGCGGCCAGCGTCAGGGGGAAATCTAATAGAAAGAGCAGCGGGGCGGGGCCTGCCTCAACGTAGCGCCCTTGGGGGTTACTCGGGGGTTACGCGCAGCAGTCTCCCTCACACTCATGGGGCGTGCTGCGAGGGGGCGAGAGAGACAGGGCGACGAACCACTACGCCGCGGAAGGCCCTCGCGGCGTGCATACAGCGTGCCTGGCAGTGTAGGGGGCCCGCTCCGTGGGCCGCGCGCCAGGAAAATAGAATTGCAGTGGAGTAAGACGCCCCCACCCGGCCCGCCCGGCCCTCCCGGCGGGCAGGACCTCATAGCGTCCTCGCTAGGACTCCCTACTCGCGGCGTCCTCGCCGAGGGGTGAACCACTTTTCTTCACTCTGTTACACATGATTGCGGCTTGCCGCAGATTTCGCATGATGATTTAATACTGATTTCAGCATGAATTTCCCGTGTAATCCCCTGGTATTTCCCTGGAGGCTGGAATTCCAGGCTGACAACACGTGATTACGATCGGCCCTTGTACTCGTGCCTCAAGCGTCACGGTCCTTGCTGCGTCCTTGCTTCGTAACTGCAAGTCGGTTCTGGATTCGCCAATAGCGTTACCCGGCGCCCGGCCCTGCCGGCCCTTTGGCGCAGTCTATTCGCAGGGCGGCCCCACCCCGCCCCGCCCCGCCCCGCCCCACCCCACCCCGCCCCGCCCCGCCGTGGCTGACGGGGCCGGTCGGTGATTGATACTCCCCGCGTGGGAGGGGAAACAGGGAAAACCCTGCCTGCTAAGTAGTGCTGCCCGCCGTGGCCAAAAACTTTCAAAAAATGACCCCGCCCTGTCGGGATTCGAACCCGCCGTAATAAGTCGGGCAAGGGTGGCGTGGCTGAGTGTGAGCTCAGCAGTCGGAGGTTCGGTTTGGAGGATGGCTTTGGTGGGCCCCGCGAGCCAAGTCGCGTTGTCATGGGGCTCACCAGGCCTTGCGTCTCGTCTGCAGGGCGACGAGCTGCAGCGCAGTGGGCACAGCACAGTGTGCGGCACAGCCCGGGCGACATACAGTCTGCTGTGCCGCGCCCGATAAGCATTGTCCAAGACGCTCCTTACAACACGTGTGTGTGTGTGTGTATGTGTGTGTGTGTGTGTGTGTGTGTGTGAGCACACACACGCGCGCTTTTGTGTGTGAAAGAAGCAGTAGTCTGTGTGTGTATTGGTGTGTTTTCTTCCGTACGGCGGCCGATGTGTTATCTATCTGGTGATTTTAACTGTGTACCCGAGTACGCAGTGCAGCTTCGCCACGCTTCGCCCCGCTCCGCGTCCCACTTGCAACAAACATGTGTCCCACCTCGGTCATACTTTTTAAAGTGTATACGTAGCCTTTCCTAGAGCCCCCCTACGCAGACGGCGAGCCACGCGTCTGGTCCAGGGCAGACCTCCTCCTCCTCCTCCGCCCCCTTCCCAACTACGTCTCACTAAAGCGCGATAAGTTAAGCATCGCCTTGGGTGCTATCGTCATGCTATCGTACTGCATCGGGCTGTGGGCTGTAAAGTCTAAGTTAGTTTAATGCGTAGTTAGCCGCCATGCGCCCACGGAGCCCAGCCTGGCCCAGCCTGGCCCAGCCCATGCAGCGCCCTGGAGTGCTACACGAACCCTATCAAATCAAACCAGAGTTTGTTGCGACTGAGTGAGCGCGGTGTGACCGCAGCGACGCAGGCCGCCGCGCTGCCCCGGGGCGTGCCGCACGCCGCGAGGGTGTTTGGGCCAGACGGCACGCACACGCGGCGAGCACCGCACGCACGATCAAAGAGTCGTTGTGGCGGCAGCGGCGCGCCAAAGGAAGGATATTGTTCTCGCTGAAAAAAAAATATGATAAAAAACATAAGTAAAAAATATCGGCGAGTCAGTGCAGTCCGAGTCGCCCGCCCACCGCAAGCTTGCGTCATCACTGGAGGGGTCTACAAAACGTTTAACCATTTTGAACGTGCCCTTCGAAATGTTGAAATTTTCCTGTTCCGCTATTTTGTTCGCGTCGGTCAAAAAGTAATTTTTTTTAGAGGTCTGTAATATAAAATTTTGCGTCGGTCTGAAGAGGGGTCGGTGTCCGTCGTCCCACGATTGCGCAAGCTAGCCTCGCCGCAGGCACCATCCCCGCCCTCTCCAAATGGCAAAGGAACGACCCTTGATGAGGTTACTTGTCGACCGCACGGCCTGTCCTCCACCCGCGCAGGCCCACCAACATTAATCACACACAAAAGTAGTGCACGAATTTCGCCCCATCACCCGGAGGTCCAGACGATGACGTCAGAGCCAGCCGGCCTCCCCGGCGGCGGGGCGGGCGCAGAGCGGCAAAGCATACAAACCCTTTCCGCGTAAAACTCAAAAATCCTCCGCACGTCCGTCGGAACATTTGTGTGCTGAGCCAAGGGTCGAATTCGACGCCACAACCCCGGGGTACCCGGCGGACCAGCCAACACCAGCCGCCGGATGCGTTTCTCATTTCTAAACCGGCTGAGAGAATGGCTCTGCGCGGGACATTGACAACCCCTTCCCGCCCACAGCCCGGCCGGAACCGCCACGCGCGCAGGCGCTGTCCGACAGCGACGATCCCTCCCAAGCACGATGTGGCAACGCCGCTTCCCCCCACCCTCCAAGCATCAAGCTTTGTTGGCGTGGCAACGCTGCAGCCTCGCAGCGCGACCGAGTGGAGTGGGGGCAGCGCCGAAGCCGAGCCAGGCTGAGCTGGCCAGACGAGTTGGGACACGCATTGCGGCAACGCCCCCCCCCCCTCCAGCATCTGACATTGTTGACGGAAGAGGATGCGACTGGAGTCAGGCGGCTCGCACTAGGGTCCTAGATACTAGTCAGTGTCTAGGACTCACCGCGCGGCCGGCGCGGCCGGCGCCGCCCCGCACACTGACCTAGCGGGCCATAGCAGTGGTACGTAGCAGATAGTGCTGCACACGTGAGGACGAAACTTTTGGTTCGGTCAAAATCATCTTGGAAAGCACTTCAAGAAAGGGAGCGTGTCACCTGGTTCATCTTGTAAACTTTCCACAACTTTTTTTTTTTTTTTTTGCTTTTACGCAAGCCCACACACGTGCATCCGATGCAGCGCTAGCGTAGCGACCGACGCTATGCTATAGTGTTGTTTGCAGGCGGTGCGTGCGTCCCGCGACCGCCTCGCCGCCTCGCCTCGCAGTCCGCGGCGCGTCCCGTGTGGCGGTGCACCAACCACATGTAGGGCTGCGGCGGCCCTGCTGGCCGGCAAGGAAGGCTGCAGCCGCAGAGTGCCTATAGGGACACGAGGGACACGGAGGGGGAGGAAGAGAAAAAGGCAACATTCCTGTCAGATTGCCCGGCCAGGAATCCAGACAATGCGGGGATAATCATTGAGTGTGAGTGTGTACACAAAGTACTTGTCGGCGGTAATTGACATTTTAAGACGCGCGAGAAGCCGAGCCTCGGTGCGGTCAATGGGGGCGCGGCGTTATTCAAACTAAAAGTCCTGGGTTCGAACACCAGTCAGAAGCCGTGTCTTTCGTCACGCTAATGCAAGTGATTTGGCGCGAACGCTGTGCGCGCGGGCCGGACTTTCAATTCCAGAAAGAGGCTGTCTCTCTCGCACTCGAAAGGCGTTGCTCAGGGGTGCGAGAGGGACAGCGACGAAAACAGGGTTCGGCATCAGCCTGCGGATAGCGCCCGCGTGCACTAGTTGCAGTCCAGGTTGTTACCTGACCAAGGTGCCCGCCCCGCCACGCCCCGCCCCGCCCCGCCCCGCCCCGCACAAGTCAAAGGCGATGAGCAGCGGCCGGCCCAGCAGCACGCCAGACGGGCGGGGTGGGGCGGGGCGGGGGCCCGCGCGGCGCGGCGACAGGGAGGGGGGGCGCGGGGGCACGGCGGGGTGAGGTCCGGGTCCCGGGTCCGCCTGGCGCCAGCAAGCAGCAGCTCGCCTCAGTGCCTCAGTCCTCAGTCCCACCCTCGGCTCTGGCCTGTTGCCTTAGCTAGTCCCGTCGGCACCGTGCCGCCGCCTCGCCACCGCGCCGCCACGCAGTGCCGCACGCGCTCCGAGCACGTCAAGGCCGTCGCCGTGGACGTCGTGGACGCTGCGTACCGTGCGTCCAGGAGGCCCAGGAGGGCATGAGGGCCTATGTGCGCGCGCGCCGCAGCAGTGAAGCCCGTGCAGTGAACTCTGCGGGGGCCTCGCCTGCCTCGCCGCGGGCCCCTCAAGACGCTAGGGCCCCTCACGAGGCTAGGGCCAGTGGCCAGGCCTCGCGGCCGGCTCGTCCCCGCCAACGACATGACCCCCTGGACGGTCGCCACCCTCGCCGTCGTCGCCGCCCTCCTCTGCGCCACCCAGGCCGCGGAGACCATCACAGGTGGGTCCGCGCCGGCAGACAGCGCTCATTCATTGTGGTCCCGGGTTCGAATCCCAGCCAAGCAAGCACTCACAGCACGGATTTTGCTGCGGCTGTGCCTCCAGCCTGAGCCTCCAGCAGTGGACGGCCGGCCGGCCCGCGCATGACATGGCCCAGGGTGGGGTGGCAGTGTCTCCCGGAAGTGTCATTAAGATGCCGGCATATTTGACTACACGTCAACAGGGCGGCCTCCGTACACTGCCAAACAAACATGCAAAGTGGACGTGCGCCCGCTCAAACCCGTTCCAGGGAATTTTGCAATTTCGGTTCATTTGTGAAAGGGGCGGGAGTTTCCTCGCGGCGACGGGCCCCGGGACCGCGGTGGGTGCAGCCATTTCCCCGCTCTCTTATCGTTGATGACTCAGTGCTTACGGGTAAAAACAACTCCTCCAATGTTTGGTCTTTTCTTAGTACGGCTGCTGCGCGGGGAAAAATTCAAATGGGCCAACAACTTTGAAGGCGCAGCGGGTCCGCGCTCGCTTGCCTGCCAATCTCTTTCTCGGATCAGCCCAATGCCGAAACCACTTTTCGGCGTGGGCGCGTGTGTGACGTTCGGTTGCGCTAAGTTGGCGGAAGTGTCCGCGGCCGGGCAGGCAAAGGCAGGCAAAGCCAATCCGGGCAGAGCAAGGCAGAGCAAGGCAGCGAGCAAAGCGACCGGCCTTGACCCACCGCGCCGCCGCGCCACCGCGCCACCTCCAATCAAACCCGAATCCCGCTTTTCCCGTTCTCGCGCCATCATTTAAATCTATTCGAACGGCGGCGCGCGTCGCTGCTGCCAACCCGAGCCGGCGCGCTCGTGCGACTCAGCGTCGCTCTGTCTCTCTCGCACTCTCTGCCGCACGCCCCGAGGTGCGAGAGAGACAGAGCACGCGGTTAGGTTAGGAATGGGGCCCACTGTGCAGCGGCCGGAGGGTATCGCTTGCCGTCGTTGAAATCCCTTCCTCCTCAGCCATTGGCTATTGATTCGGAATAATCGAATCTCGGGCGGGAACCTTCAAAGACTCAATTTTGCGCGACCACCTTGCCGTGCTTGTGCCGTGCTCGCAATCGCACACCACAACACTTTAAAATTTCTTGACTCTCCGTGTGAGAGTATGCAAGTATTCTGACAAATTTATAATAGTAATTTCTTTTTCTATTTTTGAAGCGGTGTACATATGTATGTATCATCTTAAAAAAAAAAAGCAACGTAAAAACGCTATTGCACATTATTCATCCAAATTTCTAGAGAAATTTCTTCACGCTTCTTGGAGCGATGAACGGGAAGTGTCTCACGGACGCCTCCTTTTGTTTTTCAACCGTTTTTGAGTGTCTTGCTGATACATTCAGTTTCGACTCAGAAAATCGTAAGCGGCGGGCGGGCGGCAGTTGTCTGCTTTATTTTCTGGGCAGGCCGTGTCGTGGCCCGGCCGCCGCCCGGCCGCCGCCCGGCCGCCCTCGCCGACCGAGCCAAGTTTACACACTTGCCAAATGGGCAAAATGAAGCAGAAAGGCATCCCATTGAGATTGAGTCCGCCCTGAGCGCGACGCAGCCCGTCGGCCGGACGGGATCTCCAGTCCACCGACTCCAGCTCCAGCGAGCGAATCAAGGAACCCGGCCGGGAGTGCGGGGCAGAGCACCACGATGGTGAAGCCGGGGGCCACGGCACGCAGGCGGACCGCCTGGCGAAAACAGATCGCGATATGAAGGGAGCGAAGCGTTTGCCGGGTTTTTCTACTCCGACCCAACAAAATCCGAGCAAGGAATAGTTTTCGCGATGTTCTTCTGAATAACTTCCCCCGCCGGTGGAGTCGGTGCCGTGCCGCCTTCCGCCCGCTGCAGGCCGGCCTGCTCTGCTTCGTGGGGGGTCTAGGGGAGGGGGGGGGGGTCTCTGGAGGGGGACGTTGACGCTGTTTGCTGAGCCCGCAGGTTAATTAAAACTGCGTTTCCATCCTTTAATAAACAAAGTCGGCCAGGTGTGTTCCTGGGCGCGCTCGCCGACCGGCGGCTGAACACGTGGAAGCTGGCTCGTTGTCGTCGGATTGGTTTCCGTCTTCGACTGGCTGGGTTTGACGGCGAGGTCATGGACTGGACCATCGCGACGCCGGCCTTCGCGCGAACCGACGCGGGCCTTCGAGGGTCCGCGGAGCTGGGCCGCCCATTTGCATTCGCTTGGTCTGTCACTCGCCGATCGGAGACGGATGTCTCTGTCGCACTCACGGGGCGTCCCGCTAGGGAGCGAGAGAGACAGAGCGACCGGGGGGAATGGCTCGGCCTGGAGAGGACCGCCAGCGCGCCGAGCCAGCCGGACGCAGCGTTTAGCCGGGAAGCCTTTTAAACGCGGCTAAAGGCAGCTAAAGGCTAAATCGCCGGGCGGCGGCCTTTCGCCTTTTTACTTGAAACCGTCGTCGAATTAGTCGGCGCGTCTTGATCCTTTTTCCTTGCGAGATGCGGCGGCGGTTTGATTACGTCGCGGCAATGCCCATTTGAAGCGGCTAAGTGGCGCTGGCCGACGCAGCGGGCCGCCCGGCCTGTCTGTCGCTCCGTCTCTCTCGCATCCCTACGGCGCGCCCCGTGAGTGCGGGAGAGAGAGCGATGAATCGCTTCGGAATCGCCCAAGGAACCGCCCGGCCTTAGCCCTGCCGCCCTGCCGCCCTGCCCCTCGAGGTCCACGACCGGCCGCGCAGCCGCGCCGCCACGCCGCACAGTGGGCCGCGCTCAGGCTGTGGCTGCCCTGGCCACCGAGACCGGCGCCCGAGGCCCGCCAAGCTTAGCGCGCTTAGCGCCGTCTGCGTGCCGTCCTGCGTGCAGTCCTGCGTGCCGTCCTGCGTGCAGGCTGACATCACCGCCGGCGCGCGATTCCAGGATGCACCTCCCCGACGGGCAGACGCCGCAGGGTGGCGGGCTTGACTATCCTTCCTGAGGTTATCAACAAGCGCTCCAAAACGACGCACTACTCGGAGGGAGGGACACGTTTAGTGGTGGACTGCTGTGGCGTGCGTGGGGTATTGACCATGAGGGTACCCGGGGAAGTGCTCGTAATGGGCAGGGCCGGGCCCGGGGGGCAAAGGGCCCCGCCCGCCCTGGAGGCCCTGCCGGCCCTCCGCTCGTTACCAACGAGGATGTGATGATGGGTGTGCTGACTAATTGTAATTGATGAGTTTGGGGCCGGGCCTGCCGGGCCTGCCGGGCCGGCATGGGAAGGTACCCGAGGTACCGCCCCTTGATGGCCTTTATTTTCGTTTCGGTCGTTTTATGCGTTTTGTGTGGTCAACATCTTGACTTCTCCATTGTGTGGGGCGTGGCCGCGATGCAGTGGCATTGTGGCTGCATCCAGGCATGCGCGCGCACTCATGACGACTCGATTCTCGGAGGGGCCATTCAAAACGGCAGTGCGGTAGTGCCGTAGCACTGTTGAAAAAAATATCGACAATTCCCTAAAAATACGTTGCCAAAAAAAAAAAAAAAAAAAAAAAAAATCCTCTGAGTTTTGGAAAATACCAAAAACTCCCATGTGTCTATTTGTGTGAGTTTTCGGTAGGTATTGTAAAACTTTTAATTTTTTTAAAAAAAATTGAAGCCTCTGGACATTTCCGTCGGAGCTTCAGCTCGCATTATCCGGGATTTCCTAATTTAGTTAACCGTAAGCGACATTCAAAAATAAAAAAAAGATAAAATAATAATTTTCTTTTGTTATTGTCTTTTTGTTTGCATGATTGCGGCGGTGTATGTTTCACTTGTCGGTCCGCCATCCTACCAAGCCGCCACCGCTCCGTGCACGCGTCGGCAAGTGCACGAGCAACGAGGGGCGCCAACCTCGACCTCCGAGAGAGAGGGAGGGAGGGGACGGGAGGGGGCAGCCAGGCACGGCCCACCCAGCAGGTGACCGCCCCGCGCCCCGCGCCCCTCGCCGTCGGGCTTAGGCGTGTAACTCTGTAACCTCTTAACTGGATAGGATTGTCTTAATGGATACGGGCCGCCGCCGCCCCGCCGCGGTGGACTCGGACGGACTCGGAGCGGAGCGGAGCGTTGCCCCGGTGCGGAATGCGGCTACTTTGTGAATGGCCGGTATGAGAAATTCGGTGGCCGGAGTGAGTGGCCGGGCAGGCCGGACACGCCCCTGCCGGCTGATTCCAAAACGCTGTCTCTCTCACTCTCTCTCTCTCTCTCTCTCTCTCTCTCTCTCTCTCTCTCTCTCTCTCTCTCTCTCTCTCTCTCTCTCTCTCTCTCTCTCTCTCTCTCTCTCTCTCTGAGAGACAGCTCGGGTAAGCCCCGTTCCCCGGTTCGGAGTGAGCCGACAGCGGAACCGCATCCGATTTCTCATAAGTGGCAAATGCGGGAGCCCCGCGGATTAGGGTGGTTCGTTATCGTGACGGTGACCTCGTCGACGGCAGTCCACCGGCACGGAGCGTCGCCGTCCTCCAGGAACCCCGTCCGGGGCCCTCCGAGGACATCGCGCCGCGCGGACGGCGCGGACGGCGCGGACGGGGATCCCCGGCGCCACCGCCAACCGCCAGCCTAATCATGTGGCGGTGTGAGCAACCCACACCGCGGCGCGCCGCGGCGGCTCCACGGCGCGTTCGTCTCGCTGTCTCCCTCGCACTCAGGGCGCGCGCCGTGGGGTTGCGAGAGAGACGGCACGACGACGCGGACGATCCTTGAGCCTGCAGCAGGCCTTCCGAAATAACGCGCGCATCACGCGGCCGCAGCGGCGGGCCGGCCGGTGACGACGACGCGGCGCGACCGCGGAGCGGAGACCGTGAGGCTGCGTGACGAGGGCCGTGACGCGTGCGTGGGCCGCCGGCTGAATCACACGCGTGTGTCTGCGGCGGCGTCGCTCCCCCCCCCCCTCCCCCCCTCGCGCGGAGAAGACGAGTCTAATGTCGCCGCCACTTCCTCTCTGATTCACCACCAGGAGTTCGGCCGGCCGGCCGGTCGCGCTGTCTCTCTCGCGCCCGGCCGGGACGCGCCATGAGTGCGAGGGAGACGGGACGAGCCAGCTGCCGCCGAGTCAAGTGACTCAACGACGAGCACCGGAAGCACGGGCGTACCAACGCGGCGGCGTGGGAAAACGAGGAGGGCGGCCAGCTCGACGCTTCGCCTCTCACCGACAGGACTTGTACATTTTTTTTCGCGGGGGTCGCGGTTCTTTGCTTTGGCAACCTGCTTGTTTTGTTTACTGGACGCCGTCCTGCGCCCAGCCTCGCTGCCTTGCTGCTGGCGGCGGCGAGGCCGTGAACGTGAACCACTGAGAGGTGGCCATCGCATCGCCATCGCCGCGCAGCGCTGCACAGTGTGATATCGAGACATCGACGGTCGGCGATTTACTGTTCGCACTGCGCATACGCTGCGCGCTGGCGCCGGCCCGACTAGCCGCGTTTAATGCTGGCTGTATTGCAAAGGCCTGTTTACCCTGGCCCGCGCACTGCGTAGCGCCCAGCTCACTGCTTCCGCGCTCCGTCGCTCCATCTCCCGCGCGCCCCAACGCCCCCCGAGTGCGAGAGAGACGGACGTGGTGGTGGTGGCGGGACGGCCTCATAAAAAAAAAGATGGTTCATTTTGTACTTATTGAGTAAATACAGTAGCATTGGTGAGAAAAAAAAAGAGAAACAGCGGGTGTTGAACCCTGCAACTCCGGGTGCAGAATGCAGTGTCTGTACGCTCTCGGCCACCGGGATCACTGTGCGCGCGGCGACTACAAAGTCTAACATCTGATGTTCGAATCCTGCCACACGCACTCTGTTCGAGACTGAGTCGTGGCTGTGTCTCTCTCGCAGTCATGGCGGGGGTTTTGTTCAGGAGCGAGAGAGACAGACCGACGGTGTGCTGCGCGGCCACCGAGTAAAGGGGCCGCGTGCTGTACTCGCGATGCCGGCGATACGGCCGCCGGCCAGGCCACTCCATCTGATGAAGACGTTGGGCTGGAGCCGATGCCAAGGCTCTGTTGCCGAGTACAAGTGTGACCCTGATAGATCGATAGTTTCGATAGTCTCGATCTAGGCGTGCGATCTCTCGCTCCCGCCCGAACTCTCACCTACAACACGCTGCTACCGTGCTCCTATCACCCTGCTGCTACCGCGGCACAGTCGCGGCAAGGCTTTCATTCTATGCGTTTCTAGAGGTGGACATCAGTCTCTTTCGCAGAGGATTTAGTGGAGGATTTAGAATTTTGGGTACCATGTAGTCCCGGTTACGTTTTCGTCCATAAAAACGCGCCCGAAAAATTAGTTTTGCATAACTGTCCGTACTGTACGTATTGCACACCCAGTCAAACACATACGCGCGCGCTCACATTCACACAGACGCCGGTTCGTGTCCCTCCGTCGCAATAACTGGTTTTAATCGATTTGCCCGCGATGGTCAATCCGATGCATTCCCCCCAATAAATCAAACCAGAAAACCCGTTTGCCGTGTCAATCGCCCTTATTTTTTTTATTTTTTTTTTTGTCTGTTCTGTTTCATTTTTTTCGGAGAAAATTATTCCGGGTTGAAGGAGTAATAATTGTCAACAGACAGATAGAAGTCAAAGGCAAAAAATTTGTCTTAAACTGGCAGCGCGAACGCGCGCGCGCGCACTCACACGCGCGCACACGCGCGCACTCACACACACACACACACACAGAATCCTGCTGCATCCCGCATGGCGGTGCAGTGTCGCAGTGTGGTTGCAGTGCAACCGCACAAAACCCTAAACCCCGTGCCGCTGGCGTTGCCAAGACGCGGCCAAGCGCGGCGTCTGTGGAGGGGGGGGGGCAGAGCCAGAGCCAAGCTGCGAGAGTGCGACGGCGTCTCCGAACCATCCCAATAATGTCCCTGGAAACACGTCCGAGCGAGCCGCGCCGCGCCGCCGCCTTTCGCGCCGTTTGGCCGTTTTGCAACGCCGCCGCTCAGCCAATGCAGCCAATCAGGCGACTGCGGGTCAGGCAGGCCGCTGCGACGCGGCGACGCGCCGACCACTAAAGGTCGCCGAAGAATGCAGCACTGCTGCACCCAGCCGAGGCGGCGCCACTGTCGCATTCCTCCCGAAACCTGAAATAATCAGCATTGTCTCTCTCGCACTCGCGGGGCTTCCCGCTGCGGAGCGAGAGAGACAGAGCGGCACTGCGTGGAGGGAAGGCGGCAGGGCGAATGCCACAGCGACGACGCGGCGGCTGCAGACGCCGATTCCGGGTGGGAAAGTCTCTCACTCGCACTCATGCGGTAACGTGGGTGCGAGAGAGACAGACCGGCGGGCCCTCAGTCTGCAGCCAGCGCGGCCAGCGCGGCCAGCGGGCACCTGTTGCACCAGCCACCCCGCCGCGCAGGCCCGCAGCCCGCAGGCCGCACACAGGTGGGCGGAAGAGCCAACCCCCTAGCGCAGCGGTTCACAACCTTTCCCGTCTCTTTGTACCGTGCAAGAGCGAGAGAGACAGAGCGGCGGATTGAAACCTCACTGAGTCATGAGGGGCGGCACGCAATTTGAGCGCGTTATGCGGACTTTGTCTCGAGGCTGGGCGACTTCCTGGAACGGGGGTGCCCCTTTGGGCCCTACCCCATACAAACTGGACAATGGAGCAATGAGTCACCACCGTCCACTTAGCGCCCCCCCCTTCTTTTTCCCGTGACTTCCCTGGAATGCGGCCCGGACCCGGGCAAGGCCAAGGCGGGGGCAGGGGCGGGCTCGGGGAGGACGACCACGGCAAGAGAACCCCCAATGGAAAACTCTTGTCGGTTGGTTACCTGCTGTGCGGGCGGGGCCCCGGCAGAGGCGCCTCATATCGCCGGCCCACCGCGGCGGCCCGGCCCATCCGCCCACACACACGAGCCAGCCCGGCGGCCCACCCTCAGAGCGACCGCAACCGCCGCCCTCCGAGCCGGCAGCGCTGACCACCACGGCGGCACGGCCGACTGGCAGACTCCCGTCCGCCGGATAAATAAATAAATAAACAATGCGATGCATAAATAAGGAGCGAAATGAATGAATGGGCTGGTTAACGAGGGCGGAGGGACCCCCGCAGAGGTCCTTGGGCCCCACGGGCCCCACCGGACCCCGCAGGGGGCGCGACACGGCCCCATCGGCCCCGCCTTATGCTCTCTCTCTCTCTCTCTCTCTCTCTCTCTCTCTCTCTCTCTCTCTCTCTCTCTCTCTCTCTCTCTCTCTCTCTCTCTCTCTCTCTCTCTCTCTCTCTCTCTCTCTCTCTCTCTCTCTCTCTCTCTCTCTCTCACTCTCTCACACACACACACGCACGCACTCGCACTCATCGGCAACGTGTGTTCTGTTGGCAGGAGAGCGGCAGCCCTGCAACGAGGAGGGCGAGGCGGTGCACGTGGACAGCATCAAGGACATGCGCTGCTTCTCCTGCATGTGCAAGGTATGTGAAGTCAAGGAAACGCCTTGTATAAACGGCAAGGGGGTCAGTGCATACATTTGCCCTCGGAGCGCATTTTTCGCGCCGAGGTGCGGGAGTGGGTCTGGTCAGGCACGCTGCCCCTAGCCGGGCGATCAAGCTCTCCCCCCAGTCCTCCCCCACCTCCACACCGTATCAGCAGCGCTCCATTTTCAGCCTTCCACCTTTGAAGCACCCTCCGTTCGTAAGTACCTCATCCATCCTCATTGACGCCGCTTTATCTCGTACGGCTCTTTTTGTTTCTTTTCCGTCGAGATGCCAGGAAACGACGCTCGCAAGAGAGGGCTCTTGTTTTATTGAGGTGTGTGTGTGTGTGTCAGAGAGAGGGAGAGAGAGAGAGAGAGAGAGAGAGAGAGAGAGAGAGAGAGAGAGAGAGAGAGAGAGAGAGAGAGAGAGAGAGAGAGAGGGAGGGAGGGAGGGAGGGAGGAAGGGAGGGCGCACGTCTCATTCCGCGCGCAGGCTGGCGCAGGCTGGCCATCGTCACGCGTCACGACTCGTCACGTTGGCCAACAGACAAAGGGGAGCCGCGGCTTGCCCTGGCCGGCCCTGGCCGGCTCTGCCCCTACGCCGCCCTGCGCGGCTCGGCTGAGAGTGAAACCTGATGATCGGTCCGCCGCTCCGCCCGGCCGGCCGATCCGACATCCCGACATCCCGACCCGAGAGGCGGGGAGGTTGCGTTCGGGACGGGGCCGAGCCGCCGAGCGATGCTGCGCGCTGCACCTCAGCGACGGCGAGGGACAAGGCCCTCGCCCGAGATCCGAAGGCAGCCCCGGCGCGCTGATTGAGTCTGGCCGTGCAGCCTGTGTTTGTTTTTCCCGCCCGGCGTTGCGCGAGTTCCCGCCAAAACGGACCGCTGCGATTGGTGCGTTTACGCTTTGCCCGGGGGGAAACCCAGGGAAAACCGAGGGAATCCCGGGGAAAGCCAAGGACGTGGAAACGCGGAAAAAGTCCAGGAAGCGACGCGGGTTGATTTGACTTCCGAAACGAACGCCGGCGCGGCGCGGCGTCGTTGACGTCGGCCCGGTGACCGCGCGACGGTCGGGCCGGCCGGCGTGTTTGGGAATGATAGAAATCAGCTTCCACTCTTGTCGGTCGTGTCGTGTCTCGCGTCCCTTCGGATTTCGGAGCAAACCCGCCAAGGCTGCGGCGCGGTGGGTGGTCAAGCCGTTTACGAGGAGGCTCCGCTGCCCCGCTGCCCCGCTGCTCTGTGTGTTTTAGGAAGGCGGCATTCTCGGTCTTTATCTGGCCAGCGCCATGGCTTCTCGGAAAGCGGCCTGCAGTACAAAGTACGAAACGACCAAACGAAACCAACACGACTCTTTAACGTCGACCGGCGCGCCGCCCCGTAGGTGGCTGGAGCGCGGCTGCGGCTGCGCGCTAGAGGCCGTGCGTCTTTACTGCTTACATTAAGCTAAGTGGTTCCCTGGTTCCGTGAACCCGTGTCGTCCTTGTTTGTTTAGCCGGCGTCACCTTGCCACTGCCTTTGGCACGCACCTCGGCGTGCTGGAGGACCTGGAGAAGGCGTGGGCCGCTGTGGGCATTGGGCATGGCTCCAGGATGGCTCCAGGGTGACTTCAGGGTGACTCCAGGATGGCTCCAGGATGGCTCCAGGATGGCTCCAGTGCGCTGGGCGCGGTCGGTCGGGAACGTGCATCCGTGGTACTTGCATCTCGAGCTGCTACGGCACCGCAGCCGAGGCGAGGCTGCACTGTAGAAGCCAACCCCCACCTCCTCGAACGACTCCGAGGACGAGGCGAGGCCTTGCCGCGGGCGGGGCAGCGGCGGGGCTGCTGCCCTGACGCCGAGTCCTGGTTACCGAGTCGTCGGGTCCTCAGGACTCGGAGCCCCTGCTGCCTGCTCTCCGAACCAGGGCGGTTCTGTTTGTAAAATTTGGCGTCCTGACCTTCTGGGCGAGGCACGGCCTGCTCGGCCACGGCAAGGTGGAGCAGCCCTGCCTGCCTCCAGGCACCACATCTCACATCTCGCGAGATGTCAGCCTGGAAAGATATTTATACTCGCCCACCTGCCCGCCTGCCTGCGCGCCTGCCCGGCCGCCCCGCCGCCGGCGGATGCCAACCACACCGACCGGCCCGCCGGCCTGCCGGCCCCCAGTGCTCAAATTACCACGCGCCGAATAATAAAACCGGAACCGGAACCAAAACGAAATTCATCCGCTGTTTTGTGTGGAGCCGCGGGTCGGGCCACCTGCCTGGAGGCCGCCTGGAGGGAGGTTGCCTGGAGGGAGGCTGCCTGCCTGGAGCGGATCAATCTGGTCTCTCCGGCCGTTTTAACAAACATAAATAAAAGAAAGTAACTTGACCGCACGGAGTGTGTTCGGAGTCCGCGGCCGTGTCCGTGCCCAGCTTCGGCGTGGTCGCGTCACGTGTGCTGGAGGCTGTCGCTGGAGCAATCGGCAAGGCTCCAGGAAGCCTGCAGGGAGTAGCGTGGACCCTATCCTTCGGTCTCCAGAACAGTTCCAGACCGTTCCAGCGGCAAGGGTGGCAACCTAGGGCAACCCTCATCCTGCACCAGCTCGCTGGCTGCCCGCTCCGCCCCGCTCCGCCCCGCTCCGCCCCGCTCCGCCCCGCTCCGCCCCGCCCGAGTAGCCAGCGTGTGCCTTGGCATGCAGTCAAGCCGGTCCCCCGCGGCCCCCGAGCCCCGCGGGCCCCCGCGCCCCGCGCCGCCGCTGTGGCCACGTCTCTCGATCCGATCACCGCACTGCCTGCCTGGCTGCCGGGCCGAGCCCGCAACGAGTTAGCACAGCTACACATCGTACACACCTGTTGCAGGCAGCAGCGCGGCGACCTCCAGCAAAGCCTCCAGCAGAGCCTCCAGCAATGCCCAGCCGTCCAGTCAGCGGCCTCAATGGCGAGGTCCGCGTCGTTGGTTCCGAGCCGGACGGACGTCTTTCAATCAATAAATCAAAACGCCGCCCGAAATAAGCCCGCTCCGCGCCGCCCCGCGGACCACCTGGCCGGCGACCTTGCGGGGTACGCGACCCGCGGGATGCCTTATCATGACCGGGAGCCCGGACCAGGCTGGCAGGCCGCGAGGACCCACGAATCCGTTCTCATTTAGCCGCCCGGACCGAGCAGCCAGCAGTGCGCCAATTTGAAACTAGTCGGCGCGCCGGTGTGTTAAACTGGCTCGACAACGCTGCTCGGAACGCCTCCGATTTTCCGATCGGCAAGTCGAGGTGGCGCGCCTAGGTTCATCGGGCTGGACGGCGCCAGGCGGGCTGCTTCCGAACACTGGCTCTCTCTTCGTCTCGCTCGCACCCTCGGGGCCGGACGCCCCGTGAGTGCGAGACAGACGGAGCGCCGGCACCCTGTTCTGAAAACAGCTGTCCCTGTCAGGACGTCTCGTCGCAACCAGCCATCCTGCAAGCGGAAAATTTCTCCACCAAAACAGACGCGCGCTTGGCGCCAGGCAGGACCCTCGGGAGAAAAAAAAAACCTAGTGGCGCCATCGTTCTAATTGGTTTCTGTTCTGTTTCTGTTTCCAGAATGGCTTCGTTGAGTGCCTGCAGGAGTCCTGCCCCGCGCAGCAGGGCTGCTACCTGCTGCTCGCGACGCCGCGCGACTCCTGTTGCAACGTCTGCAAAGGTCAGTTTGGCTCGCGGTCTTGAGTTTTAAAGTGAAGAATAAGTGACGAGGGATCTTCTCTCCGCGCCTCTGCGACTGGTATTGTCGCCAGGGCCGCCTTTCCTTTCGAAGGCCGCGGCGCCTCGCGACACTCGCCTTATCTTCCGGATAGTGATGGCGATGGCAGGTCGACTGCCGTCGCGGCACCCGAACCTCCCGGACCAGACACGTGATAGTGGTGGAGGGGAGGGGCGCTGGAATCCCGAGAGAATCCGGGCAGTGGGTATCCGGTCCGGACCCCTGCCAAACTCTCCGGTAGGTCGCGTTCGTCCTCGAGGAGAATGTCGCCCTGCGATTCCGAAGAGTCGCTGTCTCTCCCGGCGCGGCGCGCCGCCGTGTGAGTGCGGGAGGGAGAGAGACAGACGCACGTTCGGAATGGCCGCGCCGCGGTCCCGACGTGTTTTGTTTTGTTCGGGCATCCCCGAGCCACGTAACACCAGGCTGCATTCCGGGACGTCGGAAATGTTAAACGCGAGAACAGCGCCCCGTTGGTTGGCTGTCGTTGGCAGGCGCGGCGCGGCGCTTAGAGACTGACCAGTCAGTCTCCGACCGGAACCTCGGCGGCGCGGCCGGGCCCACTGTGCCTGGCCCCTCCATGCCGTGCTGGCTGTGCTGGCCGGGCCCTGCTGGCGCCGGCCAGCCGGCTCCGGGCGCCTCCGGGTCCCCAGGCCGCGGCGCGTGCGGCGGCGCGTGCGTGGGTAGGGGCAGCGGCCAGGCGGGGCAGACGAGGCAGCCAGCCGTAGGGGCAGGCCCGCAGGTCCGGCAGGGACATGTTCACCTGGCAGCCTGGCCACGGCCTGGCCGCGCCGTGAAATATGCCGGCCGACGTCGTAACCAAGCAGCAGACTCATTCCGCACACGTCGCTCTGTCCCTCTCGCAGCAGCGCTCGCAGGGACGGCTCGTGAGAGCGAGAGAGACAGAGCGACATCGGCGCGTGGCACGTCGTCGAGCGCCTGCGGGCAGCGGGGTAGGCAACCGTGACCGCCGCGTGGAGCGGGCGGCCTACCCCGGTGTGCGCGGGCGCTCGGCCACGGGGAGGACTGGGGGGACTGGACACGAGGAGCGCTATCTCGCCGAGTATCGCCACAAAGAATGCGGTTTCGGTTTGAAAGCTGAATCAGATTATCCCGTTCGAATGTGCGCACGTGGTCGCGCCAGCCGGTGACGCGGACGCGCAGACACGCGGACACGCAGACACGCAGACCGGCAATTTATAGGGAGCGCGTCGTATCGCGTCTCCCGGTTTGCTGATCTTCATTAGCCATCGCTGTCTCTCTCGCACTCGCGGTGTGCAGGAGGAGACAGACAGAGCGTGCGTCCCGGCGGCCGTTTCCGGAACTACGGACGGCCTCGGGGCGCCAGGGCAAGGCGCCGGCCCTCATGTCCTTTCCTTTTCTAATTCCGGCGGCCAACAGGTTGCGACTACCACGGCAAGAGCTACGCCAGCGGCTCCGAGTGGAAGGACCCCGCCAACCCCTGCCGGGTCTTCACCTGCAAGGCGGGGGTGGTGACCGAGTCCGAGGAGGTGTGCTACGTGCCGTGCCCCGCCCACCAGTCCCTGCCGCCGGCGCCGTCGCAGTGCTGCCGCACGTGTCCTAGTAAGTCAGCCCGGTTAGCCACGGGGATAGCGTCAAAGTCACCTGTTCCAAAGGTCGACGGTTCAAATACCGAGAGTGATTTTTGATTTTCCTTTTTTTTTGTCGCAGCGTGCCCGATGAGCGAAAAGGAGCGCGACCGGGACAGCCGGTCTGTGACGCTGGCGGAGGACCCTTGCGTCAACTGCCAGTGCCGCGGCGGCCGCCTGGCCTGCTCCAAGAAGGCCTGCCCCGTGCTCAACTGCCCGCCGACGCAGATCGAGCAGGCGCCGGGCCAGTGCTGCCCGGTGTGCAAGGGTGAGTCGCGGCCTGCCAACGCAAACCACCTCTGTTTAGGACCAGCGTAACGGAATCGCCTATTTTGTGTGCAGGAAGCCGGCGGCTGCTGTACGAGCCGCCCCTGGGCAGCTGCCTGCTGGGCCTGGAGATCAGGCAGTCCGGGCGGCCCTTCCACGTGGACCGGTGCACGTCGTGCACGTGTGTCAACGGCACCTCGCTGTGCCGGCGGCCTTCCTGCCCCGCGCTCGACTGCCCGGCCGAGCTGCAAGTCACCGAGCCGGGCCAGTGCTGCTCCTCCTGCACGCCCGCCCTCGAGAGCAAGGCCGCCTGCACGCTCAGCGGCCAGACCTACCAGGTGAGCCTGCCGCCCCGCCCGCCGCGCCCGCCGCACCGCACTTTTATTTTCAACTTTAACTTTTATTTTTATTATTAGGTGACCCATTCCAAGCAAAACCAAATTTGAACGAAAAAGATCGGAGAGCAAAATAATGGTACCCCGTTTAATCTGCGTTACGTTTATGGACGATTCCGTTTGCTGGAGTTAAGGGCTGGGGGGGAGAGACGGTGCGCCCCACGTGCACGGTGTGACGCGTACCCTGCTGGCTGATTTCGAACAGTGCTGCGTCGCTCTGCCTCTCTAGTGTGCGAGAGAGAGAGAGAGAGAGAGAGAGAGAGAGAGAGAGAGAGAGAGAGAGAGAGAGAGAGAGAGAGAGAGAGAGAGAGAGAGAGAGAGAGAGAGAGAGAGACTAGACAGAGCGCCGTGGCACTGTTGGGAAGGAGTCTGCGCCGGCGTGCCGCGGCGTGCCGCCGGCCGGATGCGGGCTGGAGGGACCCCGGACGCTGCGGACGCGCTGATTGGGCTCTGTGTTTGAATTTTGAATACCCTCGTTAGCGTGCCGCACACTGGTTCCGAGAGTCGTTTTCGCCGCTCTGTCTCTCTCGCACCTATAGGGGGACCACCCCAGGAGTGCGAGAGAGACAGAGCGACAACGACTCTCGGAATCAGTGCGCGGGCCCGGCGAGGAGAGTGGGGGAGGGGGCTCAACAGTCATAGACACGTGGCGGAGACGCGTGAAGACGCAGCGCGGAGGGCGTAGCCGCATAGCCTCGCGTAGCGCGGAGCCTGCTGCTGTAAAGGAGTCGTTGGCTCTCGCATTGTGTGCCTAAGCCTGTACACGGCAAGGGCTTCCAGGTAGCCGGCCAGCCGGCGACAGCGACAGAGCAAAGAGACTCCGCGGCGCTGTGTGGACCGTGCTTAAACAACGTGACAGAATTTCGGCTACTGTTGTGTGTTGTGCCGGCGGCGGTCATGTGTAAGAGTCTCCAGTCAGGTGGCAAGCCTTGCAAGGTGGCGGGGGAGCTGTTGTCGGCGCGGCTGGATGCTGATGTGCGATGCTGATGTTGCAGGACGGCCAGCAGTGGCGGCTGGACCCCTGCAAGTGGTGCGTGTGCTCCGGCGGCGTGGCCCGCTGCACGGTGGAGCGCTGCCCGCAGCCCGCGCCGCAGTGCCCGCCGCACCAGCGGCTGCAGCAGGTGGACGCCGAGTGCTGCCCCAAGTGCGTGGACACGGACGGCGTGTGCGCCGTGTTCGGCGACCCGCACTACCGCACGTTCGACGGCAAGTTCTTCAGCTTCCAAGGCTCGTGCAAGTACCAGCTGGCCGCCGATTGCGTCAACCACAAGTTCTCCATCCGCGTGACCAACGACGCGCGCGCCACCAAGACGTCGTCCTGGACGAAGACGGTGTCCATCAAGGTGAGACTGGCCGCTCAGCGGTCAGCGGGTTCGAACCCCGTCAACGACGACGGTTTTCCCCCTGCGTCCGGCACCCTAAATCCCGGTTTGCTTCCAGGTCGGCGCCGTGAAGGTAAACCTGGGCCAGCATCTCCGGGTGAAGGTGAACGGCGTCCGCATCACGCCCCCGTTCCGGCTGGCGGGCACCTCGGGGCAGGGCGCGGACGCCGGCGTGGACGCCAACAGCGAGGTGACGGTGGAGAAGCGCGAGGACACGGTGCTCGTCACTACGGGGGTGGGCGTCAAGGTGACGTGGGACGGCAACTCGTTCCTGGAGGTGTCCGTGCCCACCACGTTCAAGGGGCAGCTCTGCGGGCTGTGCGGCAACTACAACTCGGTGGCCCGCGACGACCTGACGACGCGCCGCGGCCGCCTCGTCGCCGACGTGGAGCGCTTCGCGTCCTCGTGGCGCGTGGGCGGGCGGCACGCGTGCGCACGCCCCGGCCTGCTCGGCCTCGGCGGCGGCGTGGGCCCCGGGAGGCCGCACCAGGCCGGCGACGCGCCGCCCGCGTGTCTGCGGCTCAGCAGCACGCGCCGCATCCGCGACTACCGGCGATGCAAGCCGCTCATCGCGGAGGCCTTCTCGCCCTGCCACAAGAAGGTCAACGCCGAGATGTACTTCAAGTAAGTGTGAGCCGAGGTGGCAGCAGCTCCGCGCGGCCGGCGATAAGCCAGGGCGGTGATAGGCCACTGGCCGCCGCCGGCCATACCGCCGGCCGAAACACGCGGTGCGCGACCCAGCGCCCCGCGCCCCGCTACCGAGGAATGATTTTCCCGTTTTATCGGGACGGCGAGATAGTGAGTGACGTCTTTCTGTTTTGCTCTTGTTGCAGGTCGTGCCTGCTGGACATGTGCGAGTGCCCGTCGGGTCGCTGCTACTGCGAGGCGTTCACGGCGTACGCGTACGAGTGCCGGCGCGCGGGGGCGGCGCTGCTGGACTGGCGGGCGGCGACGGGCTGCGTGGCGGGCTGGGCCGAGGAGGCCAGGGTGCCGCCGCCCTTCCCGACCCGCGCCCGCGGCGGCGGCCACCACGGCGGCCGGGGACGCGGCGGTGGCGGCGGCGGACAGCGCGGCCGTGGAGGCGGTGGTCAGCGAGGCCGCGGCGGCGGCAGCAGCGCCAACTACCCCCGCGTGGCGCAGCTGCAGCACCTCACCGGGCTGGCGGGGCTGCGGTTACCCCAGCCTGGTGCGTCGCGGCCGCCGCCCCCCGGCCTGCATTGAATGTCTCTAGTCAGCCTCCGCCGCCACGCGTAGCGCGTATCGCGTAGCCACGCCCCAAGGACGCCCCGACGATCTTCGCGTAGACAGCTTGAGCACCGCCGGCCCTGCTTCAGGACCTCATGGCACATCGGCTTCACAGGACTCGTCTTCAACTTTTCAGTGGAAATGGTGAGCACGCCGTTATAAAGGGGGTTCGATTTTATCTGTCTCCCTGCCTGGGGGCTTTGACTTGCTGTCCCCCTACCAGGGGTCTTCGATTTCTGTTTCCCTTGCCAGGCGCTTCGATTTATGTGCCAGCCCACTGCATCCTCGTTCCCCAGCGCTTAACCACTCGGTTCTCGGTTTCCAGGAGCGAGGTCGCGGCGTGGCTGCTCTCCACCAGGAGACCCTTGTCTCCACTCCGCCGCGCTGCGCTGCGCGGGGCCGTGGGCGTGGCGGCGCGACTCTGCCCGTCTGGCGGCTGCCGGCCGTCGCGACGCCGTGCCACTGCCACTCTCTTTCCCGGATCGGCCGACGCGACGCAGCCACATTCTTGGCGTTCCGGGCGATGCGCGCGTGGCGCCGGCTGCGCCAGCTCCAACACCACCTGGCCGCCGGCCGGGCCGTACCGAAGCCGGCCCCCCCGCGGAGATGGCCATCGTCGTCCGGTCCGCTGGTCTTCGCACATGCGGGGTCGATCCGACTCCGGCCGAGGCGAGAAATGCCGTGGTCCTGCTAGCAGTGCTAGGCCGCTGTCCTGCCTGCCCCCCTGCATCGGCTCGGCCAGCCCCGGCCCTCGCCGCACTGCTTCTTAACCCGTTATGACGCAACCGCCCAACTTGGCCTCGGAGTGTGGACGGGACGCCTTGGCGAGGCCTTCCGACCGCTGTTGTGGTTGTGACCGCCGGGAGCAGTGTAGTGACCCTGCTTGCCGAAAGCCTGCCGCTTTCTGGCGCCGTTCGCTCGCATCACACGCCGCTACCCCGCGCGCGAGAGACACTCCGCAGAGCCAGCACAGAGCGTATCGCGCGCGCGGGGTAGATTCGGCTCAACTATTTGCCACTGGAGTCCTCCACTGATTCTCGTCCTGGTTGACATCAATTTGCTTGGCACATCTAAGGGCCTGCACTGCACAGGCGTCGCAACTCCCGTTCGACCTCCTCCAACGTGATGTGCTGGACGCGGACTGCTCTGGTGCCGTTCCTCGTATCGCTCGGGGAGTATGCAAATCTGCGCCACCAAAGCCATTTTCTGAGCGCCCTGCTGGTGCCAATGCTGTGTTGTAATCGTGAATGAATTCGAAACCTGAGTCATTAATGTTAATTATTGATAAATTTACACCGTACTATGTAAATTAAAGCATCCCTCGTGTGAGACAAAGAGTATTATTAATATTAAGCATTTACATAAGTTACTATTAGTCAGATGTATACTGAAAGGAATGTATGTAGTTTAGGCATGTGTGTTGAGTCATAAGTTTAAAGTAATTGGGATCATAGCACAGGTCAACTGGAAGGATGTCAGATTTCAAAAATTAAACACAACATATCTGGTATCTTGTTTTTATTGGATAGGACTTGTGCTATGAGCTCCTGCTGAATTGCATTCACAGATCTCGTTACTGCATTTTGAATTAGGATATTGGAAAAGTGTATATATTTGTGGGCACTGTACATATTGTGTAAAGCTCGCTGTTTGTCATAAACCTAAATTGTTCCTATAGCATTATGAAAATGTGTGCCATTTGGTCTGAAAAAATGGACAGCCATTATGCAAAATAAACTAACTACTCATCAAAAGTATCATATTTAAAGAATTCCAGTAAACTTATACAAAGCCAGGAACTATAGAATGCACACTTCAAAATATATCACTTGCTTCAAAAAGAAGGTATTATATTCTATAGCTTACAGTAACAAACTACTGTTTAAGTATCATCACTGCTTTCAGAAATCTTGTTACAAAAGAAAAAAAAAACAAAAAAAAAACATTAAAACAATAATAAAAAAAAAGAGGGGGCAACACCGGAACAATGCAACACAACAAACAGTTTGAATGAAAATACTTGGCACATACATTTTTCAATGCTTGCTAGAAGAATAAAATATTCCCTTCTTGAGTTTGTGACAGATAAAAGCAGAAGCCACAAAACCATAAAAACATTACAACTAAATAAAAAAGGGGTATGATGTAACAAACATTCAATAGGACAGCCTAAGAATTACAACTTCTAATAATTAAACATTTAATAAATTAGAATTCACTGAGATTGAGGACGAGTTTCGGGCATGCACCACCTTAGCGGTGAGTGAATTGAGGAAAGTGATGAACATGGTATGATGAAACAGCAAACTTACAATACTCCTTACATACGTGTGTTTACTCAAGGCTTTCTAGGGTTTCTTACAAAATAAAGATGAATTTTAGGTTAACTCTGAAAGTTACATTTAGTACTTCACATGTCATACAATATAACAATGACCATCAATAAAATGTGGCAAAGCACACCCATCCTCTTCATCTCCTTCACATTATTTCCTGTAAGCAAACATTAAGCACAGGCTGAGTAACAACATCCTTGGAAATTAATTTGGTGGAACAAGAACAGGAAGTGGCAAAACAAAATGGCAACTTTGGCCCGCCCCATATGTTCATGAATGTGGCCCGCAACTGCAATTGTTCAGTCTTCTTGACTCCAAAGAAAGGAACACAAGATACGATGGACGAACGAACGCATAGCACGCATCAGACAACATCACAGGATGGGCCAAAGATTAGAAAACCACTTACTTCTGTTTTTTCGAGCTACCACGACGATCTCTGCTATCATCTCTAGGACGCTTGCTGCTGCTGCTACTCTTCTTGGGGCTGACAAAAAAGAAAAAGAAAAATTGATTGTTATTTTGCAGAGGAAGGGATCTGTATTCTAGTAATATTAAATCAAATCTCATTATCCCAACCACCAATACATTGACCAACTAAATCAGGTTACAGATATGAACTTCAAATGCATGGAAAATAGTGAAAGAACATAAAAGCATGCATTCAGACAGAAGTCAATAGTAACGATGCTACAAAAAAAAAAGATGGTGAAAAGAATGACCCGTAACTACATTTAATCTACCTGCTGCGTTTTGATGAACTTGATGATTTCCTGTCCTTGTCCCTGCTCGAAGAACTACAGACAAAATTAGAATGTCACAGTTAGGAGAGTGCATAGGACAGAACTAACACAGACACCTGCCCAAGAAACTACCATGATGCCACCTCAATATCTAATTTAATCAAATTTCAGACCAGGTAAGCCATTCCCACAAGATTGTTTACTTGAAATGGTTGGTGATAGTTTTCAGTTTCCATAAACAAAAGGACCTACCTGTGTTTGCTAGATTTGTGGTGACTGCTCTTGTGCTTGGATGATGAGTGCCTGAAATTAATGAACATAAATAGGAGACAATATCATGAAAGTAAAGAAGGGCCTTGTTTCAAGTTAATATTCTAAATATACCTGTCTCTATCATGATGCTTTGATTTTTTATCTGGAGAACGGTGGCTACCTCTGTCAGAACCACCTTTTTTCTTCTTATCATAATCGTCTCCATAAGATGTGCGTTCATTATCTTCCTCAGCAGCCTCCCTTTCAAGATCAGACCAATCTTTGCCAGATTCTTCAGAACTGCCAAGTTCTTCCTCTGCATTAAAAAAGAGAAACATTAGAGGTAGAGTTCCACAACTGTACAGATGTGACAATGCCAAACACAGTAACTGTTCAACAAACCATCACTTTCTGAATCTTCAGAAGCTTCTGAATATTCAGAGTCATCATCAGACTCCTCCTCAGTTTCTGCATCTGTAGGCTGAGGGCAAGAGATATAGGGTTAATGAACATGGGCAAGTTTTATAAGACTAAGCTCGAGGAGTTTAGGACATACCTCATAAGCATCATCCTCAGACTCCTCCTCATCTTCAGCAGCACCTTCTTCCTCATCACTTTCAGGATCAAGGAACGTCCATCCACCACTTTCAAAGAAGCCATCAGGATCATCTGTGATTGTCTTCATAATTTTTGACCAGTTGAGTGACTGAATACCCTCAGAATATCGGATATCGCAAGAGCTAGAAAAAGCAAAAGGGGTGTGTTGAAATATTTATTCATGACCATAAAAACATATTAGCAGGGTAAGATTCATTTTAATGAGGAACTGAACTTACTTGAGCCATTCTTTCACATGATCCAACATGTTCATGGGGATAGCATTGACCATAACAACCTTTTTAGTATAGTCCTTAAAGACAAAGATCATGTCGAAGTTTTTCAAATGGAATTGGACACGTTCAAAGTGGACAAGCTCGACATCTTCAAGAGTTACAACAAATGGAGGCTGTAGAAAGATACAAAACGTCAAAGCCAACGTAAGTTAGAAAGTGTTTTCTTGTGAGGCATGTCATAAATCTCACCCATTCTGTAAGGTTAACAAGAGATCCACTGGTCGGTTGAAGAAGAACTGTGCTTCTGAAAGGAGCACCAGGGAATCCAAGTTCTCTGAAAGGTGTATCAAACTCAATTTCTTGCTTAGTGAGCCCTTCCACTTTCTCACAGAAACCCTTAAAGGCTGTCTTGAGTTTATGTCTTAGTTCCCGTTCAGCTTGTTCAGCAGCCAAATCATCCCTGTCGTGCATGTGTTGGTGCTTCCCTAGATCTGTTGTGATCTCTCCCACCTCAGTGTAGAACTGCACATCAAGATGCTTCTTTTTGCCAAACATAATGGCATGCTGAAAAAAAATAAAAGTTTCAAGTTAGGGCCCAAAATGTTCCAGATAAGATTAATTAAGCTTGCATTTGTTTACCTTCAAATGGAAGTGCAACAAAATAATCATTTCACCATCGCATGGTTGGAATAACGCATTCTTAATATTGTTGTAAAGAATGTCAACTTTATCCCCACGAACAGATGTGAAACGGAACCCATTAGTGTGAGCCTCAAGAGAACCTGAAGAACAATAAAGTAAAGTTACAAATTACATTGAGATTAAGTGGAACAAGCAGGGTTTGAAAAACAGAAAGCAATCATTCATTTCAAGCTCCAGATGTCACCAAAAGATTACCTGTCATTCTCTTTGTCATGATATTCGGCCTAATGTAAAGATCTTTGAGTTTAGGGTTGCCTTTGTTTGTAGTTAATACCAAGGTGTCTTGTTTAACAAGATCTTCCTTTTCTCTCTCTTCAGCTTCACGATTTTTGAATTTCTTTTGTACTTCCTTTATAAGTCTGAATGCAGTGTTCAAATTTGAAGAGGGTGCTGAGAGTTCACCAGGCTCCTTCGTATTGATACTCCTGTAGGTACTGTAAGCAGGCAAAACATTACATAGAACATAACAACGTTGACCTATTGAAGAAGTATTCCTCAGCAGCACGATGCCACTTGTGACTTACACTTCTTTGAGGAATGTAGCATCAGGTTGCGGATAAGAACCACCCTCATTGCGGCCCATGGTTGCACCAGGGTGGAAGAAATTAATACGTAGATAGGTGTAGTCACCTTCCACAGACTGGGATATGTTCTTGATTGTACAAATGTGGAATGGAACAGGTATGCCAAAAACAGGCAAAATAACAGTCTCATATTTACGATCTGAAAAGAAAAAATGTAGCACAATATAGCACAGATATGGTTCAGCAATTATCTCCAACTTTGACAGGAAGGACATCTTACCAACATAAATCTTCAATTCACGAACATCGGCCTCATTGGGCATTTGGCTGCGACTCTTGTATGATACAGTAGACTTCCGGACCTTTTCTTTTTCTTTGCCCTCTCCCTGCTCGGCCATACGAGCACGAGCTGCTTCATTCAGAGCCTGAGCCAACTCTTTCTGATGCTGCTTGCGCTTTTCTTCTGATGAAGAGTCCGTCTTAAAATAAAAATAAGATGTTAAACCAAGTTAGGAACACAATAAAAAAGAAAATACAGCAAACAACAAAAAATTTCACTCACTCTAAGTTTAGAATCAAGGACTGCAGTTCTTCTTCCTCTACCCAGAATTTGGTCTGATTTACCAGATTGCTCACCCTTTTCTCCTTCATTATCATCATCATCGTCGTCATCGTCTTCATTTTCATCTTTCAAAAAGATTCCTACGTGATTAATTTTCTTCTTCAGGAGAGTCAAAATAGTTGCCGGTTGACCCTGTTACAAAATCGTGCATTAAAAACTTTTATTCCTTCTACATACCACTGAGCAAATAAATAATCTGAGTCAACTCACATCATTGACAATCACTGTGTCACCAATGAACAATGCATAATTTTTCCCCTCCTTATCAGAAGCTTCTTTGTTGGTCAACCCAGATAGACCAACATTCACATTGAAGACTGAACCCTTTTTAACAACAGCTGTTGTTTTAGGTCCAATTGTAAGGGAACTTTCTCGAAATTCAATACCCATAGCAAAACCGAAAGTTTTGGTTAGTTTGTCAACAAACTCAGGCTTCTCCTTTTTGACAAATGAAAGTACATTTTCATAAACATCTGAGAGTTTGGCTCCTGCTACTAAGGCCTTGAGAATTTCTTCTTCAACAGAGACAAGGAAATTATAGTTGTTTTGCATGGACTCAGGAGGGTTCACCATGAAGGTACGAACAATATTTGAACAGTAGGACTTGTATCGGGCACCCAACGAGCACACAATTACACCAAAGTGAAGAATGTTCTTATCACTGAAAAAAATGTAAGAGAAAATAATGTTAAAAATATGGTCACATAAGATATTGAAATGTCTTGAGCAAAGATTGTACCTTGTCACACTGAACTTGAGAGCATAATTGCCACCAGACTGGATGATAGCAGGGTAACAAGTGTCTACCTGGCTAGTATCCACGCCTGTCACATATTTTTTGTCAGTTAGGGCATGATCTACTCCTTCAGCTAGCTTCATGTGTTTCACTTTCTACAAAAAGGAAGGGGGAAAAAAAAAAGAACACCACATTCAAATAAACCAGAATGATACAGGTTTTGTACAAAATGAGAAACTACTCATCTGGATGACAAGTAAACTTACTTTGTCAGAATCAATAATTTCCATCAATTGGTCCTTAAGGTACTTAGTGAATACATCCATTGTGACATTGCTGGCCTTTTTAACGATTGCTAATTCATTCTCCTCCTTAGGTGCCATAACATAGGCCACTACAGGGCTTACATCAACCTATAGAAGCAAATCCACAAGATAAAATGAAGGACCTAAAATTTAAACAAGATAAGACAGTTATGCACTTACAGTATCAAAGTTTTCTTTCTTCAGCATGCTGCGCCATAAGTCAGCAAAGGCACCAGGATAATTCTCCTTTCCAAAAACTCCGATTGTCTTTCCATTCTTGCTCTTCTTGATCTCATCAATGAGCTTTTTCATATGGGTCTTATCAACATCACCCTGTATAAAAAGATATCAAATGTTTCGCAATCTTTCATGAAAGTTACCTTAAACAAAGAGATGAAGGAGACTGGTTACCTTTTCCCGGGTGAGGAGCTTCACAGGTGGTACATTATTTTCATCTTTACTAGCTTCAATTTGACGCAAGAACTCAATCTTTTTCTTGCTGGACAGGAAATGAATAGCCTCCGACGTCAAAATCATAATGGTGTCTTTAAGTTCATAACCAAGTAGCCAAGTCTAAAACAAAAATTTTAAAATTAAAAAATGCAGAAACAATTTATAACTAGAGAGCCAGCTGGATATTAATCAAAAGTCCTTCATACTTGCAAAGCTGACGATTTGCTGTACATAATATCATCATTTTCACCAACTGCCGATACAAGGGCATCCATCTTCGAAAAGCCATCATCATTGCTTCCTTCGCTATCCTGCAATTAATAAATAACAGAGCTCAATCTATGCTTAAATTCAATACTTAGCACTTCAGGACAATAAATAATAAGGTTTAATGGGTACAATTAAACAGAGAAAAGAACAGGCCTAAAAATTATGGGTTGCTTCAAAGCAACTAGTGACTGGGAGACTAAAATCATAATACATAAACTGAAATAACTTAAGTGCCTAGAGAGCAAAAGGAGAAGGAAACGAGGGCTAGAGCAATGAATTCATGATGCGACTCAGATGAAGAAAACTGACGTACTCAACGGAATGAAATGATAATCATGATAATGTGGGTCTTAGTTGACATGGAGTGACTGATGAACATAACCCGACATGACACAGAAAACACAAAGACGCAAAAGGGCACAGAGAAGATTAAACTAGCTTCAGAAGCACGAATTTAGCGGGTGAAAGGAAATGAAGAGGACGTGTGAATCTACTTAAACTGCATGATTTAAGGCTTCAAGTTAATAGCCTACCTTCCACGCCGAGTACAGCTTCCTCATGCGCCGGAAGAAAGTATCCTTGTCTAAAACTGTACTCGACATTTTGACAGCGGGCGTTAAAAGGCTTGAGAAAAATTAGAAATCGGACCAGTCTCCGATTCACTTCAAGGGCAATACAGTCATTGCAATACACGAATTTCCCAAATCTCACAAATCCGTTGCACCACTGAATGGACAAAACAATAACATGGCGGGAATAGCGGCGCGGTGTGCGGTGCTCAGAAAGAGAAGGCCAAGAAGAAGAAGAAGAGGGACCAGTTCTTGAATACAGTCACGCAAACTGTTTTTTTAATATTAAAAAATTGGTTCGGGAAGCAAATACACATTGAAATACAATAAAATTGTCGGGCATTGAAAACATTTATACAAGAAGCTTTTTTTTTGTGCTCCCGGTCCCGGCAAAATCTCCCCCCCCCCTCCCAAGCCCCATCCCCTCCCGCATCCCACGCTCAACGCTCCTTGAAAATTCAAATGTTGTCAGCAGCAGCGGTTGGAGTTGTCACCGCACCGGCTTCGTCGTTTTATGCCTTGTGTTTACGTCCCATCTGGAATTGATCCGTACTGCGCGTAGCCTGAGTATCGAATTTACTCAGAATGGCCTGCAGCGCAGACGACGTCGATAGTTCTATTTTGGACTCTTCCATTCTCAGCCAAGCGAGTAAGTACTGTTGTGCCATACACGACTAACCGACATTTGACAACGTGAAAGCTTCTCTTGTTCAATTTTAGCTTCGACCCGCGTTAATACTGTATGTTCAGATTTTTTTTTCGCGGCCTTCGATCTGCACCACTGTTATGGAACTTTGAAACGAGTACCACTCGAACAGAGGATGGGATGCACAACATACAGCTATGACAAAGAGTCAGAACAAAATCACGTTATTGATTCACTGTTTACTCTTTTCCAGGGATAGAAGATGACTCCTGTTCTATTTCAAGCGGTGTGTTCAGGGAACCTCGCCGAGGGATTTGGCTGGTGAGAGCTAACACTCATCTGGTAACGTGTTGTCAGTTGTTTGTGATAATCTGAACATCTGTACTTGGAATTTCTGTTTTCTTGCACACCTTGCAGCGTAAGCGAAAAAGGAAGACTAGTGGTGAGCGAGATCTTGGTGACTCGGTCAGTGTGTGTTCTTTGGATGTTTCATTGAACTCTGAGCCAGATATGAAAAAGAAGCGGGGCATGTCAAAGGTGGCATCTTTTGCGAACTTGCTCTCAACTCCGATGAAGCCGGTCATGAAGTCATTACAGGTTTGGTGCTTTGTTATTTGATTGTTTCTGAAGTTAATCATTAATTTCTGATCTAAATATTTTTAATATTTTCAGAGAACCTGGACAACTGGAAAGGGAGACACCCCGAATTCTATGACCAATTCTCCATACTCTCCACGACGGGCATCAATGTGCCCCCCAACTCCAACTTCTGCTTCAGCTCCGTCTCCCAAAAGCAATAGACAGGTGCGCCTGCATCGCAGTTGGAGCCAAACCCTGGGCAAGGGAAGCGCCCAGCAAGCTTTCCTTGGTCTGAAAGAAACTAAGCGCCAAGAGGTAAACCTCTATGACTGCTACTGCTGTGTAATAGAGGTGCAAGGATTTGGTTTTGAGTCTGAATCTCCTCATTTCAGGCCATCTTCGAACTGTGTGCAGGAGAGGAGAATGTGGTTGAGGATTTGGAATTGCTTCTGGCTACCTATCGTAACTCTTTATTGAATTTGAGAATCCTAACTGAGGATGAGGTGAACTGCATTTTTGGTGACTTGGAACCCATTCTGGCTGCACATCGCCAATTAAAAAAGCAGCTGCATGCTCTCAGAGATGAGAATGGAGTTACACATGCCATAGGGGATACTTTGGTTTCATGGATACCTACCCTAAAGCACTATGTTGGGTACTGTGCAAATCAAGTGTGGGCTCGTGCCTTGCTTGATGAGAAGAAAGCCACCAATAAGAGGTTCCAGGATTTTCTAAGACGGTGTCTTGAATCATCCTTCAGTCGCAAGCTTGATCTATGGAGCTTTTTGGGTAAAGTTCCTTTCAATCTGAGTCTCCACTGTAGTCAATATTTGACGATTCTAAGGATTTGTTTCTTTTTCCTGATGGTTAGATGTACCACGCTCAAGATTAGTGAAGTATCCTTTGCTTCTCTCTGAAATTCTGAGACTTACGCCTCCAAGCCATGTAGATGCTCTGGTCTTGCCTCATGTTTCAACTGCTTTAAGTTCCCTTTTGCGTCAAGTGGATATGGCAACTGGTTCGGCTGAATGCAAGCGCACTTTAGAGCGACTTCACTTTCCACCCAGCACTCCATCGGGTTCACTGAGGAGTGCAAAGCGCTTGCTTGATAAAGCCAACAGTGTAAAATGCTCTGGTGTCCTCAAGGATAAACGAGGAGCAGTAAGTTGCATGGTTCTTTCTTTGAATATTTTGTTTCTAGGGTAAAAAATTGACCATGTTTTTACTTTTAGAAATTGCACTGTTTCCTGTTTGACACATGCTTTGTGGCTGCCAGAACCATGAGGCCTGGCACCAAGTTGAATGCATGTTATCCTGTAATTCCTGCTCGCCATTTGGAGGTGACAGATGCCAACACCGAAAATTCACAGCGTGCTCAGGATGCTTTCTCTTTCAATGTTGGAAATAAAGCTAAGACAAATTCTGCTCTTTGTTTGATGGCTACAGACGAACATGTTAAAAAACATTGGATTGATTCTTTGAATCAAGTAAGAATTTCACATTTTTTAATAGTTTTATGTTCCTCTTGATATTATTTTTTTATTTGCTAGTATGTATCTCACATTTATTATTTATAGGTTCTGAACGGTGCAGTGTTCTTGGATGACTCTGATGTCGAGGCTGATACAGCAGATCAGGAGGGAGAACCTGATCAAGAAAACAAATCTCCCAAAGGTATCAAGAGCAAGTCCCCTGTAAAAGAAAAGAAGCTCACTAAGTCAAAGTCAGCTCGCACTCTTCGTAAATCAAGAACCAGTCTGAAGGAACTTTCAGACGCAAAGTTGCAACCATCTCACAGAAGTAATGGGAGGCTACATCGCATGAGTACCCGAAGCAGTATTGATTGCTTGATTTAAATATGAGTATTGCTTATCCTTCTCTAGCCCCTTGATGATAATGGATGTAGTTTTCATAAATTTTGAAGAGTATTATTTTTCCTTTTTTAAATTTTATATAATTTTATATATGTTTTTCTCTGTGTACATATTTAAAAATGTATGTACTTTATTTTCTTTTTTGTTTTTTCCTGTGGCGAGTCTACAAGTCTTGTGTAATTTATTTTTCATTGTTAAATCAATTTTGGTACGTTAAATGCCATCCCTTCTGTATTTTCCTTACTTATTTTTGCCTTGTCTCCAGACCGTTTTTTTGCATCTCTCCCTAGTGTACTCAGTTTTCTTTTTTCTTGGTATCTTTACTATTGGTTTAGTGTAGCCTGAGCATACAGTACTGTATCTATCATCTCTTCATACCACTCGTTTTAGCAATGAACCAAATACAGTATCTTAGGTTTCACGAGCTCTTGAATTTTGTTCAAACCAAATTGTTTCTTTTGTTTGCACGTTTTTGGTGGAACTGTAACTTCTTCCTTCCCTCTTTCTTTTTTTTTCTTTCTTCACTGTTTCCATGTTCATCTTTGACCTTAGTGAATGTTGTCTCAAATGAAGTGTGCAGTATTATAATGAAGTCTTGTTCATGTTATGATGGTCCTGTTTGAACTCTTTTGTAAATAAGTACTTTCAATTGAAGCACTATGAAATTGTCTTGGTGACATGTCATAATGTTAAGTCCTTTCCTTTCAATGGAGCAAAAAGAAAACCCAAAGCTAATCTATCAGTATTAATCATTGCCTACCAGTAATTTATTTTTATTCATAGGGACTACTGGTGCTGGGTTACTAATATTGGAATAATGTATCAAGTTCCTCTTTATATATTGCCATAATTAGTTATGGTTTGGCAGCTCATCTGTACTGTGAGAAAATGAACAGTTATGCTCAAGCTCATGAGTGTTTGTGTATTTTTTTTTCTCAAAATAAATGTATTTCTCATCCTGAATGATTTGTTGCACAGAATCCTGATCTTCTTACAAAATGGATTTATTGATGCTAACAAGTAACACATTTTACAAAAGCAGTACTTTTAAACTACAGAATAAATTAACATTTGTCAATAAATAAATTCATCACAGAAATAACAGAGCACTAGTCTCAGTGGAAATTTTCATTTTGTGACTATCTTAGTGCTGAAGAAATAGGAATAAATTATTTTTAATGTAATTAACAATTAAAGTAGTCATTGCTCCAAGCTCAGTCAATGAATATTGTGAAGTGCCTTCTTAAGACCCGCTTCTTCTTTCCTATTGAAGAAAATTTAGGAATTCTTCATCGGATGCAGAAAAAAAATGAACACAAACCAGTTGTAGCACTCTTGAAAGTTTTCCTCACTTTGCTTGACAATGTCATGCTACACATTCAGAAATCTAGCATGGCACTTTCAAGGAATGTCTCGGAGCCAAGGGACTGTTGATGCGGTCAACTATGACGCAGTGGATCCTGAGACAAGCAGTAAAGGAGTGATGGCTGCAGAGCACGGGCTGCGGCCATCAGAACATCGCGACCACACTGTGGAACTGAAGACCCGTGCGCTGGGGACACTTGAGCGGGAAACCCGGCATGACGCGTCTCGCCACCGGTCGCTACTCGCAGTGCTGCAGCTTGGGGTCGTTGAAGCACTCGATGGCGTTCTGCAGCATGCCGAAGTAGTACTCCACCGTCTCCTCGTTGGGCCGCAGGTTCTGCACCAGGCTGGCCACGTCGCTGTCGAAGCCCCGCCGCCGGCTGAGGTACGAGTAGGCGAAGCCGAGCGCGGGGATGCTGATGCCCAGCAGCACGATGGGGACCAGCAGCCCGTTGAGCAGGGCGGTGGACGTCCCCGGCGCCGCGCCCAGCCCCGACAGCAGCGAGTCTTCCCTCTTGATGGGGGCGATGGCGTGCTCGATCCATGAGTCCGGCGCCGCGCTGCCGCCGCCGCCAAGGGAGGACTCCATGGTGTAGGGCCCGTGGAAGAAGTGCTGCACGTGCGGCGAGGACGACGGCTTGTACCGCGAGTAGTGCGCGGCGTGGGGCGCGGCGTGGGGCGCGGCGTGGGGGTGGTGGTGGGGCCGCGTGTGCGGCCGGGGCCGTGGGTGCGCGTGAGGCCGCGGCGCGGGCCCGGACACGCGGCGGTGCGGCGACCTGTTCAAGTGCTGCAGGAGCGCGGGGTCGGCGTAGTAGCCGCTCTTGTAGTAGTTGATGGCGGCCTGCATGACGGGGCTGGCTGGCGCCGCGCTGACGGGCTGCTTGTAGTGCGGCAGCACGGCGCCGCGCACCGCCGGCGGCGTGAACACGTGCGCGCCGGACATGTGCGGGTTCGGGGTGACGCCCGTCGCCGCCACCGCCTCGTAGTAGCGCTCGTACGGGGCGGTCGTCGGGTGGTGCTGCTGCTGCTGCTGGGCGAGGAGGAACTGCTGCTGCTGCTGCTGCGCGAGGAGGTACTGCTGTTGCTGCTGCTGCCGTAGCCGGATCTCCTGCTGCTGCGCGAAGATGCGCTGCGCCTCGTCGGCCGACAACGGCGGCAGCTCCGGCGTCTGCGTGACGGCCGCCGCCGCCGCCACGGCCTCCTCGATGGAGACGGCGTTCGGCACGGGCTGCGGCGCCGGCGTGGTCGAGGCCACGCCGGACACCTGCCCCTGCACGTAGCTCAGCACGTTGGGCGTGTACGTCGTGGGCTTGTCCTGCTGCACCTGGTTTTGAGAATCGTCCTCCACTTCGGACAGCTTCTGCTGCGGCTGCTGCTGCTCTGGGTTCTTTGCATGTTCCATTTTCTGTTGGTACGCCTGTTGAAGGTTCTGACTTTGGTCTTGATAGGTTTGTTGTTGCGGCTGCTGGGTCTGCGTTGCCTGTAGCTGCTGGTGGTACGCCTGCTTCTGCTGTTGGTAGGCCTGCTGTTGTGCGGCTTGTTGTTGTTGTTGTTGTTGTTGAAGGGCCGCCTGCTGTTGTGCGGCTTGTTGTTGTTGTTGGGCCGCCTGCTGTTGTGCGGCTTGTTGTTGTTGTTGTTGAAGGGCCGCCTGCTGTTGCTGTTGTTGTGACGCTTGTTTCTGTTGCTGCGCCGCTTGCTGCTGATAGTACGCTAGTTGCTGTTGGTACGCCTGCTGCTGTTGCAGTGACGGATGCTGGTGCGCCTGCTGCATTTTCTGCTGCTGCTGGAGGTACGCCTCCTGCTGCTGCTGCGCCGCCTGCTGGTAGGTCTGGTACTGCTGGCCCTGGTCCTGAAGGCTGGCCAGGTTCTGGTAGCTGTTCCTGCTCAGGGCCTGGTAGTCGTGGAGGTCCTGGTAACTCTGCTGCTTCTGCATGAGGGCCTGCTCGTCCTGGCGGCTGGCCGGGTAGCTGCCCGGCTGCACCTGCAGCTGCACGCGCTGGGAGCTGTAGCTGCTGGAGTAGCGCGGCGGCGCCGGCGTGATCTCCACGCTGGCATCCTCCGCGGCCCGGGCCGTGGTCGACGTGGAGCCCCGGATCGTCTTGAAGTGGTGCAGGACGGCGGCCTTCTTGGCGGGGCTGGGGTCGCTGCTGGTGAGCGCGGCGGGCGCCGGCATGGAGTAGGACACGGGCAGCGAGAGGGTGTCCGCGTCCGCCATCTGCGCCTCGGCCTCCACGGCCAGCGCCAGCACCGCCAGCGCCAAGGGCCACAGCAGCCGCCATCTCCTGCGACAGAAACCGCAACGCCATCAGGAACGAAACAAACAAAGTCTCGACGACTCTAGCGCCGTACAAGCGACGCATAGGCCGGCCCGCCGAGCACGGCCGTCCCCGGGTTGCCTACCCAGCCAGGCGCTTGCCGGAGCCGGACGCTACTGACTCCACCGGCCGCATCATCGGATTTCTCTCCAGGAGAGCTTTCTATTGTGCGATTTCAAGAGATTGGCAGACGCATCGCTATTAGCACTATTAGTAGAGTAAATTAAAAGGGGGTCTTGAACATCAGAATCAGCGAAAGCGAGAAGAGAGCCTGGAATGGGTCACGCGCTGGTTGCAGCAAAGCTCGCGCGCCGAGTCAGTCAATTAATTCATTAGTTTTTCCATCGGCTCAACGGCGATGAGGCTGTTTGCCCGGGCGTCCGACCACACACACACGCACACACTGGCTATCTCGCACAGTGGGCTACACGGGTTACGGATGGCGAGGCACGCGAAGAAGGGCTGCTATCCCACGAGGTGCATGCATAAGAAACTCTCGCTGGACGCAGGCAAGAGTCATCGCCCCAGACGTAATGCACGGCAACCTCCAGTTGTTCGTGGTTGCGCCCTCTTTGCATTGATCAGCATCATGATTAACCGTTTCGCTCGTGAACTGGAAAGCTATTTCTTTTTTCTTTTCAAGAAGAGGCTAACCTCGCCTAAACTTCGAGTTTCCAAGTGGAACATGATGTTTTTTCCCGGAACGGTCGCTACTGCTGAACTCCCCCCTTTGCGAGCTCCGAGTTTCGACGCAGTTCTCGACTCGTCGTTTCCAGTCGTTTCCCCCCCGACTACCAGTTGGTTGCTGATGCCCACCCTGCGATGGTGCAGGTCCAGAGCCGCCGCTGCAGCCAGCCTACTTCTCCAGCTCTAGGACAAAGTGGCCGCCGCCGCACAGCTGCACACGGCACACGCGCCCCGTTACCGCCGCTGCTCTCCGCCGCCGAACCGCCCGCCGATTGTTTCCGCGGCTACCGGTCTAGGCAGGGCGACGCAGGGCCGCCGCCGCCGAGTCAATTTTCACGCCCTCGTGACCGACAGCCGACAGGCCGCTCTGTTAGGACGCCGCAAATTGTGACCACTTGTGACCGCACTGAGCACACAATGGGGAGGGCTGCGGCGCGCTGTGGAACGCGCCCGTGCCTCGGTCAATAGGCGGGGCGGGGCGGGGCGGGGCGCCGGCGAGCGGCACTTACTGGCCATCCGTCACTCGGCGAGGCGGGGCAGGGCAGTCACCCAGCGCTGCCAACCCCGCACCGCGACACGCGCAGTTCCTGCTCAAAGGAAGCGCCATATCCGGATCCGGGCCGCGCGCCGACGGGTGGCACCACTGCCGCCTAAATGGTCGTCGTCGTGGCCGCCGATCTCAAAGCGCAGCCAAATCGGTAAACAGCCGAGCACCTCAGAAGGGCGCGATTTGTCTCTCTCTCTCTTTCTCTCTCTCTCTCTCTCTCTCTCTCTCTGAATTGTACGGCAGGTTACAGTCACTTGGACTGCATGCTCGTGGCCCACCTGGGAAAGACAGCTCGTGTTTGTGTATGTGTGTGTGTGTGACGGGGTGGGGGAGGGGCGGTACTCTCTGCACGGCGTTTCGGCCGGCCCCGTTCTCGGCATGCGGGTGGCCCCACCAGAGTTTTAGGCCCACGCCGTGTTTGGAACCAACACGAATCGGGACAAAAGAGCGAGAGAGAGAGAGAGAGAGAGAGAGAGAGAGAGAGAGAGAGAGAGAGAGAGAGAGAGAGAGAGAGAGAGAGAGAGAGAGAGAGAGAGAGAGAGAGAGAGAGAGAGATGTGGTGGTGGTGGGTGTGGAGGGTGGAGGGGGTGAGAGAGGAGGCGCGACTGCTTTGCCTGTGACCCGAAGAGGTCAGCGGGACACACGTGGCACGGCACGGCTCACGGCGGGGCCCCGCTAAAAATAAAGCTGGGATTTGAAGGACGTCGCAAACACGAAGGACTGGCAGCTACTTCGCTCGCACGCACTCACTTCTACACTGACACGTACACCTGTACACACACACACACACACACACATCCGAGAGAGACGTCCTGCCCGAGCAAACACAAACATGGGCACGTACCGACCGCGAGCCCAGACGACTGTTGAAGTGACTGATTTAAACAGCAAGGGACGGACGGCCAACAGACAGACAGACAGGCAGAATGCAGTGGAGCACCGTTACCGGCTGCATCACCGCGAGGAGGTAGCCAGAGGCGTAGCCAGGGAAGGTTGGCGGGTCTCGGCGGAGGGAAGCGCGGGAAGCGCCCCTCTCCCGGACGCAGCCGCGGCGTCGCTGCACCTGCAGTGCAGTGGGAATATGACGCCTCCGACGCAACGCTCGCAACGCCGAGGCAGGGCCGCGGGGCGGGGCCGGGCACGCCGCCGGTCTCGACGCACCGGGCTGGCCGGTCGGCCCACTGTGGCAGGGGTTCCCATCGCGGGACCTCTATTAATTAACTCGGTACCACCGCTCGGTGCGGTCGTGTGCTGTGTGCACACTGTGCGATAGGGCCGGCCGCCCGTGGGAAAAGGAACTAATTTGTGCGTTCTGCGCGCGATGCCCGTTCCTGAAATAGACCTTCTTACCGACAGCGTGCTGTCGAGTTGGCCTGACTTCGTCTCGCTCACGGAAGGCGCGTAGGCCCGTCTGCTTCGGTGATAGGACAGGCGAGCTAATAAACGGCCGCCGTGGCGTTTGGTGTGCAACGACCGAGAGCGCTTTCACAAGGCTATCCCCCAAGCTAGTTCAGCCTCCCCCCCCTTAAAAAAATGATATCACGCGGTTAGGATGAAGGAACTCACGGGGCGTGCGGTGTGCTCCTCCACTGGAAAGAAGGAGGCCATACCTCTCATTGATACCCCATCTCCATTAATAATAAAAATAAAACGTAAAAGAAGGAAGAAATGGTGCCTCGTTTTCCCTTTCTTTATCCCCCCCCCCTCCAGCAGCGCCGCTCAGAGTGGCTCGGAGACCCTGCATCCACATCATAAGTGGGCCACCAGTCCGCAGACGGCCGGCCAGGCAGAGCACAGGTATCCGCGACGAAATTTCTCGAAATTCCTCGTTTTTTTTTGTTTTTTTTTAGCGTGGGACCTCCGAGACAGCACAGCCCCTACCCTGTCCACATTCACTAGCGCTGAGGTCTCTGGATTGAACAGGCTCGGTGAGCTCCCGTGCTCCCAGGCACTGCAATCTCCGCGCGTGGTCTCCACAGCGCCGC
Source organism: Stenchaetothrips biformis (assembly GCA_030522485.1). Taxonomy (NCBI): domain Eukaryota; kingdom Metazoa; phylum Arthropoda; class Insecta; order Thysanoptera; family Thripidae; genus Stenchaetothrips; species Stenchaetothrips biformis. The sequence continues at coordinate 7,819,593 of CM060099.1, forward strand.
CGCCGCGACCGAGGAACTGTCGTCTTGTGCGTGCGTGCGGCGGTGTTCGTTGGCGTGCGCGCGCCCAGTGGCCACTCCGTTTTTTGAGCAGTCAGGGAGTGAGAACCGGACCTGCATAGCAGAGACGAGCCACCACAATTGTCCATACTGCTCGCTGGGAGATCGAAAGCCGTTTGTTTCTTTTTATCGACATCTTTTTAACACATGGGCGTTTTAACTACCAGTGTCGTGCCCATTAAAAGAAGAAACAGGTTCGGGGAAAAAATACCAAAATATCAGATAATACCCCACGCGCGCTGCGACCAGGTTGTTATTACTTCTTCTTCATATCATTTTTCACACCTAGCGGCAACAGCAAATTAGAAGCCATGAAACCGCGGACGCTCTCTAAACGGCAGAAGGGGGAGGGATAGAATTTTAAGTCCTTTTTTATAAGGCCGACGCGTCTTAGTGGTTTGGAGGCGCACCGCGTGACGCAGGGCATCGCGGAAGGGAGCGCCTATGCTACCTGTGACGGCCGGCGGCGGACCCGGCGGACCGCTTGGTGGACTGGATGCACATGGCGTGATGACGCTCATGACCTTGGACTTGACTGCGGGAGAAAGTTGACCACACCTCACGAGCCGCGCGCCGGCCCGCCTGCCGCCCGCCCGGTCCTGGCCCTGGCCCTGGCCCACTGTGCGCCTGCCTGCTCCTATGCTGGTGGGGCTTCTTCTTGCCGTGAGCCGTCAGACACGCCCCACGCCGCGAATAGAACCCAAGGCCACGGGGTCCAACGCCAAAACACACAAGCATTCCATCATTCAAAAAAAAAATAATTGATAGAAAACCGTACAATTTTCAAAAAGTTTGAACTCAACGAACCCCGCTCAGGCTGGCTACTAATCACCCATTTTTCGGGACTTTTTGGCACCAAGCATTGATGCATGCCGTTGACAAAGTTCTACTAGCAGACTAAGGTTGGATTCAATGTTCGCTGTCTCACTATTAATTCAATGCGAGCCTTTAGACCTTTAGTTTCCTGACAGCCGTTTTTGGCGGTGTGGTCGGGCTTTAATGACGGGCTGGCTCGCTTGTCCGGCGTGCCCACTGGGCGTGCCCCGACACCAAAGGGGAACCGAAACCCGCTCGATCGTCGATTGGCGGCCCAGTGCCAATGGAGGGTTAAAAGCCCGGCGCCGCAGCACGCGAGAACCGACATCCTCACCGTTATCAGACACAACATTTTTTTTGTGTGTGAGTGTTTTTTTTTTAATTTGAGGTGGTGTGGGCAAAATTTAATTTCATCGTAAAACCCCCGCGCTCCTTTAAAAAAAAATCTACCCGGGTTTTATTACTCTAATGGCAAAGACTGATGAAAAAATTAAGGACCTCCACATTTGCTTTAAAACTGAACTGTTTTTGTTCGGTGTGTTTCCTTCTGGCTAGCAGTGTGGCTGTGAGTGAGGTACTGGCACAACATTGGCGCAGCTCGCTCGCTGGGGGGTAATTCTTTCCCAAATCGCACAACTTCCAAAATCGACGTCTCGGATTTCAACCAAACTTGGTGGAATTGTTCCTTTGGGTGTCCTTAACACAAAAAAAATGTCAAAAAAAAAATTCTCAAATTTTTTAAAAATTAGTCAAAACCGGTCAAAAATGGTTAAAAATTCGCAAATGTTTCAAAATTGGTCTCGATTGAGCTAATGTGGTTTGTTTTGTGCCTCACTATCGTATTCAACCCCAAACCGGTCAATATGTCCCATTAGGGCTGAAAAACCGCGTTTTAAACGTTTTGTCAAATACCCAAAAAGAGCATCCGAATTTTTTCTTTATAATTTTTTAAAAGGCGCATCTAATAGTCCTCTTACTTGAGACAAAAAATTGGGATTGTGTTTTTTGATTTTGCTGAGAAAAAAAATAAATTCACTCGAATTATTTTTTTTCTCAGCAAAATCAAAAAACACAATCCCAATTTTTTGTCTCAAGTAAGAGGACTATTAGATGCGCCTTTTAAAAAATTATAAAGAAAAAATTCGGATGCTCTTTTTGGGTATTTGACAAAACGTTTAAAACGCGGTTTTTCAGCCCTAATGGGACATATTGACCGGTTTGGGGTTGAATACGATAGTGAGGCACAAAACAAACCACATTAGCTCAATCGAGACCAATTTTGAAACATTTGCGAATTTTTAACCATTTTTGACCGGTTTTGACTAATTTTTAAAAAATTTGAGAATTTTTTTTTTGACATTTTTTTTGTGTTAAGGACACCCAAAGGAACAATTCCACCAAGTTTGGTTGAAATCCGAGACGTCGATTTTGGAAGTTGTGCGATTTGGGAAAGAATTACCCCCCAGCGCTACCGGCTTGCGAGGACCCTCCATCACTTTACCACTCGAGTGTTGACAATGTAGCGGTGGCTCGCGCGGACGGCTCAATCACTTAATGACTCGCTGGCCGAAGGACTGCAGCACAACGACTCCGAGTCGCGTCCCGTCTCTATCGCTCTCACGGGGCGTCCCTTGAAGGTGCGAGAGAGACAGACAGATCGTCCGAGTTTGGTGGAATTTCACGGTTGTTTCAGACGGCGCGGCCGCAACCACGGCAAGCCACCCGGAGAAACGATGCCAAAACACGGATGCGCGATCGTGTGTGTGTGTGTGTGTGTGTGTGTGTGTGTGTGTGTGTGTGTGTGTGTGTGTGTGTGTGTGTGAGTGTGTGTGCCTTTCGTTCATACAAACGCGTGTGCGGAGCAAAAAAAATTTCACGCTCTGGTTATTGGGTTCGGGCCGACGCACTGCTTCCCGAATCCCCGAACGGTGTTCCGCAAACCATACTCCGCGTGACATGAACACCAACAACAACAACAAGCACATCAACAACAACAACAACAACAACAACAACAACAACAACAACAACAACTAGCTCGGCGACCACGTGTATCCCAAACCGGCCAAGCCGCGGCATGCATTCGGAGATGGGCCGGCCGAGGCATAAACAGCCACAGCTGCAGGTGTCAACAAGAAGGCCCCCTCCCCCGCCACTCCACACGCCCACGCCCCGTTCCCGTTGGGGCGGTGCTAGGCGGTGCAGACAGTGGGCTTCCCCCACCGCGGAGCCGAGTAAAGCTGTATGCCTTAGCCTGTTGCTCCCGCTATACGCGACTCAGGCCGGCGCGCGTTCCGAATGCGTGATACGCCACGCACAGTGGGCCAGAGGACGGGCACGCGTCTAGTGCCTTGGCCGCCTGCGCCGGTCTTCTGGCCCACTGTGCCACGCCGCGCACGCCGCCACGCCCGGCGCCCCCTGACCCATCTGGACGCTGGGCGGCAGCGCCGCGTGGCTGGCTGGCCAGCGTGCCCGTCTTTGTTTTCCACGATATTCACCCCAGTATCCCCATAACAAATTTCACATGCCTAAATTTCACGCGCAAAAATAAAAATACAACGTCGCGCGAAAAAAAAATGAAGCGACACATTCGGCGAAAAATCGCCGGAAAAGGTGCGAATCCATTCCGCCCCTCGCGCGGGAATAACAAAGCGCGATAAATCGGCGCCGCAAACTTCAAGCGAGCGCGAGGGAAATTTATCGGTCAGAGTGACGCACGGAGTGACATTCACTGCTTACACCTGTCTGTCCGTCCCCACGGCACCCAGCCGAGTGACGAATCGCCGCGCCTTTTGTTCCAACAACAAAGCAGCAGCAACAACAACAACACACTTAGCCCACAGGCACTCTGAATTCCCTCCCGTTCATCCTTGGCGCCGCAAGGGGGCGTGAGGCGCTTACCGGTGCAAGGCGATTGGCGGGCCGGAGTAACAGCCTCACTCCCGGTCTCCAAACTCCCAGACTCCCCTAACTCGACTGTACTCAACGCCAGATTCCAGCTGACTGAACGCTCCAGACTCCAGGCCGGGCCACAGCTTCGGTAATTGTGGCAACTCGCGGTGGGCGCGAACCGTTGCTGTTGTCGGTCAGATTGAGGGGGCCGCCGCCGCCGTCCCGCCGCCGCCGGCTGATTTTATGTGGAGTAATGACCGTCTCCGTGGGCCACTGCAGCCGGCCGGACAGTCAGCCAGCCAGCCAGCCGGACACGGAGAGCATCAAAGCGCTATTCTTCCTTTCAAGCAGGAGACTCACACCGGGATGACATCCTCTATGATAAATAACAAATTAATTTTTTTCGTCACTTTTTTTTTTTTTTTTTTTTTTTTTTGTAATACGTTTTTATTTTGCTGTGTAGTACTGCGTGGCGGGGGACTTGCTCAGCTGCCTTTGTATGCAGCCCTTGTTTGCCGGATCGTATTTCGCGGTATCACGCCGAGGGGTGAATCACTCAGCGTTCTGGTGTACACATGAGTACATGAGTACGGGTGAGTACACCTTTCAAAACCAATAAATTTCACATTTTTAAACGTTTTTAGGCTTTAGTTAGTGTTTTAGACGACACACAACGCCAAATCGTGCAAAAAAGGAGCGAATTTTACTGTTTTGTAAGTTGAGAGTACACTGAGTACGGGCCAATTTGTACACATGAGTACACTAGTGACTCACCCCTCGTATCACGCTCAGACTAGTGGAGAGTCACCGGAGACAGAGTGGAGAGGCGCTGGCGAGAATGGGCGCGTGCAGGCACCGCTAGAACAGCGCTCGAAAGGGCCTCGCGATTGGAGGCACCGCCAGGATAGCGCGCAAAATGTAATTGCTCGGGAATCGAACCCGCGAGCCTGGGATTCCCCACGAGCGTCGCTGCGCCCTCGGCTGATCAGTCACGCCGATCCACAATCTTGCGGCCGACCGAAATCATTTCCTTTCCGGAAACGAGATTGAGTTGCTAACTTCGAACGAGAGGTCCGGTGGTGTTCAAACCCGTGAACATGGGGTGGGAGCGCTACGTCGAGTGGAGCTCGGCCACTGAGCCACCCTGTGAATGTCTCCCTAAGTGTCGGGAGTGCATTCCGGAGTGCATATGGCTCACGGCGACGAACTCGGCGACCCGGCGGCGTGCTCGCGATGGCCTGGGCCATGCCTGGGCGGTAACGGTGTGCTGCCAGCCCTGCCAGCCCCGCCATCCGCGGCCGTAAAACACACGTTAATGTGTCGGCCTGCGCCGGCCCGCCATGCCAGGGGTCACCATCACAGCCATTATGATGGAGCGGTCCCGCTGTGTGACTTTGTCGGGTGGTGTGCTTGGCTACCCTGGTGGCAACTTGGGGTCCTTTTTGGACTTCGGCGCGTTGCCCGTCCGCGGCCAAAGTGGGTGCCGGCGGGGCGGGGCGGGGCGGCAGGCGTGTTGCTGGAAGTGGGTGCCGCCGGACTCGCGGATGGGCTTTGGCTGCTTCGGCTCGCCGGACCGGAACTTCAACTCGACACGAAGCGGACGCGAAGCGACTGCGGCTCGCTTAGGCGCCCGCGCCGGACTGCACCCGAAACTCATTCGGGTTGTCGCGCCGCCGAACAGCCGGCCGCGGTCAGACTGAGCCTGACCCAAGCTTAGGCGGCGCGCGGTGTAGCGCGCCTTGCAGGTGCAGAAGAAATATGAGAGAGGATGCGGGAGGGGGCTGTTTTTGTGACGAGGAGGAACGGAAGGGACTCGGGCGGAAAGAGCGATGGCATCTCTTGTGGGGGCGAGAGGTCCAAAGACAGAGCTCTGCAGACAGCACACATCACATCCACTGGAGACTGGTCCTTGTGTGGTCTTCCCTTGGCGTCGTGGCGGTGCGTGGCAGGGGACCTCCCTCCACTCCAGTATCGCTCACCTGGAGTCCATGGTCCTCATGTCACATGCGCTACGCGGCCCGTATCCTCGGCCTGCAGCGACGGTCCAGGGCCTCGTCGTGCACACTGTGTTCTCACTGTGTCCGTCACTTCCACGTCGTTCGCGCACTATGTTCGTCACTGTGTCTGTCACTCGGCGCGTCACTGTGTTCGCCACTCGGTTTGTCACTCCGTCGCCGCGAGGTTCATACTGGCTCGCGGCCTCTCGACGCGCGCTGCGGGGCTGCGGCGGGGGCCCTCTCTCGCCTCGCGATGCCCGGCATGGACTGACTGGACTAGGCCTGGACTCCGCCGTGCGCCCCCCTCCCCCCTCCCTCCCCCGGACCGGTTCCCCTCCCCCCTCCCCCTCGCGGCGGCGTCTTCGCGCGCTGCACGGACGCCTTTGCTTTCTTCTTCCTCCGCCCCATCCTTGTCCATCCTTCGGGACTTCCCCTTCCCTTCGCCTTGTCTCCGCGTTCGAGGAATGTCAGCCCTCCCTCGCCAGGGAGTGTCACCACGCAGGGTCCCTGCTGGATTATGGCCCAATTTTTCATTTTTTTAATTTTTTTTTTTTTTGGCCGGTGTGTCACCGAGCCGCTCCGTTCATTCAATTAAAAGCGTTCCCAGAATCTCGCCTTACCGCCTCGGACAACAGACATGAAAGAAACTGAAGGAAATGGCGGGCTGCTAAAATGCCCTGCCGATGCCGCCGCGCGGCTTCGTGGCGTTCTGCTGATTTTAGGTCAGGCCACGCCAGGCCGGGGCGCTGTGCAATTATCAACATCTGCGCTCCCTCTTCAGTCTCCACTCGACGAGGCTCGTTGTTTTACTTCGGTACCTTGTTGTCCGTTACACGGAGAGGGCGGCCAGCAAGCAATTTCGACATCATGAAAAAAAGAAAAAAAAAGGTCAACTGCATATTTTTGGCAGAGACGATGATTATACTCCTTAATTATTTTTTCGGGGAGAGAAAAATACTCGAACATCCCCCCCCCCGAAAAAAATGGCACTCAAAAAATCACTTGAATCGATCGACAGGTATGTCGTCCTGGAATGGCGGCAAGGGATCGCTGCTTTCGGGAACGACTTTCAGCTTCGTTTTGACACCCCCCCCCCGTCCCCCGCCCCCTTCCTCCGGCACTGCATTCCGATGCGAGCGCCGGATGGGGATCCTCCGGTCGGGCGAGGGGGAGGGGGAGGGGGAGGGGAGGGGGAGGGGTTAGGATTGGAGCGGACAGGGAGCTGCTAGTCTCGCGTGGGGTGCTATAGGGGTGCTTGCGGTGACAGCAAAGTCCGGACTCGTTTGAGGATGTTTAAAAATTCTGGAGATGGGTTCTATGTGATTTTAGGTCACACGATGACTCACGCCGTGCCTGTGCCTGGCTCCGCGGCCTGCCTGGACTAGCCTCCTAAAAGATGAGCAGACCAAACGCGTCGAACCGGCGGCGTGGTCTACCCGGCCCCTTGATTGGGGGCTCCCACAGCCCGGCGTCCCAGTCCCGGCGTCCCGCCCGGCCAGCGCGCAGCGCGCCCCTGGAATCGGCCCAAACCAGCTTTCCCCTTCGTTGGTATCGCCTCGATCTGGTGACACGCTCATCCATCTCACTCACTCTCGTCCTTATTGTCCGTCTGGCGGCACACCGACGCGATCGCCCGCATGGCTGCGTCGGCGAGGCGCCAACAACAACACCGTCAACAAGGAAGACGACGATAAAAACAACAACAGGGCGCGGGGCTGCCGCCGCCGTGCTGGCGTGCGGGTAGGCAACATCGCGCACCGCTGCGCGCGGGTTGCCTACCCCGGCGCCGCCAGGCGCTCGCCGGCCAACAGGAACCGCGCCGAGACTGGCCGCGCCGCGGCCCTTGGCATTCAGCCGATGCTGCCGCCGAGGCAGGGAAGGGCCCGCGCCTACATAGTGTGCATCCTGACCCCGGCGGGCGCGGGAGAGTCAGCCTGTCTCTCTCGCACCCGAGCCACTCATGGAAGGGGACTCGCCAGTTCAATCGGAAAGGAAATATCCCCAGAATTAGACGGAGCATAACTCGAACAGGCCTGGCAGAAGGTCCTGTCTGGTTTCTACGCGCCGTTTTCGTTGCCGCAGACTGCACGCGGCCACCCCTTGGCGGCCCCACTACTGTACCGCCACCCCCCTCGCCGCGCCAGCGCACAGTGGGCCAGAGGCCCGTGCCGTCGGCCCCGCGGTGGCGCCCTCCGCGGCCGGCGCGCGAACTCGACGCGCCGCGCGCACTGCTGCCAACGGCACGGTCCTTCCCCCGGCGCCGAGGCCGGCGCGGCAAGTTTGAAACGCGTTCAGGCAGTCTCGAAGAGAAATGGCGCTGCCGCGGAGAAGCGCGGACGTTTGCGCTTGTGACTTCAAGTTCAAAGAGGCAAGTTTAGCCGACCGCGCGTTCGGATGCGAGCACCCTGGTTTTGCTTGCTCGGCTCTGAACCCTGGTGTGGACGCGACAGGTCACGACAGGCACGCCGGCGCGCCAATGCTTTGTGCAGTGGGGACTTTAACCGCGGCAGGTTAGGTTGGCGGCTCGCTTTGTTTTGACGCGGCGGCGGAAGGGCGTGGTGGGGCGGGCGGGCGGTGTGGCGGCGGGGCGCGCCGGGCGGAGTGGGGGTGGGTGACCGCAGAACGCCCGCCCCGCCCCGCCCCGCCTCGCCGCTGACTCAGTCCGCTCGCGCTCCGTCTACTCAACTCAGTCTGCTTCGGCTTGAGCACCGACTCGTCGTGCTGGCGCTCGGGCGGTTGGCTCGGCATTATCCACGAACAAGGCCTCCTTCGCGGCGGGCCGACTACGGCGAGGACGTCCACGAGACCCTCGCGATGGTGCAGCGTCCCTGCGCCACTCACCGCAGGCACGCCTCGCCGGCGACTCAGTGACCCCCGGGACCGCGATGTGCCCCGTGGTGGTGTCGGCGGGGCGCGGCGCCGCCGACATGGAGGCCGCTAAGGCCTGCAGGAGCACCTCGACAACGTCCTCCGGGCCGCAACGCATCCGCAACGGCTACATGAGGTGCATGAGCCTGGTGCGGACGCAGTCCGCCAGCAGGATAGAGCGCATGTACTATAGGTGAGTGAACTGGCGCCCCTCCCCGCCGGCGGCGCGCGGCGGCGCGCATGGAGCCACCCGCACGTGCCTCGCTCAGCTGGAGCCAGGTCTGGAGCACGTAGGCGCCAGCCGGCAGCCGGAAACGGCAGACGCCGCGAAGAAAGCTGCAAGTCGATTAGGTGTCGATGGTTCGGCGAACACCGTTTTATTCGGGCCCACGCTAGCTTCTGCGACGCGAAGTCAGCTCCATTAGGATAGGTTGAGTTTGCTGCAGGGGGTGATGACGTCCGCGAGGCGTGGGCGAGGCGGGGCGCTGCAGACAGACAGACTCCGCACTCCGGCTGCTTCAAAGCGGTGCAGTCATTGTATTCTGCCTTCTCCAGCAGAGCACCGGCAACAGACATGGCATTGTCCGCTCCAGCAGGCGTTGCTCTGCCCAGCGGCATTCCAGCGGAGGTAGGCCTCCAGTAGCTGGAGAACGCTGGGGATGTTGTCCACTGTGCACACAGTGACACTCCAGGCGTGCTGCAGGTGGGAAGCGAGGAGTGTTTTTGTCTGGGATATCGGATGCAGGTCACTAGGTGCTTGACTGGGAGTGACGCGCACTCCAGGGCCCCAGGATCAAGTACCTAGTGCTATTAACATTAATAAGAGGGTCAAGTGGCCATTGGGTTGGCGCCCAGTGGCCACCGCGTGCAGCCTGGACGACCGCGACAAAAGAAAATTAAACCATGGGTGGGTGCTGCTGGTATTCGAACCCACGACAGGGGGGCGCCTTTGTGGGGAATCGCATACACGCCCGAGAGAGGTTGTGCCGCATTCGAATGGTATCTTTACCAGACGGGACCAAACGAGACGACCCTATCGCGATACCAACGGCCTCCAGGCTGGCCCGGATTCGATACCCGGCTGGTGGCCCCTTTTTTTTCTCATCCAGCACTTAGCAGGTACATGGCGCCAAGATGAGATCAAACTCCCTACGTAACGCGCACCGCACCCCGCTGCATTTGGGGTAAGGTTAGTGCCTCGCCACGTTCGCCAGACTACGACAGCGGACTGTCTCTCTCGCACCCACTCAGGTCGCGCCGCGAGGGAGACAGGCCGGATAGAGGGCGGCTGTATTGCGGCGCAGGTTGCTGAGCCGCGCGGTGCCGAGCCTCCTCTTCCCGCTTCCGGCCGATACCATCACAAAGGCAGCCGTTCCGATCTGGGCTGCCAGCTCTGCCTGCCCGGCCGGCCTGTCCCCGCCAGGGCAGCCAACATGGCGCGGACACAGAGAAATGAAACCGCGGCCTTGACGAGGCCTTGGTGGCAGGGATCCGCCCCGTAGGCATGCAGGCCATGCAGCACGCGGGGCTGCGCTGGCCCACTGTGTAGGCGACCGCGTCCCTCCCCGCGGTGCGCGTGCTACCGGCGTGCCGGTGGCGCCGCGACTCGGTCCGGAAAATCGAAACACTCGTTCCCCGACTCGGCGTCGGCCACGATGGCGTGCATTCTTTATCACCGAGTCTCCTTTGCACTAGGCGGCGTTTTGATAAACCGCCGTGCCGCACTGTTTGCATGAGTCTAGCGCAGCGGTCCCATCAGGCCCTGGCTTCCAATTAAAACCCGCTGGCCTTGAGCACGCAAACAGCCATGCACTTCGTCTCCCTTTTAGGGAAAACATCCTTCACTGTCCACAGCTGCACTAACCTTGCCCCGCCCTTACCCGCTCCGGAAACCATTCACACCAACAACACAGCGGCAAAAAAAGGTTCGCCGCGAGCGGGAGTTGAACCCGGTGCTTTGGTGTTGCAGGCTGGGGCTGGCCGTGGGTCGGTGGCCGCTGCTCACGTGCGTGCTGGCCTTGCTGATGGCGGCGGCGTGCGGCTCGGGGCTGCTGCAGTGGCGCGCCGGCCTGTCCGAGGTGGAGCTGTACATGCCCAAGGGCTCCGTCGTGCACAACGCGGCGCGCTTCGTGGAGACCAACTTCCGCGAGGACGTGCGCTACGAGAGCGTCATCGTGGAGGCCGACGACGTCCTGGAGCCCAGCGTGCTGCGCGCGGTGAGTGCCACCACAGTGAGGCAGAAGGCCGGCGCAGGCGGACAAAACCCTAGCCGCGTTTTGAGCTCCAGAGTAGCTAAATACGACTCCAACCGAACGTGTGACCCCACCAATGGATTCCTCGTGCGGAGAGCAATCCATTGGTGGGGTCACACGTTCAGTTCGAGACCTGCTTAACGACTCTAGAGCTAAACTTAGCCGCCTATGCGCGTCACAACAAGCAAATTGTCGGAGTGCCTCTCTTTCCGGCCGGCGGCGGCGTGCCGGGAAGTTGTAATTTGGTGCGTGAGGCGAAGCCGCTGAATCTTTAATGACCCCGCGAAATTTGAGCCCGGTCGACCGAGCCGTTTGGGAGGCGCAGACGTGTTTTTCGTCAAGCGACCAACGCTATAACCCGCCCCGACAATGAGGCCGGATCAATGGGCAAGTATCGGCTTGTGCCTCCCACTGTGTGTACGGTGTACTTGCACAGCTCGCGCTGTTCGCGGAGTACAAGCCTCCGTTGACGCGGTGCAGCCGGTGCACTTCCTTGACCGCCCCTCCCCCTCCCACACTATCGATCGGTCTATTCATTCATGAATCTCAGTCCGGGGGGGGGAAAGCCGGCCGGCCGGAATAACCTCGCGCCGTTCAAAACACGCGCGCCGCCGCGCCGGCCGGACCAATGTCGTCACGGGTCTTTAGCGTTGCCGCGCGAGACACAACCAAACAGCAGGCTCATTCCAAAGGTCGTTTTTGTCGCTCTGTCTCTCTCGCGCTCGTGCGGCGTTTCGCACAGGTGCGCACTGCGAGAGAGCCAGAGACGAAAAAGACTTTTGAAATCAACCTGCGGCAGACGGACACGTGGCATTTGTCGGCTTGATCGCGAGCACTTACGACATCCGCTCAGGGATGAGCTTAAGAGTCCCTCCGTCTGTCCGGCTGATCCCGCCTCCATCCACTCAAATCCCAGACGGGCTCTGAGTCACGACACTGTTCTGCGCGACAGCCGGCCGGCACCGCGCTAGTGGACGCCACTGGACGCGCTCGGCCCAACAAAGAAGTGCCCGCTGGCCTATTGGAGCGTGTCAGAGCCGTCTCAAGGGGTAAGGGGGGGGGGAGGGGGCAGTGAAAAGGAAAGGCGGGGGAGTTGACTGCCCGCCACACTGAGTGCCGTTTCCAACAGCGGGGGCAGCGCTTGCCGCGATTAGGAAGCCCACGCACAGAACATGATAATGTGCTTCCTGAGGACACCACCCTGAGGAGCACAGTGGGCCAGAAGACCGCGCACCATGGGACGCAAATAACATTCCTGCTGTCGCTGTTGCAGATAGCTCAACTGGAGGATGACATCAAGACGACGCGCGTCAACAACGTCGGTTGGGAGGACATCTGCATCAGGTGGGCACTAGTTCCGCGAGGACACCTCTTGAGGGTCCCAGTATTGCATATGCACTCTGTAACTTGGCGGCGTACGTAGTCTCAAGACACTTGCTACTTGTCCGCCCTTACTCCTCGCTCAGGAGGCGGAGAGCAATTAACAACGTATTTGGTTGCAGGTACACGTCGTGGTTCCAGGAGGCGTCGGCCACCGGGGGCGGCCCGGCGGGCGGCGGCCAGCCCAGCGGGCCCGGCGGCGTCCCGGAGCTGCCCGAGGAGTTCAAGCAGACGCTGCAGGACGCCGGGCTGCTCAAGAACGACTGCGTGTACCAGAGCCTGCTCAAGCTGTGGCCGGCGGGGCTGCCCGACAACCTGACCAGGGCCGAGGTGCAGCGCGTCGTGACCAAGGGCCTGCGCACCAGGTGAGCGGGGCCGCGGAGCACAGTGACAAGGCCAACAAGACTGCGCTATGCAGACAGAACTCTGGAAGAGGCGAGGCGCCTGTATCCGGCCCCGGTGTCCCCCAGTCCCGTACATTTCCCATGACTTTCCCCACTTGTATGCCCTTCCCCATGTCTGCAGCCAGTCCATCCACGGCGTCTCGTTGCCACGATGTGTTCACGGCCCGAGCGGACGCACTTAGCGAGGAATACCTGGCGATCTGGTTCTGGTGCGCGAGTGGTCGTCCCCTCCACTGTGCGATCCCACCTCACAGGCCCGCCTAGCCGCCACTGTACTCCAGCTCCCTGGAGCAGCGCTCCGGAGGACGCCCTGCGGACCGAGTCCACCGAGTCCAGGGTCCGTGCTGACGGCCGTCGCACAGTGGGAAAATCCCGGACACGTTTGGAGCTCCAAAGTCGCTAAATGGGGCTCGAATCGAACGTGTGACCCCACAGATGGATTCCTCGTTTGGAGAGCAATCCATTGGTGGTGTCACACGTTCGATTCGAGTCCTATTTAGCGACTCTGGGGCTCAAAACGCATCCGGGATTCTGGCCGCCTCAACGGTCTTCTGGACCCCTGTGCGCGCGCCCCATGAGTACGAGCGAGTTGCTGGCGTCGTCACGTGAGGCGGCGCGTCCGAAACGGTCGTTGCCCTGTCCGGCTCGGAAGGAAGCCGACGCGCCTCGCACGCAGCCTCCTCGGCATGGCAACAGGGGCCGGCCGTCGGCAGGGTCTTGGACCGCGTCCTCTGATTGCTGGGCTTTGCTAAGGCTCCGCCGAGCGGCCTGGAGGTCGCCGGACGCTTGCCGGGGGCACTGGAAGCACGTCGAGAAACCTGTCCCACTAGGCAACCTCGGGGCCGGGGGTACGGAGGCTCGCCGTCGCACACTGACATGGACAAACGCCGATGCACTGCGGGCTATTTAGGGATCGCCCTCAAGGCTGAGGGCGCAGTGTCCTCCGTCTCCCCTTCGTGCTGTCTCCGGGCATGCAGACTACCGACGACTCCGAGCCGTCCTCTCCGTCGCTCTGTCTCTCTCGCGCTCCTGGGGCGTTCCCTGTGGGCGCGAGAGAGACAGCGCGATGGAAAACGATGCACGGTGGCAGCCGACCGCGTGGGCGAAATCAGAAACGAGGCGAAGACCCTGGCGCCTGCTGGGTAGGCAACGGCGTGACGCGGCGTGGAGCGGGTTGCCTGTCCTCCGGGCGCCAAGACGCGCGTCAAGTTCCCCGGCCGGTGCCGGTGGGCGTAGCGCGGCTTTTCCTGGCCTTGAAGGATTCACCGGGGCCGAGGGCCGAAGCGGCCGGCGCACAGTGGGCCAGGAGACCGGCGCAGGCGGCCAAAACTCTAGACGCGTTGTGAGCTCCAGAGTCGCTAAACAGGACTCGAATCGAGCGTGTGACCCCACCGATGGATTCCTCGTTCGGAAAGCAATCCATTGGTGGTGTCACACGTTCGGTTCGAGTCCCATTTAGCGACTCTGCAGCGGGAAACGCGTCTAGAGTTTTGGCCGCTTGCGGGCCCACTGCGAAAGAGAATGAAAAGAGCCGGCGGCGGCAGGGTCCGTGGGCAGGGGCAGCCGTGAACGGGGCAGAGCGGCGGGGCGGCGGGGCGGCTCAGCCGGCCGGCTGCCTGCGTGACGCCGTGACGCGCTACGACGGGTCTCCGTGCACAGTTCGCCAGCATGGGAGTCCCGCCGGTACACGCGCACCGAGACTTGGTGTGGGAGGGAGGGGGCGCCTGGCGGGCTGGCGCCGCGCCGGCAGAGCCTAGCAGAGCCTTCAGCCTTCCCTTGCAGCGATCAATCCCCCTCCTCTCCCCTCCCCGCCGCGCCCTCCTATGCCTGCAGAAAGACTGCATCCGCACACCGACCCGCCCTCGGGGTGTCTCGGCACACTCGCCAAGAGGATGGACACAAACTACTCGAACAGAACGAGAGCTGATGGCGATGACGTCAGAATGGCCCCATCCGAGAATAACACTCGTTATTAAGAACACCCATTTCGTCGTTGTTCTCATGTCATTCTACTCAGACATGGTGACTTTTGACTGCGTTGCCTCGCCGCTTCGCGCTGGATAGTGCCTCTCGGTGTACTTGCAGTGAGGGATGCCTTCTTACCTGTTACCTAACCTAACCTAACCTTTTTGTGTTGCAGTCAAAGTGTCTTGACGGACGTCTCCTCGCTCCTTGCAGGCACGAAGACCAATGCCAAGGGAGAGGTGGTTTCTGCAAAAGCAATCATTTTCAACTGGCTGCTCAAGGAGGTAACAAAAAATTTTTTAAATAATACAATTGATTCTCACTTGATACACTAAGGTGTAGGTAAGCAAAAAAGAGTCTTTCATGTTTCAGTCAAATCTGACTGCTCCAATATGGGAACAAGAATTTCTTTCAAGAGTGCTCCACACAAACAGAACCAAACCCAAAGGAGTTAACGTGTATGCTGTAGCAACAAGAAGGTATATATACAGAAGAAAAAATCAAAAGAAGAATGTAACTATAAAATTTCTCAATTCATATTTTGTTTTTATTTTAGCTATAATGATATGTTGGCTCAAGTTATGGATAACAATATGACAGTACTGTTTGCTGGATTTTCCCTTATTATTCTATACGTAATTTTCATGCTTGGGCGTTGTAATCTCATTCAACAAAGGGTAAGCATTACCAAAAAAAAAAAGAAAAAAGTTCTCTCAACTGCAATAGGATGACTTTTTACAGATAATTTAATTTGTTTACATTCCAGATTTATTTGTCTTTGTTGGGAGTGTCCATTGTGGGCCTTACCATCCTTACATCTTACGGATTTTGCTTTTATATGGGCTTCTTCTTTGGCCCTGTCCATCCAATCCTTCCATTTTTACTTCTTGGAATTGGAGTGGATAACATGTTTGTCATTTGTGATGTAAGTGAATATTAAGGTAACATTTTATTTCTACTCCTTTTAAAAAGAATGAAACTTTGAAATTTTCTTTCAGTGTCTTGACCATGTAACCAGACAGCACAGCAATTTAGATATACCTGAGAGAATAGCAAGGGCTGTGCAGACAGCTGGTATATCCATAACAGTGACTTCATTTACAGATATTGTAGCTTTTGCAATTGGCATTACAACAGTAAGTTAGCATGTGTGGCTTTAAGGCCACTCTACTTTGAAAATTACCAACAAGTTTCATTGACAACATTATTGTTCCAGAAAATGCCATTTTTACAATCATTCTGTATGTTTGCCGCAACTGGAGTGTTGTTCCTATTTATATTTGAGGTAACATTCTTTGTGGGATGTCTCACATTAGATGAATACAGAGTTGCTGGCAAGAGGGAAGGATGCTGCTTTATAAAACTCAAGGAATGGAAGCCCAATGCAATGAGTCAGAAAAATTATGTTTATGATGCATTTTCTAAATACATTGCTCCCAATCTTATGAAGACACCTGTAAAGGTGAGCAAGAGCGAATGCAAGTAAAAAAATGTCATCAAAATTAAGGAAAACCATAAGGATTGTCAAAAGGGTTAAAATTTTTGTTTCAGGTACTAGTAATCACAACAACATTGTTTTTTGTGGCCATTAACACATGGTGTGTCCTTCAAATAGAGCAGAAATTCGACCCCACTTGGTACCTTGATGAAGCATCATACCCCATACAGTTCTACAAAAAATTGAATGAGTATTTTCCTAAATATGGAAAACGTGCTGGAGTGTACTTGAGTGAGTAGAACAACCAACAACAATCAATAATCTCCTAGTAATATGAAACATAAATTTCAAATTAATATTAAAATTCTCAGCTAATATCAGCTACTATGATGATGCACCTAAAATGCACCTACTATCACAGCAATTAAGGAGGAATCAGTACTTGAATCAAGATAATATTAAAATTTGGTACGACGATTTTGATAAATGGCTGAAAATCCGTAATCATGGTAAGTAGTAAGGGGGGGACTCAACTACTACTTTACATGTAGAGACATTGGTCATGTAAACATCCATTCAAACATTTGCAGAGGTAGAAAATGAAGATGATTACAAGGGCTACCTATCAGAATATCTAATATTTTCAAAAGATGGGCAAGAATACCTCAAAGATTTAAAATTCAGCTCATTTCCATTTGGCGAATACAATATCACGGTAATTATAATAACTATGAGGTTGAGAAAGTAATCTTAATTATTCATTGTTTTTAAATAATTATTAAAATTTTGTTTTTCCTTTCCATTTAGACTACTCACCTTCCCATTCAGTATGTAATGCTGAATACTACTGAGCAGCAGTTATCAGCTATGTCAACTGTATTTGATACTCTGAATTCATTGAACTTGACCAAAGGACAACATGCAGTAGCGTATTCACCCGATTACATTCCATGGTATACCAATAAGGTAAGATTCGTAAAAATTTTATTTCAACCCTATTACTAAAACAAAATTAAATTTTTAATGGCATAACGTTTGGTTCCCATTCAGATTGTAGGAGAAGAACTTCTTCGTAACTTGGGTCTATCAATATTGGCAGTAGCAGTGGTAACACTACTATTGATTCAAGAGATACAGATCACATTTTGGGTCATTAGCTGTGTCATTTTCACTCTGGTGGACCTAGTGGGGTCCATGTATTTCTTTGGTTTGACAATAGAAATATCTACGTCAATCATGGTACTACTTTGCACAGGCCTGACTGTTGATTATGCAGCACACATCGGATATGAATTCAGTCGCATGCCAGGAGATGGCAATGGTAAGTTACATTTTTCCCCCACAATGACAATGGCATCAACATAAGAAAAGGGAAAGGAGGGGACTACCACAACTCATCTTTTTTCCAGAAAGAGCCATGGGCGCATTACGTCATATGGGTCCTGCAGTCTTCAATGGAGGATTCAGTACTTTCCTTGCGTTTGTACTATTAGGCTTCAGTAGTTCTTACATATTCACAACCTTCTTTAAAGTAAGCCATCAATCATTCTTTTGTTATTTACAGCATTTTCAAAACAAGTTCAAATAGTAACTCTTGGCGTCAAATTACAGCTGTTCACATCTGTGGTTGTGTTTGGATGTTTCCACGGTCTTTTCTTCCTCCCTGTTATGCTGAGCTGGCTTGGACCGCCAAATTATGAAGCTTCGATTCGGCAGAACAATGTGGATGACCAAGAAGTTGTGCTCAAAGACATCACAATGCCCAATGGACACTGTGTGTCTAGCGTTGATGGTAGGTCTTCTAGTATTTTACACATTTGTGAACTCACCACATGACAACCAAAATATTTTACCAGCTTGATTTTTTTAGGTGTTGAGGTATCCTTAGTAACTGAGAACAGTAAACCCTCTGCTGATCACCATCGTCTGCCTCAAAATGGCGGAGGCCATGGTGGGAATCATGCAGCAATTAATCCAGAAAGTGAGGGAATGCTGAATGCCCAAAAGAAGGAACAAGGTAAATGGTAAAAGTGAGATTAAGGTCAAAATCCAAAGAAAATCGACCTAGGCACCAATAGCATCTATGTGATAATAGGTCAGAGTCATAGCAATGTCCTAGAATACCTGAGGAACTTGGTAAACTGATAGGCTTTAAACAATTTTTGAGTACAATTTTATTGATTGTATTGCCTAATCTTTGAGAATTATGTCACTCCGTCCTATATTTTTATTGTACATGAATGAGTGTTATTGTTGATAGTGCTGGAGGAGACTAAGTACTCATGTGTGGCTCATATCACATACCTACTACTTTTGTAAGTAAGATTTAATTCCCTGTTTGAAAGACTTCTGTAGGCACTACAAAGAGAAATTTAATCAATCATGATTGCCTCAAAAGTGCCATTGCAATAAAATCAAGGCACTATTTTGAGTGTCAGTGCACAATTTAAAAGCATTGCTACCTTTATAGTCCTTTATGTCAAGTGAGAGACAGGAAATTTGATTTGGTAACCTGAGACAGGCAGAGCAGGGTGTTGTAGCTATAATGAATCCTGAAACAAATAATTAATTAATTACTAAGGAGCTAGGATAGATTGTTCCTGTTCAACCCACCAAACCAACTGTTCCTGAGCTTTTGTTATATGGCTGTGCTGCTAATAACCCTTGTGATATGTTTCCTTAAAAAAAAAAAAAAAAATCATTTCTCTTATTTTTTAATGTTACTGAAATACCTAAGCTGTCTGCTTGTGCCCCAGTTCCTCAATTGAGTAATGGCATCAATCGTTTGAACCAAGATCAATAAGAAACAAATATAATCTGAATGTAAAAGTAAAATTACAGTGATTTCTCCACAAAACAAACACCATTAAATTAAGTACAATTTCTATTATCCCAGTGAACTGTTTAAGACTAGGTAATTCTTAAAATACTTGCTGCTTTTATGTATTTAAAATACTACATCACATTGACAGATCAAAACCACTGCAACGTAAGTTTGGAAATTCAACAGCTTGGGGCTCAATTGACGATCTCTGATATGTATATTATGTGTTCTCTTTAATTTGTATGATATTTTCATTTTTTTCCTTGGAACTATGATTAAGATAAAATTATAAAATGGTTTGAAGATAGTGAGTACAGTTATGAGTGTGTGTCATGTATTATACAACATTGAATGTGTTCCATTCTGTCAAAGTAAATACGAACTGCCTACCTATCAAGAAATATTGGAAAGTATATTTTTACTACTTATAAATAAAGTCATAATAACAGAAACAAATTTAAAAAATTTCATTGTGAGAAAACCTGATTAGAGTTAATTGATCTGCAGCCAATGAGGGCTATGGTGCTTACCAGGCACGAAGAAGTTATCTGTACTTCTTGCTGGGTGTTCTTGAACGACTCCTCCTACTTTTTTTACTTTTCTTCTTACTCTTTGGAGAGCGTGATCTTGACCGAGAGCTGTCTTCAGGTGAGGAATATCTTTTTTCTTTGTGTTTCTTCTTCTTTTTAGAGTAAGATTTAGAATCACTATCAGAATCAGAATATTTCTTCCTCCGCTGAGATTTGAGGTCTTTTGATCTAGAACGACTACGGCTTCTGCTTTTTCTTGATCGCTGCTTTTTAGACCTATCAGGTGAAGGAGAAGTGTCTCTTCTTCTTGAAGATGTGTGTTTCCGCCTATCTTCTGGACTTCTCCTTCTGGGTTGAGACCTTTCGGGAGACTCCGATTGATCCCTGTAGCCTTTATTACTCGTTGTCTTTTTATCATACCTATCAGGAGACTCTGATCGGTCTCTGTAGTTTCTATTGCTAGACTTTTTCCTCTCAGGAGACATGGAGTTACTTCTTGATCGATGCTTATCCTTCCTGGGGATGGGAGACTGTTCTCTTTTAGGAGAGTAATTCCTGCGGTCTTCTTTCTTCTTAGAAACTTTAGTAGGGCTAGGTGATTGGCGTCTAGAGTTTTCTTGTGACATAGGTTCACCAGTCTCTTCTTTCTTCTTGAATTCATCAAACTTTGAAGCATCTGAAAAAACACAACATGATAAGAGATGTGTTCCAAACTCATTTAAGTAAAGATCAACCTAGTGAGGAAAAAGACAACTTACTTAAGACTTTAGAATATTTGCTGTATTCATCTTTAGTGACGGGGAACACTGTTGCTTCATTGACAGATAAAACACGCCCACCGATGGCCATTTTCAGCATCACTCTTCCCGAACCATCAGTAAAGCCTTCAACCTACACATGGGAATTTCCGTTGTTATAAAAGAATTACAGACAGATAGTGAGCCCATGGCAAAATCTTTAAAACACTCCTCACCTGTCCATATTGATCCTTATTCATTCCTGCTGCTATTTTCACAAAGGCTCCCTTAACCAGTTTCAACTCTTCCTGATCTTGTTTAGAGTTCGCAGAAGCAGTTTTCTTGGCAGCTGCAGCCAGCATCATTTTGTCTGCACCCAAACCCATACCTTTGGGACGAACCACAGGGGCAGTTACAGGAACTAGCCTGGAATCAGAAAATTTAGTTATGACTCCATCAAATGTTTCCTGTTACTATCAAAAATGATTTAAGAGAGGTGTAATTACTTCTTGTTTTTTCCAATGCCTTCATCCTCCTTCCACCCCATTCCCCTCAGCATTGCCAAGCCAAACTGAGTGACTGGGATATTTTCATAATCCTCTTGTGTGGACTGTTTAAAGTAAAGAGACAATATAGAAAAGTTATAATATTTTAAAACGCATACATAAGGATTGGCAGATTTACAATCTTACCTCTCTTTGGAGCTCCTCTTTATCATCAGCAAGAGGTAAGGTATCGACAGTTGGTGCAGCACTTTCTTTCATTATATTCAAACCCTCTGGCCAAAGCAAAAGAGAGAAACATGATTTAACAAGGGAAACACAGAATCTAGGCATCTCAATTAAACAATAGATGTAATGAAACCGAACCTTGAAGGAGTTCACGGGCAGCCATTGCTTCAATTGACTCTCCAGGGATACCTTCATTCACAACTTCTGAGTTTGCTCCTGAATTTTCAGTGCCGACATCACTGAAATCTTCAACTATTTCGGCAATACTTTTTCCATTTGATAGTGTGCTACTTTTCCGTGGACCAATGATGGGTATGACAAGCGGAGCTTTGATTTGATTTTCTTCTTCGCCACTGAAAATCATGCAAATAATTGTTGATTTAAAATCAAACAAAATAAAAGATGGAAAATACATGTCATCATTTGCTGTCGTACAGGTTAGGTTTTTCTCCTCACACAGAAGGGGGAGTCATATTAGACAGATAAACTTGAATTATGACGATGCTAAGTTACTAAATCCGTATTAATCCAACAGAAGAGATGTCAATGACGAATAACAGATATAACAAGAAAATACTCACTCTTTCAGCTTGATAGAATTCTCCTCCAGACATTCGATAAATTGAACATTCTTTGGCTCTTCCTTGACAGAAGGAGGGGGAGCCACCAAATTTGACTTTTTAACAGTTTTACTAAAGCCAAATGTAAACTTTTTGGGAGGATCTGCCATATTTCAGAGCAATACCCGTATTTGTTTACAAACGATTCAAACACGACACTTTGAGTGGCAGCAGCGGCGCGCGGGAAGCATATTGCTATTGCAGTTCGGACCGGAGACTAGCTTGAGGTGTAGCAATATGCGAAATTAGTGACTCTTAGCTTTGATCAGCTTTGAGCTTTGCGTTGTTGTGAGTGAGCACATGTGAGTGAAGGAGCAGCTGAAAATGGGAGATGAGGGTGCGGTCATTGTTAACAACCCACAACATCCATTGATGGAAGGCAGCAAGCTGAGTGAAGAAGATTTTATGATTGTTATTGCGACCCCATAACCAAACTGTTTACACTATCAAACGGTCGAAAAACTTTCAAATCCGATGCAATTCGACGCCGAACGGATAGTCGGCTTCTCCACCCCTTTCCTTGCCGCGTCGCACCGCTGCCACCCCCACCACCCGCGCCACGCTCCCTCTCAACTCCCTCCCCCTCCCCGCCTCGCGCCGACGCCGACGCCGCGGACGCCGCGGGTCACGGGTCGGGGGAAAGGGGGGGAGGACGGGTGCAGGGAAAGGAAAGGAGGAGAGCGGCGAGCGACAGGCCGCCGCCGCCCAGCCCAGCAGCCAGCCAGCCAGTACACAGCGGGAGCGCTGAGCGCGAGCACCCCGCGTCCACGTCGCGAGTCCGAGTACACCATGGCCGGCGCCACGGAGCCCCGGGACGTACAAGTCGCGAGTGTGTGTGGCGAGGCATAGCGGCGTCGCCTGTCACCAGCCCATGTCGGACGTCGCGCTGATACCCGCGTTGCCCGTGGTCGTCCCTGTGGTCCAGGACATCCATCTCGCGCTTGAGTGCGAGCGCGCGCGAGTCGCGCGTATGAGTGCCGTTTCAACCCCCGAAGGGATTGCGTGACGCGTTTGAGTGGAAACCGCCGTGCGCCAGTGTGGATTACCTCGAGGAGTACCCCGTGGATTACCTCGAGAAGTACCCCGTGGATTACCTCAGTGGAAGTGGATCTGCCCCGTGGATTACCCCAAGGCCTGCAACACCCCACACCCCGTGGGCCGCCACCCCCACCGCGCCGTCTGCCCACCCTGCCGCCCTGCCACCCACCAGTGCGGCTCGGAGCTCTCAAAGACGGACAGACGGGACTCAGGTCTCTGTCCCACTGTGAAGTTGTGTCCGCCGAAACGCAAGGATTGGTAGCCAGTGGCGCGGTGCCGTGGTGCTGACGGAGGACGGCCCGTCGCCGTGGTGCTGTTGTTGTTGTTGGTGGTGGCAGTGGCTGCGGGGGTGGGGCGACCTCCCCAGTGTCGTCCGGTTCGTGCTGATCGCGCTCGCAGCACACATGCTGGGCGTTCTCAAGCGCAAATGGAAGCCTAAAAGGTGAGTCTCTCTGTAGTTCGGGTGGACACGTCTTAAGGCTCGTTTTCAGGTGCGAACCGTGTTCTTAACACATGGTGGTACCGATGGACTTCCCTTGGAATGAGGAATCAGGTGACGCCAGTTAACGTGTGAGTCGCGCAAGGACAGCCGGCCAGAACGTGTCCTGAGTTGCCTCTGGCCCACGGGGCGGTCGCAGCGATCCTAGCGACTTAACCGCCCCTCGCGCGCACGCACACACGCGCGCCCACGCATGCACACGAGAGAGCCTGTCGCGCAGTGGGCTAGAAGACTGACGCAAGCGACCAAAACTCTAGACGCGTTTTGAGCTCCAGAGTCGCTAAATTGGACTCGGAGCGAACGAGTGACCCTACCAATGGATTCTTCGTGTGGAGAGCAATCCATTGGTGGGGTCACACGTTCGGTTCGAGTCCCATTCAGCGACCCAACAGCTCAAAACGCGTCTTGCCTTTGCGCCGCCTTCACTGGTCTTCTGGCCCACTGTGTGCCGGCGCGCACGCGCTAACAGACTCAAACGCACCACACAGTACTTTCACACACGCACATCTCGGGTTAGAGTATACAAACACGGGCCCAGAGGTGCATACACAGATACACACGCACTTGCTCGCATCGGTTCCAAGCAAACCAGCGAACAGAGAGGTGACAGTTCTCGGGAAACGCGGGCACGCACTCACACACACACACACACACACTCACTCACTCACTCACACAGGCACGGCCCAAAAGCTAGGTCGCCGTCCACGCCGCGTGAATGCCGAGGAGGTCCAAGACTAGACGGATTCCGAGAGTCGCTGTCATCGCTCTGTCACTCTCGCACCCAGACGCGACGCCCCGTGAGTGCGAGAGAGACAGAGCGACAGGTCTGCCCAAATGATACGCCCCACCGCGGCGAGGCGGGCGAGGCCTTGTCCTGGGCGTGTTCAAGCACGGCGGCTGCAGCCAGGCGACTTGCATGAGAAGTAGTAGACGCGCACCACGCACCACCCTGCCATGCCGCCTCGCCGCGCACCGTGTTAGCGTGCGTGGGCGGAGCGGCAGCTACTCGCTCGGCAATGCGGGTGGTGTCCCTGTCCCAGGCACACACTGAATGTTTATGTACTTTTATTGTCCACAACTATGGCCATATAGAACCTATGCACAATTTTAATACGCAAATTATGGACAATATTTTCATGTTGTGCCCGAGTATTTTTTTAAATGTGTGCTGAATTGAGGTTGCATATTTTTGCATTACTCACATATGCACAAATATTAGTTGTACTAAAAATCCATAGAGGGCGCCGCTAAGCTCAGCCGCAGAGCTCCCAGTGAGAATAACCACGTCTGCCTGCAACCCTGAGGCCCTGCGGCCCTGCGGCCCTGCGACGCTCGGCGCGCCGGCGCTACTTTTCGCTGGTTAGCGCCTCTCCTCGCCTCGCGCTTCGCCGCGCCCGCCGTCAAGCACACCTGCGGCCGGAGAGTCGCTATCGTCGTTCTGTCTCTCTCGCACGACGACAACGACAGTCCGAATCCGTCTGCTGCGGACTGACGCGCCGACCAGCCGCCGGCGAGTGAGTGGTGGAGTGAGTGAGTGAGTGCTTTTGGTGTGCTGGCCAATGCAGCCGAGACTCGGGCCGCTCGATGCCGCGCACCCAGAAAAAAAATGATTTCTTGAATCAAGAAAAATATTTTTCTTGATTCAAGAAATCATTTTTGTTGGTGCGGTGTGGTTCCCGCGGTCTGATCGCGGTTCTGTCATCGCCGCAGGCTGAAGGCCAGCCGGCCCACTGTGCGGCCCGAGACGCGTCTGAAGCAACGCCGAGGCGATCGTTTCCGCAAGCCCGTCCGTCTTTTGGGAAAGGTTAGTTTGCCGCGCCTGCCGCCTTGACCCCGGGGCCCGGCCCTGCTCCGTCGAGGCCCCGGGGCTGGTGGCCCTGGGCGCCGCCCTGGCCGCCGCCCTGGCCTCCCCGGCGTGCCGCACTCGAAATAGACGCCTTTGGAGGTGAAGACAAGGGAGGACGGCGCGGCCGGGCCCGGCAGTCCAAATATACAAGACGTCTGGGGAATCTCACCGCCGGAGCCGCCTCGACGCCAAGCCGGGCCTGCTGCAGGTGGAACGACGGCCAGGTCGAGGCTTCGGGGAAAGTGATGCGCCGACAGGGGGCTCCCCGCGGGGCTCACCGCCCCGCCGCCGCGTCATGCACCAGCCGATACCGCACTGCCACACTGATAAGGTGTTCAACGGGTGTGACAGCGTTCACTGCACTGCTGCAGCCGACAGGTCTACCCCCCCCCCCTCTCTCTCTCTCTCTCTCTCTCTCTCTCTCTCTCTCTCTCTCTCTCTCTCTCTCTCTCTCTCTCTCTCTCTCTCTCTCTCTCTCTCTCTCTCTCTCTCTCTCTCTCTCTCTCTCTCTCTCTCTCTCTCTCTCTCTCTCTCTCTCTCTCTCTCTCTCTCTCTCTCTCCCTCTCCCCGTAACTATTTCCTGGGCCGTAAACTAATTCGGGGCCCCGGTAACGACCCGGTAACGGCCTGGTAACGGCGGCGTTACGAAACGAGAAAACGCACAGGGTGTCCGAGCGCGTCGGGGCGCGGCGCGCGTGGCGTGGGCGCAGTCAGGTAGGGTTGCCTACTCGTCTCCCGGCGCGTCGTGGTCGGCAACACTATGCAGTGTCCATCCTGGTCCACGGCGGCGGTGACGCGGCGCGAGGCGCTCAGGGCCACCGCATGCATGCGAGCAGCAAGGAAACAGGATAGCACTATCGGGGGAAGGGGTGGGGGGAAGGGAAGGCAGGGAGGTCGAACAGCAGCACAGAAGGACGGACCTAAAAGTAGGCGAACGCTGAAAAAAAAAAAGAAGAGAAGGGCATTAAAATGAAGCGCACCGTAGACCTGCCGGACGAACGGAACAGGTGGGTTGTTTATCACAATGTGCTCACAACACGCTAGACTGCAGAACTAAAGTTCGGCTCGAGAGAAAAAAGAAAATTCAAAAAAAAAATTAAAAGTGAGCGGGACTGAGCGGCGATCCCGGGGTCAGGCAGTGGGCCTCCGCATTTATATAAGTCGGTGATCGAGCAGCGGGCCATCCTGACGGCTTGCAGGAGCAGCGGCGGGCCGTCTGTAGTTCGGCCTGGTCATAAGGCGCTACCCGCGCCGCCCAGCGGCAGTCACACGATGGAGACGTCCTTGGCGGCCACCGGGCGGGAGTGCCGCGCGGCTTACCATCAGGAGTGTTGTCACCTGATTCATGGAACAGGTTCGACGAGTGTGAATGGGAGGGAGAGAGAGAGAGAGAGAGAGAGAGAGAGAGAGAGAGAGAGAGAGAGAGAGAGAGAGAGAGAGAGAGAGAGAGAGAGAGCGCACGGCGGTGGCCGAATGAAGACGGATGCGCCGAGCAGGCAAATGGTCGTAATGAGGCGCGTCCACCTTGTCGTGCTCCGAGAGCGGGCGGGCCGTGGATTGCTTGACCCGCTGCTCGCTGCACCCACCGCGTCCCCCGGCCCGCCCACGCGGCAGCGCCACGCGCCAAGGCCGGCCAAGGCCGCCACAACAACAACACTGACATTTATTGGCGACCTCTTAGCAGTACGCAACGGCGGGCCCACTGCGCAGCAATGCTCATAGCCGCGCGGCGTTTTTTTCGGCGGTGGCGGGGGAACTCTGAATGTATTTAAATTTAAACCCACGTGTGGCGGGGCGGCGTTTACGCGCCGCTAGCGTCGTCTGCTGGCGAGTCGCTCTGGAGTCGCGTTGGCGCGCCGGAAGCCGCGGCGGGGGTGGCGGGGGCGTGGCAGGAAGAGTCCCCAGCAGACGACGGGCTGCCCCGTGAGTGCGAGGGAGACAGCGCGACAGTGGCGTAGTTGAGGTTGCAGTGGTATCAGCGTGGGTTGCGTCACGCCTCTGCCTAGCGCGGTGCGGCTCGGGTTTGTTGATTCGCGAAGCCCGGCCCACCCGGCCCGGCCGGCCCCAAGGAGAGTGTGACCTGCCCGAACAACAAAACAAAGACGGGCGCCAGTCAAAAGCGCGAGTGATTGTGATGAATGGTCGGTATGCGTCCGGTCGCCCCTCTTGCCCACCCATGTCGTTGCAACTAGAACGTCCAGCATTTTACCAATCAGGAAGCAGGCAGAAAAAAATCGTTGTTGGTCATTTTCTATAGCAGTTTTTCCAGCGTGCTCCGCTCGCTCCGCTCTAGGGACCGCGTTTGTCCAGAGTCCCGGCTCCAGACCGGCCCGGCCAGATAGTACCGCCAAGCCCTTTGCGCGGCCCTCACCGCCCAGGCAGGCCCTTTGCCCGGCCGGCCCTGCGGACTGCGGACGTGTTTTAGTTCCTTTATTTGCTGCCATTGTGAGGCGGGCACGCCGGCGCGGCGTGACGGGGCAGAGGCCGCCGGCGTGCCGTCGTCGCCGTCCTCGAGGACGCACGTCGTCGCGGACCCTCGGCGGCGGCGGCTTGATTTCGCGTAGGAAAATACTAGAACACGAGCGAGCGGGGCGCGGCTGGCGCGGCCGGCAGGCTCTCTGGGGGTGCGAGAGAGACAGCCTGCGCGGATGGCGGTCGATGCTCACGGCGGGGCGCCGGCCGTGACGGTGCTGTCAGTGACAAGCCGCAGAGACAGAAGACAGTCTGTCCTCGTCGCTCCCGTTGCTGGCTTCTGTTTCGGCAGGTTCTGCTTGCTGCCTGCTGCACTGGTGGTCGTTCCCTTCGGCAGGGTCGGCCCTCTTCAAACGAGGAAGCCCTCGCCTCTTTCGCCGTTCCGTTCCTACCGGAACTCGAACCGCACAATAATACCCCGCGGCACGCACGCACTATCTTTTTTTTTGCGCGGGGGTTTGCTTACGTAGTGCACCTGCTGCACAGCGGGCTGCCAGCCGAGACAGCCACCCAAGCATGCTGCGGCGCGGCGCTGCCTTGCCCCCTGTCCACCGCACGCACGCCGGGATAATTTCTCTTGATTATGTTTCGTGAGTCAGAGCGAGCATGGCAGGCGGCCCGGGGGGCCATACGTCTAGGCGGCGGCCCGGGCGACCCTTACCGGGGATCTCTCTCCTTACTGGTCGATCGCGACGCGGCGCCCAGGCCCCCCAGGCACTCCGCCTCGAGTGGAGGGAAAGAAAAAAAAACTTGGACTTTGCCGGTGTTTGAACCTGCGCCTCGAAGCGCGCAGGCAGCTGGTGCCTTTTTTTGCGCCATTTTTCTGCCGCTGATGCACCTTGCTGTCCACGTTTGCTCCGCTGGCTGCAGCGGCTCCCTCAGCTGCCTGTCTGTCTGTCTTTCCGTCTGTCCGTCCGTCTGTCTGTCTGTCTGTCTGTCTGTCTGTCTGCGCGTACTTCTTGGCAGAATACACAGCGCTCCGCTGCCCAAACTGGTTCTGCATCTGCCGGCCAGATCTGCGGCAAACGTCCAGCGCAGCGCGGAACTGCCGCAGAACGACTCCCTCTCGGCGAACCGCTGGACGACGGCTCTACTAAAACCGGCAAAAAAACGGGCGGCGCGCGGATTCGAACCGGCGTTCTTGCCTGTTGACGTGGCGTACAGGGCGCTGCGAGAATCCTGTCGACTCGACTTGATGCTGAAGCAGCCTTAATTTTTTTATGGCAGACGATCAATTGTGGTCAAGGCTCTCAAGTTCAAGTTCAAGTGACAGTGCACCCAACGGACGCCGTTGGAGGTAGGCAGTCCCGCAGCACAGGGCTGCGTCCGGGTTGCCTACCCGCCAGGCGCCGTGGCCCCGCACGAGAGAGAGAGAGAGAGAGAGAGAGAGAGAGAGAGAGAGAGAGAGAGAGAGAGAGAGAGAGAGAGAGAGAGAGAGAGAGAGAGAGAGAGAACACCGCCCTTTCACCGTGCGGTGCGGGTCGGGCGGGCGGAGGAGGCGCTCCCTGGCGTCTATTTGCCAAAGACTGCTATCTCCCCGCCGCGACACACGGCACACATCGCGCCCGGGGATTAATTTTAGCACGCCCACCGTTGCCGAGGCAATATTCCGTATCTCTTTGCAGCTGGCTCTAGTTTTTCGCTGTTGTTTTCACTATCCTTTTTTGGTGACCGAACGCGGCGGGGAGGAGAAAAGGGAGAAATTAGAGAAATTTCTCATCGCGTGCGCAGGACTTAAAACGGCGGGCCAGGCGCGACCGGACTCGGTCAGGCGCCCACCTTGCGTGGTTTCGCGGTACCAACAGCAACAACAACACTTTGCCGAAATGCTTTTATTCGCGGGGCGGCGGCGAAAAGAACCACGGTGTTGGCAGTCCTGGGCGGCAGCTGCGGTGTGTGGCTAGCGCCACGTGTGTGTGTGTGTGCGTGTCTTGTGGCTTCGTGGCCTCTGAGTCAACACACACACAATGGAGCGAACCGATAGTGCCCCTGTTCGTGACGGCGCCTTCTGAAAATGCATAGAAGAGCATTTCTCTGCAAAGATTATTTTATCCACACTCCCGTTCCTCTCAAGCGCCGTTTGTCGAGTTTTGGCCACTACCACATCCATGGATGTCATGCCGGTCGCCACTACCGCACTGTAAAAATTTTGGTTGTCACTAAATAACAATCCCAAATTTATTTATTTTTTTTTACAAGCATGTCATCAAAACTATTGATTACATTTTTGTCACGCCCATGCAAAAGGTATAGTAGGAGCTTTGATGAAAATGTCATCAACTTGCGATGACACTGTCATCATTCAAAAGTAATGAAAAAAATCATCCGAAATTTTGTCACAAAGTGACAACAAATTTTGACAGTGTGGTAGGCGGCCGGCAGGTGGTCGCTCCCCGGCGGTCCCCGGCGGTGGAAGCGTGGCGCCTCGGGCCTCGCCTTGGAGAAGGCGGTGCGCGCGCGTGGTTCTAAGAAGGCGGTGCTTCGCACCCGTGTGCCTGCACACTGTAAAGGAAGAGTCCAAGCGACTCAAACTGTTGGCTCTGCGTCGTCATGTTGACTGCAGGATACTTTTTCCGCCGTTGTAAACGACCAAGAAAATGAAGTCCGTTTGAGTGAGTCCGGTGGCGCATTGCCTGGCGAGCCTCAGCGGCCGCGGTTCCCTCATGATGAATATGCGGTTCGCGGTTGCGCAATGCGAGGAAAGCATTTTTTCCTCTTTCGTTTTCTCGCTAATGGCGAATCAGTCACAGTCCTCTGAGTCGGCGCGCCTGCGTGCGGCGACCTGTGGTTTACCCCCCCCCCCTCCCCGCGGCCACTACATGCTTCCCATGGTCTTATGGTGCGGAGTGTGAGAAAAGCATAGCCGCCACCTGCGACCTTCCCGCTGTCCCGCTGACACTAACCAGGTCAGTCAACAAGGCGCGGCGTGTGCGCGCCTTTCCTTATCAGTCCGTTTCTTTCTCTTTTTGTCGCGTTTTATCTTTTTCACCGACGGCAGTGGGCAAGGCTGGGCCGGGCAGGCCCGGCCGCGAGCATTTTCTATTTTCCGCCTCACCGCGCACTTCGGGACGCTTTTGTTTTTCGGGTCGGGTTCGCGTTCGCCATCGCCGCGGGGCTCGTTTGAGTCGAGAGCGGCGGGAGAAAAACGAAAAGGACGCAGCGCGGCGGCGGGACTCGAACCCGCGACTACAGCGTGACACTCGAAACCGCAGGGCCGGGCTGGGCTCCAGAGTCGCTGAGTGGGATTCGAACCGAACGGAATCCATCGGCAGGGTCACACGTTCGGTTCGAGTCCCGTTTAGCGACTCTGGAGCTCACAACGCGTCTAGAATTTTGACCGCCAGCGCCGGTCTTCTGGCCCACTGTGTTGCGGTGCTAGCTGCACACGGTTGCGGTGCATTAGCGGCATGAAGCCCGCGTCAGTGGCGGCCGTGAACCCCTGCCCTGCCTTGCTCGGCGCCTAAGAAAAAGTGCGCGAATCTTTTGGAGACGCTGCTCGCCGCGGCGTGACGGAGCGCGTCGTCACGGCCCCGCCCCGCCCCGCCCCGCCCCGCCCCGCCGTCGAACCGACCGCCCGCGCGCCGTGCTCACCGTGCTCGGCTGCAACAATTAGCGGCGACATTAGTGAAAGCGGCGCGCTGCCGGCGGCCGGGCCGCGGTTCGACTCCCGTCGCCGGCGTTTTGTTGCAGATAGGTGGGGGTGGGGGTGGGGGCCACGAAGGACTGAGGACAACCTTGACATTAGGGAATGCCGGGGAACCCCAGGCAAAGGACACGGTGGAGGGGGGAGGGTGCGGTGAAGGGCACGCTTCCTGACGCAGGGCTCAAAGAAGGGCGCGCTAGCGGCTGCGGGCCGATGGCGGCCGATGCCCTGCCGAACCGCTTAAAGGGCCCCGCGAGGCGGAGATTGCCGGCGGTGAATGTCACACGCAGCGCTCTGGCCAGGCAACCATTACATACACTGCCTAAAAGATGTGTAGCGATGCTACGTCCGTTGACTCGTCAATTAGGCAGCATCAAAAACGGGTCCACATTCATGTGGAGTGAAACTGACGTCCCGCAAACCGTGATTAGAGTCATCATCGTGGTGGCCGTGGTGGCCGCCCAGCCGCGCGCGTAGTTTCCAAAAATTGGCCGTCGTGTGGTCGCGCACTAACCGCCTGGAGCGGCCTCTGGAGCCATGCGGCTGGAAGATGGAACGGGAGGAGCTTGTTGGAAGAGGATTCGTTTCCGTTTTCTTCTCTTTCGCCTCGTCCTTCGACATAACTTTATTATGGAAAATTTAAAAAAAAAATTAAAAAAAATTTAAAAAAATTTTAAAAAAATTAAAACAATGAAAAAAAAATTCAAAAATTTAAAAAAAAATCATTGAATTTTTGTAGGATATTTTTTTTGAAAAATGTAGACCGTGGAGTTTGAATGTTCCCTGTGTCCCCGTGACGCATGCCTCCTTGTCCCTCCCCGGCGGGGCATCTGAAGCAGCAGCGGGGCGCAGTGCATTGCGTTGCGATGCTGCGAATGCGGTGCAGAATGCAACAATGATCCCGAACGACTCCAAGGCCGTGGACACAGCGGACACGACACGCAGAGCCGAGCCAAGGCCCCGGCCGGCCGACTCCAGCCCGCCGCCTGCCTGGAGTCTCCAGCCTCGAAGCAATCAGGGAGGGGTTGGGCCCAGATCGGCCAGATGGATCGGATTCCGCGGCGCGGTCGCGTCGTCGCGGCGCCAATCATACTTCATTTCCATGCGGCGGCCTTTACTCCCAGCCCGCATTTTGATACCCCGGCTCTTTTTACTTGACACACACACACACACAATGATGCTGAATAATGGAACAAACCAACAACTCGCGGCCACAATGAGGCGAGCAATGAGGGCACGCGCAGGTGCAGGGACAGCGCTCTGCATATTCGCCACTTCGTAATTGGTGTCGCAATCGGCACGCTCGCTATCCATCTCTCTCTCTCTCTCTCTCTCTCTCTCTCTCTCTCTCTCTCTCTCTCTCTCTCTCTCTCTCTCTCTCTCTCTCTCTCTCTCTCTCTCTCTCTCTCAACAGGGCCTCGCGCCCTTGGAGACAGGAAACGAATAAAGCGCCTCTGAGCTAGCGGAATATTAACCTGACTTTTTCTGTTTTCCAGGTGAGACTGGCAGAAGCGACGGGAAGGCGCCGCCGACCCGGCCCAGTGAGTGTACACGGCGAACGGGCCGACAACGCGTTACCTAACTGGCTCACCACCACTAGCCCTGACCTTGCGCACTAAATCACGCAGCGACGAGGACCCAACCAAACGCGGCGTGTGCGACGCACTGTCCGTCCTATGCTTGCCTGAACGTCTGTCTGTCTGTCTGTCGGTTTGCCTGCCCACTGTCACGACCTGCGCCGCCGCAGAGCCGTGCCCACTGTGCGCTCACCGGCCTGTGCTTCCTGGACAGCGTTCCGCCTCGGGACGCTGTTAAGGGGGGAAAAAAAGGGAAGAAGAGGGGGAAAAAAAGGGAAGAAGAAGGGAAAAAAGGGAAGAAGGAGGATGAAGAAGAGATGATAATGAGATGACTCGTCGGCCTGTCCGTCCGTCCGTCCGCCGGCTCGGTACCGTATTCCTCTCGCCGCCAGGGAAGTCCACGGAGGCCGAGGCGGTGTCCCCGGGCTGGCTCACAGTGGAGGCGCCGGAGGAGGAGGGTCAAGAGGGTTACCGTTTTTTTTTTCCACATTTTTCGCGCCATGAGCAGTCTGATTCCGAGGAGAGCCGGTCGCGGCGTTTTCGTCGTCGCTCTGTCTCTCTCGCACTCCTTGGGCGTCCCGCGGCGCGGCGCGGTGCACGGTGCAGCGGCCGTGTCAAGACAAACCGGTGGGGGTCGTAAATACCGGCCGAGCCCACCGTCGGTATGGGTACCTCCATTACCGAATCGGACGGGATAAGAGGAACAAGCGGGGCACTTCCGGTTCACACACACACACACACACACACACACACACTCTCAAAAGAAGGCGGCGGCCCGAGGTACCGTGGCGGTGCACGGCCGCGTGTATTCACGTAAATTTACGGCCGAGGTTGAGGTGAGCCCCGCGTGGCGGAAGCGGGGCGGTTGTGGGATGAGACTCTGTGTGTGTGTGTGTGTGTGTGTGTGTGTGTGTGTGTGTGTGTGTGTGTGTGTGTGTGTGTGTGTGTGTGTGTGCGCTGTAAGTAAGTGCTCTCTCCCGAGGTGTGTGCGCTGTGGCGTGATAGAGTGCACGTCCGCGTGTGTGTGTGTGTGTGTGTGTGTGTGTGTTTGTTTGTTTGTTTGTTGGGGGGGGGGCACTACTTCTCGATGCATCCGATTGTCTACCGGCATCCCGGGATCGCACTGAGGTCGCCACTCTGCAAGTCCTTAAGGACGGCTTGCGGGGCTTAACGCCTTGGCTCGCCTTTATGCCTTGGCATAAACGCTCGGAGCGCTGCGCTCCAGCGTGGCGTGGCAGGGCGGGGCGGGGCGGGGTGGGGCGGGGTGGGGTGGGTCTCGGCGGAACGCCCCCGTCGCCGCACGTCCTCGCTGCTAAAGCCAATCCCCGCACGTCGCCAAACTTTGCGGTTCGAACGCCACCGGTCCCTGAGCTTGGGGAAAATATAGCGTTTTAACGCCCTCGGCCGCCGAGGGTTTGCGGTGCAGCTGCGGCGGTGGCGGGTCGTGCCGATCATGACGCCGAATTAAAGGAATGGCGCGTCAAGGCGCGTGCTGCCTCCTGATTCCGAGGGATTGCCTCGTCGCTCTCGTGGGACGTGGCCTGGGAGAGCGAGAGAGACAGAGCGGCGGCTCACAGTGGGCGGCGATAATCGGCCGATTGGTGTGTGTGTGTGTGTGTGTGTGTGTGTGTGTGTGTGTGTGTGTGTGTGAGTGCGCGTGCGCTTGAGAGATTATGCATGGGTGCGCGGGAGAGTGTGTTGTAAGTGTGAGTGTGATGGTGTGTGACGTCGTCCGTTCTACTTACCATGTGCAACCCGTTCAAAGTGTCGCTGGCGGCGCGCCAGGGAGTGCACCGGCCGCCGCCGTGGTGGGGGAGTGCAATGCGGAACCGAGCCGGCCAGGGAGCTTCAGGGAGGGCCGGGCCGCGCCAAAATGGCGGTGTTGGTCGCGTCGCGGCGTGTCCGAGGGGTGTGGCGTGGCTGCGGCGAGCTGGCTTCCGTCGTCGTCGGGGTTCGCTGCCACCGGCTGCCTGCCTGCCTGCCTGCCTGCCTGCCGGTCGGTCGCTGCGGTCTGCGGTCTCGAATTTTCGAGTTCCGCTCGACGCGACGCGGCACCGACTCCCCGACTTGGCGGAAGGCCGCCGTGCAAAGACACGCACCCGCATCCGGCCGCCGGCAGCCTCGAGCGCCGCCACCACGTCGTCTGCTGCTCCACGTCGAGGGCCTGCTTGGAGTGCTCGGCGTTGTCAACGGCCTCGCCCCTTCTCCCCTTTCTCCGCTTTCGTCCCGCTTCCGGTCTTTGCGCGGCCTTACACCATCCAGCGGCAAAACATGTGGGCATAACGGACATCGGCGTGCCGAGTTCGAACACTCATTATTTTGATGTGGGTCGAAATTTGTTTTCTGCGAGCAGGCCGCGTCAGAAATTCGAATTTCAACGAATTCCAAGTTCCTCCAGTTTCTGTCGTCGGAATACCGTCCAGCGGTCCAGCGGCTGCGAGCAGCGCCGAGCCTCGGTTCAGTAACCGGTTACCCCGCCCCACCCCGCCCCGCCCCGCCCCGCCGTGCGCCGGGCATTGCGATGCGCCCTGGATGCCGGCCGGAGCCGGACAGCCACTGTGCAGCACTGACAAAGGGAAAGGAGGGGGGGGGGACACGCAGCACTTCTTTGAAAGACGCGGCCAGAACCGAGAAAGCGCTGGCGCGCGGGACGCCGTGCGGCAGGCCGGCCTCTGCTGCAAGCTGAAGCTGGCGGCGGTGCCGGGATTCGAACCCGCGGCCCGGGGACGCAAGGGAGCGAGTCGCCGCCATAAGTGCGAGAGAGACGGTGCGCCGCGACGGCGTCCTTTGCCCCGTTTTGTAGGACTAATGGCGGCCTCAGCAGCCCTGCGCCAGGCTCTCTTCCTGCTCGCAGAGTTTACGATCTTGTGTGAGTCCTCGGGGCGGCAAAGGGCCGGCCGGCCTCGAGTCCGCAGCGTGTGGGCCCTTCTTGCCGTGCCCTTCTTGCCGTGCCCTTCTCCCCGCCCGTGGCTGCATCTCACTCAGAGACAATGCCTCGTTGCCGTGTACCGTAGTCTACCGCATTGCCGCGTGACTTGGTAGTGCACCGATTTGTCCGTGAGTGCGGTCCGCCCTTTGGCCCTGCTGGCCTGCGGCCTCCAGGTCGCCGCCGTCAGGTGCGCTTCGCCGTCACATGACCCGTTTGAAGCCGGCCACGGCCGTCGTTCCGTCGCTCTGTCTCTCCGGCGCCGCACAGCACGCCCCACGCGGGGCGACGCAGACGGAGCGACCAGACAGATCGTCGCGCCGAGGATGCGCAGAGTGCTTCCATAAATCGGCGCGGCCTCCTCGACGTGTGTGTGCGTCTGTCTACCCGAACGACCAGTTGATAGCTTCGGGTTATTAATAATAGTGACACGGCGGCGAACATTCGGCCATCTGCCGTGAGCGGGCCCCCGCCCCACGGCTAGGCAATGGACGCAGGGCTGCGCTGGGGTTGCCTGCCCTGCAGGCGCTCTGGTTCGCTCGCCTCTCTTGCGGTGTAGCGGCCTGCTTGCACGCCACGCTGTTGAGTCCGGTAAAGTCGGTCAAACGCGGAGCGCGGAGCCTCGCGGACAGGACCGCTGCCGTGGCGGTTTGAAATAGCGCGACCAGTCCTGCTGCTTCTCGCGTTCCGCATTCGCTGGTGTTTTCGCCCGGCGGCCGCGGCGCGCGGGGATGCACGTCGCCGTGCTGCAGCTCTCCGCCCCGCCCTTCTCCATCCCGGCCCACGCCGCGACAGAAATACGCGGACTCTACTCCAGATACCCGGCCGGCCGCGGCTGCCTGGCTGCTTGGCTTGCCGCCAGCGGGGCGCGGCAGAAGTCCCGGGGGACGCGGCGTCCGCGCGACACGGCGCTGCCAACCCGCCAACAATAATATCACGTCATAAAACACGATTGCCAAACTGCAATATTTGTTCGGGGGCCTCGCGACGCGCCTCGCGACCCACGGGGCCTGTCCATCAGCCTGTCTGTCTGTCTGTCCGTCTGTCTGCCCGCCGTGGGCCTACGCCCCGTTCCCGGGGTGGTACTCGCAGGGTATCGCGGAAACTGGGTCACGACGCCAAGCCGACCGGCGCCGCCTGGCGCCCCACTGTGACGCCCCCCCCCCCTTGCAGCAGACGACACGCCGACAAGGGGCTCAAGGGGGGAGGCCGTGTTGGTTTTTCGTTTTCGATTCCCCTTCGACCGTGTAATTTATAGCCCCCGATACGATATTGGATCGGATGAAGTGCGTGGGCGGCCCGCGGGTCTGTCAACGGGAACCCTTTTGCCGACCCGAACCTCTCACTCTCTGTCTCTCTCTCTCTTTCTCTTACATACACACTCATTCAGATTGGGGTTGGAGAGCGCTGCCAAGTGACGGCCAGGCACACTTGTCACCGCGAATGCATCACTGGGGCCGCTGCGCGCTGCCCCGGCTGGCTGTCTGTCGGCAAGGTGTGTCGCCGCTGTTTACCACAATATTTCCCGCCGTGCAGTCTATTTCCTTTCATCGGAACGCAAACAAACCGCCGTGTTGTACAATTTGCTCGCGCGGCGACAGTGACACACACGGCGCTGTTTCGACCCCGCACTGCAGCGGGCACCTCCCCCCTCCCCCTCCCCCTTCCCTTCCCCCTCCCCCTCCCCCTCCCCCTCCCCACGTGGAGTCCCACGTGTTCCGGCTGCCCGGCGGCCTCTAAGGTCAAGGGCTGTGGACACCACGCCGCTGGTGTATGAATCCGGCGTCGTCGCCGTCGTGTTGAAATGCTAATCACCGCCGGCCTTTCCACCGTGACCGACCCCAGGGGGTCCCGGTCGGTGCCGTGGGCCCCGCGCCCCGCCCGCGAGCGCGGGAAGGAGTAGCCGGATCATGCAAGGGCGGGGCGGGGTGGGGCGGGGCGGGGCGGGGCGGCGCTGCGCGATGACGGTCGTGTCCAGGACGGCGTGTAAGATCCTTCCCTGATATCCCCCTCCTCCCCGCCCTCCGGTTTAAGGTGCACGTGAGCCCGGACGGCGGTGGTTCGCTTCGCGGTGCGCGGGCGCGGTGTGCCGTGTTTCGCGTCTGTGGTTTTCGGTGTGTTGGCAGTGCTGCGCGCCTCCACGGTGGCTGAAGCGCCTTCTCTCCTTGCTCACGGTACAGTGCGCATTGCGGGTTGCGGCCCGTCCGAGCGGTACCCTCGTAATAAAAGCGGGAGCGGGTCGCACAGTGGGTCAGAAGACGGTTGAGGCGGCCAAAATTCGAGACGCGCTTTGAGCTCCAGAGTCGCTGAATGGGACTCGAATCGAACGTGTGACCCTACCAATGGACTCCTCGTCTGGAGAGCAATCGATTGGTGGGGTCACTCGTTCGATTCGAGTACCATTTAACGACTCTGGAGCTCAAAACGCGTCTAGAGTTTTGGCCGCCTCAACGGTCTTCCGACCCACTGTGGGTCGATCGCTTAGAGAGAGGGCGCTGCAGGCCCGCTGTGCCGGCAGGGCGCCGCACGACTCGCCGAACTCATCTGCAAGGGCGTGATCACGACACGGAACCTAACCCAATCGCCCGGAAATCTAAGAGGCACAGCGGAAAAGACCGCCACGAGGACTGTTAGACCTAAATTGGAAAATTCCCCAATTCGGGTGAGGGCACATAATGTAGTTTTGGATATGTTTGGAACTACTCAAGTTCGACTTTGGCTAATTTATCCGGCGGATTGAACGTGGCGTTCGGCAGTCTGTCGCCGGTATGGAGCGCCCCCACGCCCCCACGCCCCACGCGGTACTAAAACCCGGCGGCGGCGTGGGCAGGCAGTGCAGCGGCCAGTGCAGCAGGCTCCGGAGCAGCGAAGGGCGCAGTAAAAAGGACCGTTAAGGCGCAGCGGCAGCCGGAGGACAGCACCGGAAACGGCTTGATTGATTGAACAGCAACAACAACAACAACAGTGGGAACGTTACTCGCAGCGATTGGCGCGCGGTGTCGCTTCGGGGCGCTGGACCCTCCAGGCTGGAGGGCCTGGAGTGCTGCACGAGACCGATTGGGGGGCCCGCGGCGGGGCGGGGCGGGGCGGGGCGGGGCGGCGTCAGAGCGCGGCCGCATGGCATACTTGATGATGCAGGCACGCGATGCCAGCCAGGACGTGCGGGACCCACCGGGCAGACAGAGCACCACCACGAACAACGACAACAACAACAACAACAAAAACACGCGGGGCTAGACGGAGCACACAATGAAGACCGTCTTCTGCTCGGCGTTTGGATGTTAGACAAGGCTAGGCCCCGAAATATTTTTTTTTTTTGCCTGATTGGGCTTTGAGCTGGCTGGCGATGCTCGCCGTGTCTTGACTTCTAGGAGAGAGAGAGAGAGAGAGAGAGAGAGAGAGAGAGAGAGAGAGAGAGAGAGAGAGAGAGAGAGAGAGAGAGAGAGAGAGAGAGAGAGAGAGAGAGAGAGAGAGAGGCGGGCCGCGCGGTCCAGAACAATGGCCGCGTTCCGCGCCGCTCCGCTCGGCCAGGGAATGCCGCCGGGTGATTCACCGTGTCAGAGAGTGGAGTGCCCGGGCCGCATTTCCGAAATACCCACCGCTGCTGCACGACGCGGTTCGAAGGGAAATGGAGAGTGGCTCGCGCGGCCGGCCACGCACGTCCGCCGTCTGGTGGTGTGGGCGCCGCGCCGACGGACGGCCGTCATCTGATCTGATCAGGCTCCGTGTCATGTCGGCCATCGATCTGATGGCCGGCCCGGGCGACGCGTGCCAGGGCGCTCGCCGTCACGGCGCGTGTCACCAGACCGTCACTAGCCCGTCACTAGCCCGTCACCAGCCCGTCACCAGCCCGTCACCAGTCAGTCGTCAGACCGTCCCCCTGCGTCGTCGCCACGACGATCAAATCATCCATAAAGGAGCCATCAGCGTAATTTACCTCTCAGTACGGACAGAGGCAATCGTGAATGAAGTCTTCGTGAATGAACGCGAAGGAGCACACACACACACTAACTCACTCACTCACTCACTCACTCACTCACTCACTCGTCCACAATACCGTTGCTGCGGTCCCTTCTTCCATTCCGTGCACGCTGCCCTAATACGGTCTGCCGGGGCGTCCGTTTGGTCCGTTTGCGCGCGGACTTCAATTATTTTTGCGGCGAGCGGGAGCGGCGGCCCCGGCCCGGCCCTTTGTACGCTCTGTGTCTCTCGCACCCCTGCGGCGAGAGAGAGAGAGAGAGAGAGAGAGAGAGAGAGAGAGAGAGAGAGAGAGAGAGAGAGAGAGAGAGAGAGAGAGAGAGAGAGAGAGAGAGAGAGAGACGGCGGACCGCAGAGCGATTAGGAAGGAAGGAAGGAAGGCAATCTGCCGTTAGGTCCGTCTTCGCGGATTACCCTAGCACTCGCCGCGCGTATTGAAAACCGAAAACGACCTTTTTTACTATCCGAACGGTGATTCACACGCATTAACTCGGCCGCGGGAACCAGGGAGCCGCCGGGGCTGGAAATTGAATCAACTCGTTGCTGTACCTGCTCTCGCTAACAGCTCATTGTCTACGACAGGAAAGTCGTCGGCGTGTTGCAGCAACGCGTTGCCTTCGTCTCACGAAATGGTCGTTCACTGCACTCCGCATTAATCAGATTAGAAGTGCAGTAGCGCATGCATCTGCTGACTGGAAATGATGGTTGTTGTTGCTGTGTGGCGGCATCAGATCCGCTGTCGGTAAATTGCGGTAATCTTGGCCATTATTTTAGTGTGTCCCGGCCGAAGCAGGCGACCAGGCTGCACCTGGTGTGCCCTGCCTGCCTTTCTCCCCGTCTCCTGCAATAATGAATGTTTGGCCCAGGCTCGCGGCCCAGCCCGGCCCGGCCCAGCCCAGCCAGCCAGCCGGCCGCGCCGCCGTATTTGGCGAGGGGAGGTTCGCAGCTCCGTATCGGTCGAGTTGAGATCCATTGTCTCTTCGGAGCGGCTCGGCCACGCTCGGCCGGACCGGTCAGAGTCAACCACGCCGTTGTACTGAAATGATGGCACAGCGGTGCTGGGGCGGTGCTGCCCCTGAAAACCAGACCGCGTAACTCTAAAAAGGCAAAAAAAAATAAAAAAAAAATTAAAAAGAAATAAATAATAAACACGGAAAAGACTTAGCCCGAGTGCAACGAGCTCGGCTCGGCACTGTAATTTGCGTTTTCGTTTAGCGAAAGTATGAAGCCAGGGATCCACTGCCGGCCTGGAATCGATGCGATAATCGATGCGATAATCGACCCCGGTAATTACACGGCAATAATTACTGCGATTTGGTTTTCTTTTCTTTTTTGCTTCGGAAAATGATTAATCCGGCGTTTTGCCTTAGCCGCGCGGTTATTGATGAATTTTGATGCTAATTGTGGGTGCGATTCCCATCAGGATAAAGGTGGCGCGAGGTTTTGTTTGTTTGTGTTGTTGTTATTGTTTTTTTGGCGCGCGCGCGCTGCGTTCCCACGGCCAAGGTATTGTGTGGCTGGGAGAGGATCGCCGGCCCTTCCCGGCGCCGGGCTTGTGGACTCGGCAAGCCTCGGCTCTCGGCTTACGGGGGGCTCGCGGCTCTCGGCTTACGGGGACGCGCGCGCGACCCACACCCTGCTGTGCCCAGTCTGATTGCACTCGACGACGAGATCGACTACGTTGCACAAGGAGGGCGTCCCCGAGGGCGTCGGCCGCCTTGCCGCTGCTCAGACGAGACCTTCGCGACGCACCTGAGCCCCCCTGCAGCGCGTCCCAGAGTGTGGGCGGCGGGGCGCTGCCCGCGGCGGCAAGTTCGCAGTCCCCTGTTGTCGTCGCCCCCTCGCCCTTTTTCTAGATTCCGTGCAATCGCCGCAAAGCCACCAACGCCGTCGACGAAAGGTCGACGGTCTGGAGTGGTCTGCTTGCGGGTTCGCCGCCCCGCCCACGCCTTCGTCACCCAACTTCCGCCACTCTCGCTCCGTCTCTCTCCTACTTCCTGGCCGCCCCGCCCCGCTGGCAGCCTCGCTGAGAGGGCACGACTCGGATTCTGCACGCCAAGAGTAACTGAAGGGCCCCCGTTCGGTCCGTAAGGGCACAGAGCGTCGAATCGGACGAATCTCCGTCGAGGGCCCTAACGCGTCGGGCAGGGCCAGTTATTTAAAAAAAAATAAAAAAAAAAAAAAAAAAAATAAAGGCAGGGCCGTGCCCACCGTGCGGCCCGTGCCAGGTGTACCGCACGCGCTAAACTTAGCCGCCATGCTGCTGTGTGACGCCGCGCGACGCGGTGCCAAGAGGGCGGCATTGACTTTGGCACCGCGGAAAGCGACTACCATTGCATACTACACCGCCACGGCCGCCACCACCGCCGGAAGGACACTGGCAGGCAAAAAAAAAAAAAAAAAAACTCACCGCGGTCGTTTTTTTGGTGTGAGGCGTGGTTGGGGGCGCCGTGCTGGGTAGGCCCCCGCTGGCGCGGTGGCCACCGCAGCGCGCCAGGCTGCCCACCCTCCAGGCGGCCGCGCCGCTTGTCGTCGATCACGCTTGAAACCTTACGAAGTATTTGGAGCATACATAATACGAACTAATTTGCTTATTGTCATACCAAGAAATAGTTCGTAAATTACGAGGTATTTTCTTTTTAAGCTTATGTAGACTTAAAATACTTTGTTATAACAAGCTGCTTTTCTTTGTAAGGCCTAAAATAGTTTGTAAGGTTTTCGCAGTGCTCTGTGAGAACCGGCGACGAAATCATTATCCTCCGGCATGAGGCGGTTGAAGCTGGCCGGGCGGAAACGAGCAAGGAACGGTTGGAATGGTTCTGTTGCCGACCCTCTGGCGCCCTTTGGCCCTAACGGCGCGGAAACTCCGACCCGCTGCCGGCGCTGACCTTTCCCTAAATTAGTCCCGGAACTGAGAAAAAAAAGAGAGAGAGGAAGAGAGAAAAAAGAAAGAGAGATAGATTCGAACCAGGGGCAATGCCAAACGGAACAATATGTTGCAGTGGCCGATGTGATTGTAACCCCCCCCCCTCCCCCCCTCTACACACACACTTGTTTCTCTAGGCTTGGGACCCCCACGGCGAGCAGGTCCTTAAAAGCCACTTTCGATTGCAACCGACGGGACGCGCGACGCTTTGTCATTCTCTCACATGTCTGTCTGTCTGTTTTGACTCTCGCATGGGGTACCCGTCTGTCTGTCTGTCTGTCTGTCTGTCTGTCTGTCTGTCTGTCTGTCGGTGCCGACGCCCTCACAGCACCTGTCTGTCTGTTTGACTCAGACACGAGCGAGCGCGGGGCTCCCATCGCATGCCGGCCTTCCTTTGGATTGGAGTCCGCCCGAACGCCAACTTTCCCATCACACCTTTACAGGTCGCCACCGTCCGGCAATGCACACGCACGCACACACACACACACGCACACACACACACACACACACACACACATTTGCAGTGTAAGCGCGTGCGTATAGAAACGCCGCAGCTCCTACAATGGATTCCGTCGCGTCGTTTGCCGGTGGCACTTTCGCTTTTTTTTTTTTTTTTTTCCCGCGACCGTCGTGGAACTCGCCGCGGAGGTAGGCAGGCCGGCTGGTCGGACCGTCGCTCTGTCTCTCTCGCACTCACGAGGCGTCCGTGGAGGTGCGAGAGAGACAGAGCGACGGCGCACTGTCTCGGAGTATCGGCCCGCAATGCGCTCGGCGCACCCGAAGCGACTCGGCTATTAGCTGCCGGGACATTGACTGATGGCGGCGCTGTGTGTGTGTGTGTGTGTGTGTGCGTGCGTGTTGCGTCACGGTAAAGCTCTCTGGACGACGCCCCGGGTTCGAATCCCACCGCCGGCCGATTGGAAGTGGCGTTCACTTTCTGCCTGCCTGAAGCCATTAGGCGAGCGGCCGGCATGCTGCACGAAAAAGCGCCGTCGCGGTGTTGTAATGGGTTATCCAGGTCCGCGGCAGCGGGTGACTCCTTGCCTGCCACCGGCATGCATCCGCCGTCGCTGGGCCCTGGAG
The DNA here is from genome assembly GCA_030522485.1 of Stenchaetothrips biformis. NCBI lineage: Eukaryota > Metazoa > Arthropoda > Insecta > Thysanoptera > Thripidae > Stenchaetothrips > Stenchaetothrips biformis. The sequence continues at coordinate 7,863,089 of CM060099.1, forward strand.
CGGCTTGCAGCGCTGGAAGTGGCTATGGAGCGCGCCGCGGCCCCGATTCCTGCGGCCTAGTATGGCCAGCATCCAGCCGGCGGGCCTCACAATGGGCTGCCCCTCTAGGAGGCTGGGCCAGGCCGGCCCGGGCCGCCGGCAAGGCCGGGGATCGCGCGTGGGGCACCGGCCTCGTCGCTCGGCGCAGTAATCACGCCGTCAGTCTCTCTCGCTCCCTCACGCCCCACGAGAGAGACGGCGCGACGATGATACAAATCTCAAAAGCAGCAAAAAACCAATTTAAAAAAAAAAAATTAAAAAAATTTGTGACGTTTTGATGTTTGAATTTTTATAGTGCACTTGTTGAACATGTTTCGCCCCTGAATGTTGTTTGCGTAGTCGTCCGCTTGTAAGCAGGCTGGACGCCCCGCTGGACGCCCCGCTGGACGCCCCGCTGGACGCGAGCGCCCGGACAGGAGTAAATGAACCGAGACGTTTGCATGCAGCCCAGTTGGCTAGAGCGCCGTGTAAATACCAGTTTTTTTTTATTCGCCATTGGCTCGGCCGGCTCGGCTTCAGCCAGTTGGGACTGATATGGAGTTTTCTCCGACCCGTTTTGTTTGGCTGGCCGAGCGAATAAACTTCATTGAAATGCTGTTTTATTCTCGGTCCTTCCCCCTCCTTCTATCGCACTGTACTGATTTTGCTGCGCGCCGCGCGTGGCGATGACTCATACCGCCCAATCCAATAGTCGCCCACCTTCACAGGGATCCACTTTCGGCGGCTGTGTATAAATGTGTGTGTGTGTGTGTGTCCATATAAGACTTGCCCGTATGTGTGTATGTGTGAGCGAATCGCGTCAAAGCGGCCCCGATCGTTGTTCGGGTGTGCCCGCCGCGGCCGCCGGCCTTTTAGCACAGTGTGCTGCCGGAACCGAATCTGCCTGCCCCTCGCTGCCGTTGCGGGGCGTGCCCGGATGTTTTTTCGCAGTTTGTATAATTGGTCATTTTACCCTGCCTGTCGGCTGTCGTCGGAGAGGGAGAGAGAGAGAGAGAGAGAGAGAGAGAGAGAGAGAGAGAGAGAGAGAGAGAGAGAGAGAGAGAGAGAGAGAGAGAGAGAGAGAGAGAGAGATGCATTTGCCCTCGTTCTCGCCTCTTGGGCGCGGAGTGTGCGCAGTCACCTGCAAATGACACGAACATGCCCAAAGGCGGGGCCGCGCCGCTCGCTCTTTATTTCGCGCCAAAAGCGGTGCAGGGCCCAGCGAGGCACCCGGGTGCAGCTGCGCCGAAGAAAAGCCCGAACGGCCAGCAGCCTTTTCGTCACGACACGCGTCGCCGAAAAATAAAACAAAATGAAAATAAAATTTCTGAAAATAAAGTTCATGTTGTGCTTGATTTTGTGTCTGATAGTCGGGTTGTCGCCGCGTTGCACGCGCAGTGGCCCCGCTGCAGGCCGCCCGGCCGGCACGCCCAATTTAACGACAAGATTGCCCCCAGTGTCCTTCGCTCCTTCGCCCGGCCGTCGGGCCGAAGATGATGTCCTCGCCGAGAGGCCGCGTCGCCGAGACGCTGGCGCGTTACCTCACGCTGGTCTCCGACACCGCGTCCACGAACCACGTCACACCGGGCAGAATCCCTTGTTTACGACCACTCCGTTGTGTGGGACCTTTCTGGCCGGCGGCGCGGCACGGGGGTTGACGATGTATCCCGATTCCGAAGGACCGTTTCGTCGCCCTGTCTGTCTGTCTCTCTCTCCCTCTCTCTCTCTCTCTCTCTCTCTCTCTCTCTCTCTCTCTCTCTCTCTCTCTCTCTCTCTCTCTCTCTCTGTCTCTCTCTCTCTCTCTCTCGTGGGGTGTCCCGTAGGGGTGCGAGAGGGGCAGGGCGCGCTGCACTCGCTGCGCTGTCGCCAGGCCCACAGGGCCCAGCCCAGGCCCGCTCGCACCGGATGCAGGGCTCTCCATTGGTGCGTATCCGGCGTCCCCATTCGGGCCGCCACGCCTGTCTGTATCACTGCGTGAGAATCGCCGGCCTCGCGGGCCTTGTGAAACAGAAAGGGCGAAATCGAACCGCAGAAAGGCCTTTCTTACTCGCCGGGCATGGCATGTCTCACTGTAGCGGCACGCCGTGGCCGCCGCGCCGTGCCGTCCGATGCGATACCGAAAGTGAAACTCGCACACTCGGTGCAGTGTGCTTGCGCCACCCACACGCCGTCCACGCGACAGAAGAGAGCCCAGACTGCCATATGGTCAGAAGCAAAATATTTAAAAAAATAAAATAGAAAAAAAACTTTTTTTAACAAATTCAAATTTGTTTTTCCTATCAAAACAAATTCTTTAAAATAAAGATTAGGGTTTCGGTTTGTTGAGCGTCCCTGCAGTCCTTTCTCCTTCCTGCAGTGCCTGCACCCTGCTCTATACTTGTCTGTGTGACCCGCGCGGCGACCCTGCATTGTCCTTCCCTTCGCGAATCCCACGTGGACTCCACGTGTCGGCAGGGCGTGTCGTGTCTGTGTGTCTGTGAGTGTGTGTGTGTGGGGGGGGGGGAGGACATGCTGTACCGATTGTTCCCTCTGTCATCATCATTTTGTTACGGTTCCTGCCTATGCGTGCCGACGGCACAAATAGACAGGGCGTACTGTCACGTTTTCCTTATTTTCGTCCCGCGGCCGCGGCTTGCCGGCTGGCTCGGGGTCCGACAGCGCGACGACGAAGCGGGTTCGGGTCCTCCCGGCGTCCCGAGTCCCCAGTCGGTGGCGCGGTGGTCTGTGGTCGCGGCGCGGGCGTCGCCGAGGTCGGGCAATTGCAGCGCCAATGGGTTCACGCACCTAGAGGAGGATTATTAGAAACAAAAGTGGGGAGTGAGACCCCGTCCTGCGGCCTTTTTTTTTTTTTTTTTTTTTTTTTTTTTGGCTGTCGTTTTTCCTTGCGCCGTCCTCGCCGCTGCTGTGATTAGGGAAGCCACCGACGGCTGCTCGCGCCGCCATCAGCACTTTGGAAAAAGGAAACGAAGAAAATTGAAATAAATGAGCGGCCGGGCCTCACGCAGAGGCAGATGAGAGAGAGAGAGAGAGAGAGAGAGAGAGAGAGAGAGAGAGAGAGAGAGAGAGAGGAGAGAGAGAGAGAGAGAGAGAGAGAGAGAGAGAGAGAGATGTGAAAGGAAGGAAAGAAGGAGTAAGGGTGTTTCGGACGGCGGTGGCAGGGCTGCGCTCCGCGGCTCGCTGCGTGTTGCGTCGGGTCGCTGCACTGTGTTATTAGAGCAAGGACCTTGCAGTGTCGGCCCCAGCGCTCCTGTGTGCAGCTCCCCAGCAGCGACGCAGCGTGACTCGCCGGCCGCTGCAGGTGCATTATTTGCAGCGGCCTGACTGCTTCCGACGAGCACTCTCCCTCGCTCTCCTGCGGGACGCCCCGCCAGGGCGAGAGAGACAGAGCGGGCTGCTGCTGCATTTGTTGCGTGGCCGTGGTGCGCGCATTGTCGCCGGGGGGTGGGGGGGTTTAATGTGGATGATCATTTGTCACGCGTCGGCCGCAGTCCGCGTTCTTCGGAACGGCCGGGAAGAAGAGAAACATGACGAATGTTGAGGGGGAGGCAGTCTGCTCGGTTCGTGGCTCCGCTAAATGGAGTCATTGCCGGTGGCGGCCAGGCCAGACGACGCCCAGGTGTGTCGCAATGACGTCACGGAGCGACGTGACGAGGTGTGACGGCCCTGTCACGCCGCGTTTGCGACATGACCACATGTCGGTGCAAAACGGCCGCAGCAGCCACCCTATCAACGTGGTCAACAAACACCTAACTTCCAGGTGTTTTTTTCTCTTTTTTTTTTCTCAGTGTGCGAGTGTGTTTTTTTTTCAGTGGCCCTGGCCGCGTGTTAGCCGTGTCGCGCTCTCGGTTTGGCCCGTGCTGCCGGCCGGAGGCCCCGCGCCGGAAGCCGCGCCGCGCGGCGCGAGGCGGAGAGAATGAGAAAATGCAATTTGCTAAGTCGCGGCGGCACGGCGTGATCGGGCCAGACCGCGCCCGCTGCCTTGAGGTGGGGGCGTCTCGTCCTCGTTTTCGGATTTCTGACATCTCCTCGCGCCGTGTTCGAATTTGACGCGCCATTTCACGCGATGCTGCGCTGCTCTCTGGCGGCGGTGGCGACGGCAGTGCGGCCCACTGTGCGCTGCACTTTGCGAGGCGAAAAGGGGATCGCGTGGGGAGGATGGCGATCGTGAGGCACGCCACGCCGCCGACCCTATCTGGCATCGGCACTGCAGCATCGTCTTCGCTTTGTCTCTCTCGCACCTGTGCGGTACGCCCCGTGAGTCCGAGAGAGGCAGAGCGATGGGAACGAACTTGCAGGACGCGGTTCGAATTTTGCCGCGGGGCCCCACACCGCACCGGCCCGCTGCAGGACCGCGGCCGCCGTGCCGCATCGTGTTGCCGCCCTGTTGCCGTGCTTTTAGTCTCACCCGATCGGTCGTCCATCGGTTTGACTCGGGGCGGGCTGCATGCGGCCGATGCCCGCTCCAGGACCTCCAGGACGCCGAGTCCTTGTTGCACAAGGGCCGTCCGTAAGACTGCCCTGGAAGTAACTTACATTCCTAGTACAAGCTTGGGTTTCAAACCCGCGGCCTTGGCTGGATTTGTAGTCGTTAGCTTTAACATGCATGCATTCGGAAGGGAGGGGGAGGGGCAAAGAGTTGCTTCCAAAGCGGCCCAGTGCGTGAAGTGCGTAAAGCGTCCCTGAGGTTGGCAGGATGCCACATCCGGCAAGTCGCACACACACACACACACACACACACACACACACACACACACACACGCACGCACGCACGCACGCACGCACGCACGCACGCACGCACGTGCATGCCAGTTGCTCTTCGCGCATTGCCACCGTCTTTGTTTCTGCGACCAAAGCAATGCGCCCTAGTTTGGAATCGCGCCTCGAGGTGCCTCGCAGAAACAAAAACAGCTCGAAGAAGGTCCTCGGCGCGGCGCTCAGTATACCACCTTGTCAGGTGCGTGGCCGTACCGCCACAATGGCTAGAGTGCGCCAGTGCTGCAGATAGCGGCGCAGCATCGCGCCGAACGGGTCCGCGGCGCGGCAAGGCGCGGCACGCCGAGGGTCATTGGCTGACAAGGAGAGAAAGGGTTCGGCCGGCCAAACAAACCTGTGTGCATTGTTGAGCTGTATCTCTTCCCCCTCCCCCTCCACTAGAGCCGTGATACAAATACGGACGATTGTCTGTCTGCCGGTCTGCCGCTGGTGGTGGCTCGCGCTCAGAGACGGCAGTCCGGCCGCCTCACAGTGCCGCCGCCGCCGGCACACCTCGCCAGTCCGAGCGATCTGTAGAGTCTCTGTCTCTCTCGCCGTGAGTGCGACAGAGACAGAGCGCGCCCTTTCGGGATGAGCCCGCGGCCGGCGAAGGGCAAGGGCCTGACGGTGCAGCAGCCGCGTCCGTTTTATTCCCCCCCCATTACCTTTTCCCCTTTCGTTCCGTTTTATTATTTCAGACCTTCTTTTTACTCTTGTTGTTTTGTTCCTTTGGTTGCTGCCCGGCCGCTCCGCCCTCCTGCTGCTGGCGTCCGATGCACGGCGGCACGGCGGCGCAGGGCAAGACATCATTACGGGAATGGACTGGTCAGCCGGGGGGGGGGGGAAGGGGGATAAAACGGAGAGGAAAGAGGAGGGGGGCGGGCGGTGCAACGTGCAGTACCTGTAAATGTCGTCGGGCCGCGACCAAGCGAGAGCCTTTCTGTCTGTCGGTCTGTCTGTGAGTGCATCCAGGAGTCAGGACCTACACTCACGGGGCCCTCGGGAGCCCTCTAGGGCCCTCCGTCTTCCGCTGCGCCCTGCCCTTGTGGGCCCTCGCCGGCCCTTCGGCCTGGTCGATACAGGGCCAGTCACGCGCCGGGCCGTCACCTACACTACAGCCCCGCCCTGGCCCTGCAGGCCCTGCAGCCTGATGCTCTGTCTCTCTCGCATTCATGGGGCGCCGCCTCTCCCTCACTGCCGCGAAAATCAATTCCACCTGCTGTCCGAAAGTCTTCGCCATTTCCAGGGGGCCACTCATTTAGTCGGCCTCGGCCGAACTGTTGTCGGCTATTTTTTGCCAGTGGCCCTTTGCGCAATCACGCTGACCCGCTGTGTTTTTGTTTGTTTTGGCAGGGCGACAAGCAGCAACAGCCACCACCTCAACAACAACAACAACAACCAGAATGGCCGCATTGTGGAGGCGGCGGCCAGCGTGGAGGTCCGAGCCGCACCGTCGGCAAGGTGGGTCACGTCCCGTCACGTCCTCACTGCAGGAACCCATATCCATAATAGAGTGCGGCTAGCGCCAACAAGGAGCAAGGTCGCGGCGTGGGGTGTCGGCGCGTGGCTCTACTCCGCGTGTCTGTTGCAGGCAAATCCACCCCGTGTACGGCGAGAAGGCGCAGCTGCTGGCGTACGAGGCGGAGCACGACGCCTTGCTGCACCACCACGCCGCCGTGCACGGCCACCACCTGCCCCCGCCGCCGCCGCTGCCGCCGCACACCGCGCCGCCCCCCGCGCCGCCCTACCTCTCCATCCCACCCCCGGCCGGGCCGCCGCCGCCTCTGCCGCCGGCCTACCCCCTGGCGCCCAACATCTGCGTGGAGGGCGGCCGCATCGAGTTCATCCGCCCCCCGCTAGATGGCGTGGCCGGCGACGAGAAGCTGTCGCCGCCGTCGCCACCCCCGCACCAGGCGCCGGCGATACCCCCGCACGGCCAGCCCGGCCACCGGCGGACGGGGAGTAGCGCCGGCACCGTGTCGCGCGCCCAGCAGACGCAGGAGGACGACGACGACGACCGGTCCCAGGAGAAGACCGACCTCGCCAAGGTGAGTCCCTTCGTTGGCTAGCAGCAACATCCCGGCGGCAGCACGCTTTTTCCGAATTTCTCTTTTTTTCGCCCCCCTCCTTAATTCTCTTTACTCTGGGCGGAAACGATCTGTCTTGGTTCTGGGCGGGAAACGATATTATGACTCGCGGAGGCAGATGGTTCCAGTGCATTTATTTGCGGGGCGGGCGGGTTGGCAGACTGGCTGGCTCTTAGCGAGGAAACCGTGTTGCCTTGTTGGGCCAATTTGCGTCTCGGCTCCACGGCGAGCCTCTGCGGCCCGCCTACCCCTTGCAGCAGCATTAGCCCGCCCCAGCCGCTGCAACCTCGGCCGGGAAGGGGAGGGCCGGGACGGAGCACGATGCACGTGACGCGTATTGTGGCGGACTGCTCCCCTCGTCGCCCTCCCTCGCCATTACCTCCCTGGCCTGCAAACGGCTCTCTCTCTCTCTCTCTCTCTCTCTCTCTGGCGTCCCTGGAGGGTGCGAGAGAGAGGCAGAGAGGAGCCTTCCGGAAGCAGCCGCTTGGATGGCGGGGATCCGGCGCCACTTGCATCCACGCGCCCCACGGTCCCCAAGGCGGGGTGCCTTGTCAGGCCCACCGCCGCCTGACTTTGACTCGGCTCGTCAATTTTCGCTGTGTGTGTGTGCGTGCCTCAGCGCACGTTATTGTTGATTTTCTTCAAGACTGGCAGCGCATAGCGCTGGTGGCGATGTCGTCGGCTGGGTGTCGGCGGCCGCACACCGGCAGTAAGGTCCTTTACCTTCTCCGCCCCGCTTCGGCTCGCTCCGCCGCGCGTAACCAAATTATTCTCCGCGAACGGAAACTGTAGTTGCCGTCAAAGCCTTTGATGTTGGCCGACGCCTCGCCGCCCCGCCCCGCGTTGTGTACCAACCTCGTCTTGTGACCGAGTCCCGCACCCCTTGTTGGCTTGGCTTCCGAGAGGCTGGTGCCTAAGAGTGTAGGGCGCGCTGTTGCCTGCGGCAGTAGTACAACTGGTACACCAAGGGACTGTCTAGCTGCCTGGCTGACACTGGGGTCGCAAATTTTTTCTCAGACACTTCGCGGTTGCCTACCCTCAACTTGCCTGGGTTCCTCTGACATTGGGTGACGGATTTTGCCCTCACTCGGGTCAGTTGCCTACCTTGCAGGCGCTTGGCTCACGCAGCCTTCACCGAGCCTTCTCAGAGCCTTGGCGGAGGCTCCGCGGATCTTCGACGGAGCCTTCCCAAGGCTCTGTGGATCCTAGAGCCTTGGTAGAGCCTGCGTGGCTCACGCAGCCTTTTTTTTTTAAAAAAAATATTTAATTTGGTGTTTTTTTGGTTCTTTGTCATTAGCACTCGCTTGGGTTAAAGAGAGCACACGCACCACTCTGCCATTCCGATCGGAGGGCTATTTAATTTCTTAAAAATCAACGTCAGGCTAAATTTGTGTGTCTCTTTTCCTCGCGAATCCGGTCTGTGTTTCCACTGGCCGCTCATGGCCGCTCTGGACGGCCAAATTATTCCCCGCAGACAGAAATCGAGCAGCAAGAGAACGCGGTTGGTACGCCGTGCTCTAGTGTATGGGTTCAGGGCGGCGCAAAAAAGAAGCAGGAGAGCGAGGCTTGACGCAGGCGGCGTGCGCCTTTTTGGCAAACAGTTCCGACCGCATCCGTTCGCCAATTATTGGCCCTACGGCTGTGCCAATAACGCATGGGCTGTATTCCTAGCAGGTCTGTGTCTCCCTCGCACCCTACGGGACGCCCAGCGGGTGCGAGAGAGACAGAGCGGCTGTCTGGCATCAGCCCGGTGGTTGTACAATCTGAGGGACTATTGAATCAGGGGCGGTGGCGGCGGCGGCGGTGTTGGTGCGGATGAGGCTCGGGTCGTCCTGCCCCACCCCAAGCGACAGCCCTGCAGCCCGTAATGCGTTTCCGCCGGAAGATAAAAGCCCGCAGCAAAGCGATGATTCCGAAGAGCGGCGCTTTCGTCGCTCTGTCTCTCTCGCCCTCATGGGGTGTTCCGTCTAGGTGCGAGAGAGACAGGGCGACGTAGCGCTGTTTGACTGGCCGGCCGGGCGGCGAGTTGGAGGGCCGAGCGCCGTGCGGGGTAGGCTGCCCGCGGCCGGCCGCGCTCGCCCGTGCGGCGGGTGGCCCAGCCGGCCGCGGTGCAGGCGGCAGACAGGAGCCGAGCCGAGCTGCGCCGTGCTCCACCCAGGGGCGTCGGAGGGGCGGCTGCTGCCGAGAGGGGAGGCGGCAGGCACTCATTTTTCGCTCCGTTGTTTTGAGGTGGATTGCGGAGGGCTCCACTCTCCCCCGCGACGCGCACGACGGGGAGGTGCAGCCGGCCTGCAAGGAGGTGCATCGTGATGAGGCGAGGGCGCAACTGGCCGTGAAGCAGATCCAGCCCTCCTTGTTGTTGCCGGGGAACGGGCCGGCGCATGCGTGCGTGGCGGGGCGGGGCGGGGCGCGGCGGGGCTCCGTGAGGGGTGGCCGCCCCGCCCCGCCCCGCCCCGTGACGACAAGCGCGTGGCCTCTCGGGGCGTGCCCGGGCGTGGTGGGACGGTGGGGCGTACAGGGCCCCACGGAGCCATCCCATTCGAACCGAGGTGCTTTGTTTCAGTCGCCCGGAAGGGCATGGCGGGGCGCAGGGCGGCCCACTGTGCGGCCCCTTGCTGGGGCCCGCGGCGCCGAGTTTGAGCGCGCCGCTCAATTTTTAATGAACTTTGACGGTCGGGATAGCGGCGTGGATTAGCCCGGGCCTGTTTTGTTTTTTGTTTTTATTCATATTATTTTCGTTTTTCTGTGAGGTAATTTGGCTGCAAATTTAAAGTCGTTTGGCGTTCCCGCTTGGCTCGCGTAATCAGCGACGTCTCGAAGTCTCGACTCCGCGCTGGAAACCTCGCGCCGGATCGAAAACGCGTTATTGCGCCAACTTTCGGACGCGGTATAAATTCGGTTCGAGACGCGCGATGTACTTGTGGAGACGCGTTATAACTCTGTCTCTCTCCCTATGCCGCCTGGAGCCGCGCGACGCTCACGCCAAGCCGGGGGCGTCGCGGCGCCGGGCTTTCTTGTAAATGCCTCTTTGGAAGTTTGTGCCGCGCTATGCGTGCGGTTCCAGACGTTGCTTTATGTATTTGTGCGTCGCATTTGCCCACCGTATTGCTCCGCACGTACGCTACTGAGAGAGAGAGAGAGAGAGAGAGAGAGAGAGAGAGAGAGAGAGAGAGAGAGAGAGAGAGAGAGAGAGAGAGAGAGAGAGAGAGCGCGTGTGTGTGTGTGTGTGCGCGCGCCTTCCCGCTCAGGTCTTATCGTATGCATTGCCTCCTTTCGGGATTAATGGCTTTAGTTTCCGCGTGTCTTATGCTAGCCGAGCTGGCCGGATGCTGCGAGCACGGGAAGCTTGTCGCGCTCGCCCCGGACTTACCTTCCCGCCGGTGACTAATCGAGTTTGCGAGGCTCGATAGCGATCCGAGTCGTGTCGTTGTAGTGCACCGCGTCGGCCCACGGTGATCCGTCAGCCGCCCCGCGGACGTTTGCCCCGGCGCCACGTACAGCATTATTCCCCAGCGTTTCCAGGTGACAAAAATGAAGGCCCCGTTTGGTCGTTTATCGTCTGATGAATGGACGAGCACCGGGAGACACAGAGAGAGGGTCGTTCGTTTCGTTTTCATTGTGTCGGCGCTTCATCTCCGGGCAGGCAGGGCGGGGCACGCCTGACGCCGTGCTGTCTCTCTCGCACTCGCAGGGCGCTGCGTGTCGGTGCGAGAGAGACAGAGCGACCCCTCTGCGCGGTGGGGGATGACGGTCTGGGGAGGCGAGGGCGCGCGGCGTCTCAGGTAGTAAAGAAGTGGCTAAGTGTGCTGGCTGAGGCGCCTCTTACGTTGGGGTGGCGCGGCAGCCTTGGTGGAGGCCTCGGCGTGTCCGAGCCAAGTGGAGCTAGTCAGGGTTGGGGCTTAGAAGGGAGCGCCAATTTCGCGCCGCCTCGCACTAGCCATGGCAAAAAGTTTATTTTCCGCGCGCAAAAAAAAAGAAAAGTCTTGGGTGGCGGTGGGATTTGAACCCGCCGCTGCGAGGGCTTCTCCGTTTCCGAAGCCCGTGTGTCTTTCTGCGGCCTGCTTTCGGCGCATTCACACCGCGTGCCCCCTGCACATCCATCCCGCCCCCACCTTTCTTTTTTTTCTCTCTCTCTCGCCCCCACCCCCGCAGGGCCGACAACGCCGATTAAGCTGTCGCACAGTGTGAAAATGTAAATGGGCGAGATTAGAAAGGGCGGTATGTTAGCGATAAAGGGGCCCGCCTGCCGGCCTTGGAGGACTGGCGAAGGACTTTCCCGCCTCACTGCTGCCACTGCCGCCAGAGTGCAGTGCGGTGCACTCTGGCAAGAGCAGCAGTAGAATGCCTTGCCACCTGCCGCACGGCTCGACACGGCCGCGATACCACCCGCGGATTGTTGCTAATTTATTTGGGAGTACCGGCCGCGCGCGGGTTCATTATTCGTGCGGTATTGGGATGCACGCTACTGCCCCGACCCGGCATGGAGAACGAGTCGCTTCCTGCGAGTCGTTGTTGTGCAGAGCAGCGGACTGATTCCGTCGGTCGCTGCGTCTCTCTATGAGGCGTCCCGTGCGGGTGCGAGAGAGACAGAGCGACGGAAGGGATTCGGCCTGAGCCGTGCAGGCAGCCAGGATCGGCCGCAGAGATGCCGTGTTCGGCCTAAAAATAATTTGTATGGTTTTCTCAGTGTGTGAGCAGATAGGCATCCCACGGCACGGCGACACGAGTCTTTGACTGGAGGTGGGCAGGCCGGGTGCCGCTGTGTCTCTCTCGCACCCCCGCGCGTGCGGCAGTCACAGAGCGGCGCGTCCGCTCAGGTCCGCGGCGGGGTCTTGAGCACGGTGGACGCGACAACGTGTGCGTCGGCGGCGCGGAGCCCTGCCGGCCCTGCACACAGTGTGCGCCCTGCTTGCATGCATATGGATGAACGGGCCTCGTTTGTCAGGGTTGTCGAAGCGCGAGCGTCGCCGTGGCGTCGGCGGGGGAGCGCCGCGGCGCCCAGAGATAGACAAAGAATGCTAAAAGGCAAGCCGGCCGCCCCCACGCGACCGACGCGACGCATTGCCCGCGGCTACCTCCACCCTTTGGCATCCAAAGCGGGCCATTTAGCGCCCCTCACCCCCTTCTCTCTCTCTCTCTCTCTCTCTCTCTCTCTCTCTCTCTCTCTCTCTCTCTCTCTCTCTCTCTCTCTCTCTCTCTCTCTCTCTCTCTCTCTCTCTCCCCTTCTCCCTCCCTAATTTTCATGTAAATGGGGATAAACTTTCCCTGGGTTTTTTCTTCGCCCCCCTGCTCTCCACTCTCTAACCCAATCCTTCTCCGCCGGCGAGTAAATTAAAAATTGAGGCGCTACAATCGGGCGAGTTTGGGAACTAGCTGCGGTGCTGGCTTCCGATAGTTGGAGCCCAAGTATCTGTCTGATGCGACTGCGACTCGTTGCTGGCTTTGTGGCAGTGTCGCCGTGTTGAAGAGTGTACGCAACTGGTGTGGTGCAGCGCGGTGCATGGGGAACACTCACGCACAAAAGGTGATGACGAGGCGGCGGCTGCGCGGGTGGCCCTGGTCCTCTTCTGGCTCTCTCTCTCTCTCTCTCTCTCTCTCTCCCCCCCCCCCTCCTGGCTCACGGCTCACTCAGGTCGTCGTGCCGGTGGAAGCCACCAACCCGGCGGCGGGTCCGGTTCAGTTAGGCCGTTGTATGTGGCGGTCTGGCGGCGCGGCACCGAATGTCGCTCGGTCAATCATGCCCACTCACTCGCTCATTTGCGCTCGATTCACGGCGCGCTCCCTTCCCCTCCGCTCGATGCCTCCGATGCCCCGATCTTTATGCCGCCAACCAACCAAACTTGACTGTCCCCACCCCCAAAAAAAATGAAAATAATTTATTTATTTTTTTAAATAGAAGAAATATAATTAATTTGGTTAAATGGCTGTCATTTCGGCTTGAAAACTGGCTGGGTTTCAACTTGGTCCTGGAGCCGTTTGTGTTGTGTGTGTGTGTGTGTGTGTGTGTGTGTGTGTGTGAGTGAGAGAGAGAGAGAGAGAGAGAGAGAGAGAGAGAGAGAGAGAGAGAGAGAGAGAGAGAGAGAGAGAGAGAGAGAGGTCGCACCTGTACCAGCTGAGGCGCCGGAGCGGCGTGCCAGGACGTTGGCAGAATGTTAATGTGTGCGTGAGACGCACCTGCCCCCTGGCCCGGGCCGTGCAACAGACGTCCAGGGCGTTAAGGGCGGCCCTCGGCAGGTGGCGAAAGGCACTGGGAGGTACTTGCCGATTCGGGGCAACTGGATCCTCTGTTCGAGTTGCGCAGTCCCCCCCAGCAGGGCCAAAGAGCCGTTGGTTCGTGCGCGAGCGACTTTTAATTGCAGGTGGTGTGGACATTCGTTTTGCGCAGGTGCCACCACACTAATTTTAAGTCAATTAATTTTTTTATGGAATTATAACAAATTCAGAATCGTTGAAAGTGTTGGGGTTTTAGTACAGTACTCTTCTTGCGAAGAAAAGAACACTTAAAGCGACGAGCCTTTTTTTTCTGATTTGTCCGGGAATCGATCCGCAGACTCTCCGATTGCGAAGATAGCGCGCTAGCCCTGCCAAACCGGCAAGTCGGCCGCGTTGTCAGTCGCGCATTCAAGTTAACGACGGCCCATTCCATCAGCTAACGAAATTTTCATTCGCTTTTCCGTTTCTTTTCCTCTCCATTTCCCTCGCCACCCCCTCGGCCTTTCCGGTCCCTATCGCAGTCAAACTTTACGGCCGAGTTTGAATTCGCGGAAGGGATTTGGCGGGAAATGCTTAAATACTTGGTGGCCTAAATGCTGATTATGGGTCCCGTTTGGCTGGCGCGGGCCGCTGGCGCAGCCATTGCAGTGCATTGCCCCAGGCGGCAAGTCGACGCCATGCCGAATCTCAAGTGCACAGTGGGACTCCCTGTTGCGAGCAGCTGCCTCCCTGCGCGGGAACAGGTGCGGAGGAAGAAAGCAGGAAGGGATGGATGCGGCTGGCGGCGCCCGCACGCGTTCCAAGTGATTTCGGCTGCATGTGGGGCGTGCAGGGGCTTCCGGTGGGGCGGGGCGGGCGGCAGGATGATAGAGTTATAAGAGCATGCAATCTCCTCTCCCTCCACACACACGCATACTACATGGTAAAGTTAAAAAGCAAGGGAGGCAGTTTAAACTACTAAAATCAATTTTCGATTTATAATGTTAGCAGTGTGGAAATTTGAACCATAGCTCGCCGTGAGTGTCTTCCCCGCGTGGGGGCCACGCCCACCACCACTGGGCCCCGCTAGGCCCCGCTAGGCCCCGCCAGCTGGTGGGGCTCATTAAATGGGCTGGGTTTCGAAACGCGAGTCCCCCTGACAGTGTGCTCATATGTCTCATATCGACACAATTGGCTGTCCGTCCGCATTCGCGTTCGATTTATCGAGTCTCCTCGAATCGAGATATCGGAGGTGGGCCCCAGCATCCCACACGCCCCTCTTCGGTTTTTATCCCGGCACTGCACCGGAATGGGTCATTAATCAGCCGCGGTTACTTCTGCCCGTGGATGCCTTCCTTCGGCCCGCGTTGCCTTGCCTCGGCTGCCTGCAGCGCGTCCGCTCGACTCGCTCGCACACTCGCAGGAGCAAAGTCCACCTCTCGTCAGCCTACTATACTGTTAGACGTGGCCCTTCCAGTCTTCTCCTTCTCTCTCCGTCCCTCCTTCTGTTTCCGTCTCTGTCTCCCTCCTGCGGCTTGTGCAACTCATCATCCTTCACAGGACCTCTCTATCATGACGTATACTTTCCCTCTTGACACGCTTCATCGTGTGTGTGTGTGTGTGTGTGTGTGTGTGTGTGAGATGAGAACGTCTCGCATAGGCCCCTCCCCAAATCAAGAAGCTTACGTGCGTGCAGTTTAGCGTGCGTGAGTGTGCGTCGTGCGTGCGTCGGGTTGTGCACGTGCTCGCAGTGTAACTTTCATTTCCTCGCGTCGTGCGCTCGCGCACGCGCACGCGCGCGTGTGTGTGTGTGTGTGTGTGTGTGTCGGCACACACGGCCTTGCATTATGCCGTGCTAACGCATAACAGACTGTTTTAAAATTTTGAGACACCTCAGGAATGTGTCTGCTGCCTTCCTCCCTCTCTCTCTCTCTCTCTCTCTCTCTCTCTCTCTCTCTCTCTCTCTCTCTCTCTCTCTCTCTCTCTCTCTCTCTCTCTCTCTCTCTCTCTCTCTTTCTCTCTTCCTCTTTTTCTGGTCGGTCTCCCAGTCTCGCGCGCTCGCCCGCTCGCCGCCTTTGGCTATCCGGAATTAATTACTTTAGGGCGGCAATAAATAATGATTGATGGCAATCTCTGGATGCGGTCGTGTTGTTGATCGCGGGGACTTGGTGATCGTGCCGGAAACTGGGTCCGTTCGGGATCTCGCCCTGTCCGGCGATGGCGTCGAAGAGCCCGCGCACGCGCGCGAGGAAATTCGGAGAGGTCCTCTGGCCCACTGTGCCGCGCGCGCCGCTGTAAAACGTGTTTGCGTTCCGGATTTGTAGTGTAGTGTTGCACTGTGTTGCGCTGCTGCAAAGCCAAATAAGTCGCTTAGTGTCCGTGGGCCCGATAGAATGTGGAGGGGGGGGGGAAGGGACATTGGCAAATATTTAACGGAAGGGGAGGGGATTTCAATCATCATCCCGCCGGGTCCGCTGTGCACTGCCCTGCAAACACTCGAGGCGTTCATGCAGTGCCGCCGGACGGACGGACGGACGGACGGACACAGCTGTGTTGACCGTGCAGGAGGGCGGACTGGATCAGGGAGCAGGGATCAGGGAACGCAGCAGTAGCAGTGGATGAGAAGTTTGGCGCTGGAAGCGGCGGCGCCTTCGACGGGGCGCCTTGCCAAGAAGAGGCGCCGCGCAAGTGGAAAATATTGGGCGCGTTTTCCCAGCACAACACTGAAAAAATTTTTTGTAGTCAAATTCCTATACATGTATATGAAACAATTCACATATACATGTATACGAATATTACCACACACTTGTACGGCAATTTTCCTATACATCGGTATGGCATTATGACTATACGTGTATAGGCGTTGCCCTATCTGTTGTGCAGGATTTTTCCTATACATCGGTATAGCAGCTTTGCTACGCATGTATAGAATTTCTCGGATTTCCCGAAAAAGAACGCAAATTGTGCAAGCCGTTAGGCTGTGTTGACGTTATCATATTCTAACTAATCATGACTTGAGGTGCAGCCGGTCCGCCAATCTGACGAAGTCAGACCACTACTTGTCCTCCCATGGTGAAGGGGGACGTATCAGAGTCAAAAAATGTAGGCAGCCGAATTGCCACCCGACTATCTCACACTCTAGGAAAGCGCGTGCCTCCCCACCCAACGAAATTCCTAACCGTAGCTTCCACCGAGAAGTAAGTCCGTAAAAACGATACTTGCGCCATCTAGCGGATCATCTGGGTTACAGACATAGAAGCAGCTTTGCGACTTTTGTCACAAGTGAACAATTAATCGCATTGGTTCCCATTATTTGCACAAGTTACAAAAATTTGAATCTCTGCTAAAACACTTCAGAACAAAATCTTTTTTTTTCAGTCAGTCATATTTCTATGCACGGGTTGGAAAGTTCCTATACATGAATAGGATTTCAGGGAGTTCCCATACATGGATAGGAATTTTCCTATACATTTTCGGCTTGAATACCAAAAAACCTATACAAATCGGAAAATTCCTATACATGTATCGGAATATCCATGTTTCCTATACATGTATAGGAATTTTGCTAGACCACTGTATTGTAAAAGTCCGATCATTTTTTACAGTGAAGCCGAGGCCGAAGCCGAAGCCGAGCCGAGGCCGAGGCCGAAGCAGCAGAGCGGGGTCAAAAGTTTAATGGCGCCGATTACTCGTGGTCCGCAGCGCTGATCCTGCGGCCTTGGGCGAACAGGCTCATCCCTTATCCGTGATCCCTGTCCTACGGGAACCCGCGGAACACAGCGGCCGGTCGCACGGGCAGACAGACAGACAGACAGCGAGGAGGTATTCAAGGTCCTCCATTCTGGAGCACTCTTCGGCCGCTTTACGCGAATCCTTTTCCGCCAGGACGATAGGAGGCGAGGGGTGAGCGTAGCGTAGCGAGGGTGGGGTGCCGGCCGACCCGCCGCCCCGTCGCTCTGTCTCTCTCGCGGCCCCGCGGCGCGCCCCGTGAGTGCGAGGGAGACGGAGTGTTGCATTGTAATGAGTGCTGCATCATCCCGCTGCGCTCCGCGGCCCCGAGGGACGCCCTGAGTGTGTCCTGCAGGTCCTGCAGGTCCTGCAGGACCGCCGCCCCGCTGCTGCAGCGGCCTCCCCCTGTTTGGCCTTTACGACGGTCCATCAAAAAGTTGGGGCATGTTTATGTGCCACATGGGCTCTCTCTCTCTCTCGCCAGGTTTATCATTCGGTGGCTTGCTGGAACCTTGCAGGGACCGCTGCGGTAAAAACACGAGGCGAGCCTACTACGTCAGTTGCCCACTTCGCCAGCAGATTTCGCCAGTTTTTTTTTTTTTAGATAACACTTTTTTATTTTTTTTTGCCATATCTGTTAAAGCGCATGGTCCGGGGAAAATTGAGGCTAAATTGAGCACGTGATGGGTGGTTGGTTGCAGCTTGGTCTTTAACCCCTTTAGTGTCTGTGGACGTCCGGCCGCCCCGCCACACGGCCTCGGCCCCGTTAAATCAACGCCTCTAATAAATTAAAGTTTCATATTTCTATGAGGGCCTGCCGCCGCGCCGCCGCGCGGATCCGGCGGCAGGGCCTGTCTTCCCCTTCCCACGCCGGGCCGCGAGCCAGGCAGGGGCAGCATTCTCTAGGCAGGACCAAATTAAGGGCCATCCTGGAACCACGTAACGTCCCTCTCTCTCTCTCTCTCTCCGCGGGTTGAGATGTCGGCCGTCACGGAAAGCCCTTCGGATTGGGTTTCCCCCGTTTTTTTTTTTTTTCATGCCTTCATTGTTTCTTTCTTTCTTTGCCGTGTGGGTACCTACCTGGCGGCCGCCGCCTGTTCCGGATGGGATTACCGGACTTATCGTTATGGAAATGGGGCACCGCCGTGGCCGCGTAGGGCCAGCTGCATGAATCAGAGCATCGGCCTAGTGGGCCGGCCAGCCCCGCCAGCCCCGCCAGCCCCGCCAGCCCAGCCAGCCAGCTGTCGGTGTCCAATGCCGGCCTCCTCCAAGGCACAGTGGGCCAGAAGACCGCGAGAGGCGGTCTCCCGGTCGCGTTTTGAGCTCCAGAGTCGCTGAATGGGACTCGAACCGAACGTGCGACCCCACCAATGGATTGCTCGTTCGGAGAGCAACTTTGACCGGGATTTCGACCGCCTCCACCGCGGTCTTCTGGCCCACTGTGCGTCGTCGGCGTCGATGGCGCCAGACCCGTCATCACTCACATCACCTGTGGCGCTGGTCTGCGTGCACTCGCTCCGTCTCGCTCGCACCTCACTGCAGCGGTGCGTTGGGACGTCAGGGCGCCGTGTCGTTGACCCACATTCGCGTAGGTGTGTGTGTGTGTGTGTGTGTGTGTGTGTGTGTGTGTGTGTGTGTGTGTGTGTGTGTGTGTGTGTGTGTGCGCGTGCGTGTGATTGCGCATGTGTGCGGTCGTGGTTGGGGTCCTTCATTAAATTTAGTCGGGCCTGTAATGATATGGAGTCAGGAAAACGACGGAAAGAGCAGAGAGGAGCAGGTTAGAGAAAACGGCAGTGGGGGGGGGGGATCGTAATGACGGGCCACTTTTATCATTAGAGGCGCGTGATAATTGTCGCCCCGGTGTTGCCGTGAGTCCTGCAGCACCAGGCCACACTGTCGTCCTTTGTCATTAGGGCCGGGTAATATTCAAACAAAAAAAAAATTCTGATGAAAAAAAAATAAATGTGACAGTGCATTAGTGTTGGCAGTGTGCTCCAATCTATTTTTATTTTTTAATGTGACTGTTCGCCCTTCGCATCGGAAACACAAGAGATTAATGCAGATGGAAGCCGAGAGCGCTTCGCGTGTGGGTGCCGGGGCAGTGGCGGTGTCGGTCTGCATTCGCCGCGCAGCCCTGTGGCGCGCTCTGGCGCCCGGAGGCGGAACCAGCGGGGAAGTGGCGGCGGAGGAGTGCATCCTGGGTAACGAGCTTCATCCGGGTGCTGCCCAAGTAGGCCGCCGCCTTGGTGTTCGCGGCCACCTTCACACACACACACACACACACACACACACACACACGTGGGCCGTGCGTAGAGGGCGTTTGTCACGCGTTGTCACGGCGGCCTATCTCGACGGCGCGGCGGCGGATACGCGTGTTTCGGGAGCGCGGACCGTTTGGCTCGATACGCGCGCCGTCCGCGGCCGCGACTCGCGACGCACTAAGCACGCGGTTTTATGAGTCACCCACATAAATTTGTAGAGGGGGGGGGGTCTGACAAAGGGGTGGGGTGTCAGCACTGTGTCAGTCCGCGGCGCTGACTCACAGGGGGTGTGCGTCAAGGGTGGCCCGTCGCGGGGGAGCACCGCAGGTCTCTCTCTCTCTCTCTCTCTCTCTCTCTCTCTCTCTCTCTCTCTCTCTCTCTCTCTCTCTCTCTCTCTCTCTCTCTCTCTCTCTCTCTCTCTCTCTCTCTCTCTCTCAGGCCCGCGCCCTGACCCACCGCACCGTGTCGGATGCGAGTTTGACGGACGTGGCCATGTTTTCGTTCCGATGCAACTCCATGAGGAATGGATTCCTTCGGGACGCGGCCTGTTGTGGGCTTCCCCCAGCGGATTGCAAGGGGACGGCGGCCCGCTTGGCGTCCTCCGCGACGCTGCCGCCAAAACGGCGCCAACACGGCGTCCTGGACGGCAGGGGGGCCGCCGACTGGGCCTCCGGTGGTTTTCCCCACCGCCGACTTGACTTAAGTTATGAAGGGCGTCCGAGGGGCCGTGCCGCGGCGTCGCGACGCTGAAACGGCGTCGTCGGCGTCGTCATGTATCGTCCGACGAGGCGACGCGTCGCCGCCGGGCGGAAGCGCCGCTTGGGGGGGAACTTTGTCCATTCTCCGAGGGAAGGCGCTATCGGGGCCACTTTTGCTGAGTGATTCACAATAACGCCTGCCACACGCACTCTCTCTCACACACTCATAGCCGCGGCTCCTTGCCGGCGGAGGTGGGGCCTTGCGGGTTCGAACAGCGTCTCTCTCTCTCTCTCTCTCTCTCTCTCTCTCTCTCTCTCTCTCTCTCTCTCTCTCTCTCTCTCTCTCTCTCTCTCTCTCTCTCTCTCTCTCTCTCTCTCTCTCTCTCTCTCTCTCTCTCTCTCTTTCTCTCTCTCTCTCACCCACACGGAGCGCCCCATGAGTGCGAGAGAGACAGCGGCTTAAGCGGAGCCGGCTGGTGGATCGTGAATCAGCGCCTTGCAAGTCCGTTTCCTTCCTTCCCTTACTTTTACACCCGCCTTCCATCATGCCTTCCTGCCCACTTTGCTCCCCGCCGCCATATACAAAAAATTGGGAAAAGAAATTGGAAAACGGGGGCAGGCTTTCCTGTGCCGGAGTGTCGGCGAGATTGATTAATGCAGCGGCAAAAAGGACTCCCGCCGCTAATTGCTCGCAAAGCCGCTCATATTGTTTCGGGAAAGTAATTCACCCCGCTCTGGTGTCGTGCGAGAGAGACAGATCGCACGCAGCGGCGGCGTCGCTCTCGTTGGCGTGTTGCTGGCACACCAGTGCGCGCGGCACTGGGTCGGCCTGTTCGCCCTTGCCCGCGGCCACTAGCAGCTTATTGCCGCGCGGTGGTTTGATTGACACCCGTGGACACCCCCACCACTAGCAACCCCCAGACTCCACCCTCCCCCACTGATTTGGAGTCCTCGACAACTTTGCCTACGCCGCACCCCTACTCTAGCCCACCCTCACCGGGCACACACACACACACACGGAGAGAGAGAGAGAGAGAGAGAGAGAGAGAGAGAGAGAGAGAGAGAGAGAGAGAGAGAGAGAGAGAGATAGACAGAGAGAGAGTCCTCCTCGTTGGGAATCGATCTAGTCGATTGGTGCATTGTCCTGGGCGCGTGCTGTGTTTCGCCAAATTTCGGACGATGCGTGCGGCCGAGCATCTGTTGTCGCGAATCAAATGGAGCCCTCTGTCTGTCTGCCTGTCCTTCCGTCTGTCCGCCCGGCCGCCGCCAAGTGTTGTGGCGCGGTGCGTGTAGTTTGGATCGCGCCACACACACGCGCTGGAATTTTGGTAATGAACCGCGCCGAAATTAAATTCAAATTCCTGGCGCGCGGGCATCGGGAGCATTCCGGCCGGCCGTGTGTGGGGAACGCCAAGCCGCGTCGACACTGCGAGGCCGATACGCACGCGAGGCCAGTGGACGCGGGTTCGAATCCCGCCGGCCGCACGGCGAAAGGAAGCCGAATGTGAGCTCCTCGAGGCCGCGCGTTGGAGCGGGCCGGAGGCGGCCGAGATATCCGGTGGGCATAAATAAAAATGGCGTTATTCCGGCCGGCCGGTCAAATCTCATCCCGCCGGCCAGAAATATGAGAATTCAGATTTTACGATGAAGGGCCCTGAGGGCCGAAGGGTCAGCCCTCGCCGCCTGGGGGTGGCTGGACTTGGAGCTGTGCGGGGCGGCCCCTCCCGCAACCCCGGAGAGAGAGAGAGAGAGAGAGAGAGAGAGAGAGAGAGAGAGAGAGAGAGAGAGAGAGAGAGAGAGAGAGAGAGAGAGAGAGAGAGAGAGAGAGAGAGAGAGAGAGTGCCGGCAGTACAGACGGTGGGGCCGTATCGGCCCGAATGCTTGATGAAGCGAGGACAGAGGCTCATGGAGCAGAAGACCTGTGCCGTGCTCCCCCCCCCTCCCCTCGCACTACTTGGGTCCCTGAACTGGCGTGGCGGCGCGGCGTGGGGTTGAAGGCCCTACTGCAGGTGGAGAGGGTGCCGCCCCATGCTTGCGTCGCTCCGTCTCTCTCGCACTCACGGGGCGTGCCGTGCGGGTGCGAGAGGGACAGCGCGGCGCCACACTCGCACGACCCGGCTTCTGCCTCGGTGTAGTGTACCCGCGGCCGCGCTCCATGTTCTCGTCGATGGTATTATTGGGCCGCTGTTGCTGCCGCCTTGTATGGCTTGCTAATGGATGCTGCAAACGTGATGAATTATTCACGCTCCACGTTGCGTGCACGCGCGTGCCCTGTCTCTCTCGCCCCCGCCGCCCACTGTGCGCCAGAGAGAGACGGAGGCAGTCACGTGGCCGGGGTATCAGTCTTCGTTAAAGTTTGCGTTGTTTGAGCCGCTCGGTGCAGCGCGCTGACTGGCTGCTTTGTCGTCGCTCTGTCTCCCTCGCACTCACGGGGCGGAGCGAGTGAATCAGCCCGCAGCGGCGCGCATTAAAAACGGGAGACTGATTCCATTTCAAAAAGGTCGCCGATTTTATCGTCGTCTTGTTGGTTGCTTGGCAACCCCGCGTGTGCGAGGAAGGGCCCGCGCGGTGGCTCGGATCTTTCGTCAATCGTGTCCGCGCTAAAATCCTGAAATATTGAAATCGCGTTTGGGTCGTCACGGTCACGGCGTGCGTCGGCAGCTCTCGGCTTCCCTCCGCGCGCGCGTGACGGAGGGCGCCACCTTGGTCACGTGACCCTCTGCGACCCGCCGCTGCCTCCAGATTCCCCCCCCCCTCCCTGCCTCCCTTCACTTCCAGCTCCAGCGCGAGACTGATCGGGTCGCAAGCCGAGTGAAGATTATTTCGTCATAAAACGGCGCCGCTGCGCTCGGCTGCGCATGGCTCTCTCTTTCTCTCTCTCTCTCTCTCTCTCTCTCTCTCTCTCTCTCTCTCTCTCTCTCTCCCTCCCTCCCTCCCTCCGGGGCATCGCCGCGCACCGCCGCTTGCGGCTGCACTGTCAAAACCACCGGCTGGAAACCATTTTCCAGGGCAGGGATCGGGGCTCTGCAGGCAGCTCCTTCCTTCTAGCGCGTTGCCTACTCCCAGCCTCCCCCCCCCCCTCTTTTTCCTCCTGGTTGGCCGACGGCGACCGATGAGATGCCGACGTCGGCGTCGTCCGTCCCACCGCTGCCGAGTCGCCTCATCCCGACGGGGATCACCGAGTCGCTTTAAACATGGACGATGATGTCTGCCCCTCCCCCCGCCCCCGGAGCCCCGAAATGGAAGACTCCGGGCTGCTGTGCTCGCCCCGCTCCGGGCGCGCTGACTGAGGGGCCCAGACAGAGGGGATTATGGTCCCGGCAGCCAGCAGGATGCTTCCCGACGGGGCGCTCTGTCTCCCTCGCACCCTTGACGGCACGCCCCGCGAGCGCGAGAGAGCCGGAACGTAGAAAGCGCCGCGTTCGAAGGCGCTTGTTCTATTCACTTTTACTCCTCCGTTTGCGAGGGCCTAAGGCCCGCCAGCCGGCCGCAGCGGGGCGGGGCGGCGGCGCCACCACAGATGCAGCAGTTTGTGCTGCCTGGCGCCAGGGCGGGGCGGGGCGGGGCGGGGCGGGGCGGGGCGGGGCGGGGCGGGGCGCACTGCGGCCTCCACCACTGATCCGGCCCGCATCGGGCTTAGGCGTTCACGGTGGTGGCCGTGTCGACCAGCAGCAACACTGTGCTTCCTGCCGAGTCAAGGAAAAAAGCGCGTTCCAATCCACCCTCTTAAAGTTTTCCACCTTCCACCTTTTTTTTTTTTTTTTGTTAATTCTGCTTGCTTGCTGATCCCATCTTGTCGTGTTGCAGGAGGGCCTGGAGCTGCGCGTGGTGGAGCTGGAGGCGCTGCTGGAGGCGGAGCGGCGGTGCTGCGCGCGGGAGCGGTCCACAGTGCAGCGGCTGCAGCGGCAGCTGGGCAAGGTGAGTGTGCAGCGCCGTGGAGGCGGGCCGCGCGGACGCAGCCACGCACGCACGCCGGCGCGGTCGCCTACCCGTCGGGCTGGAGTCCGTGGGCGTATCCGCCTGGCTGGCGCCCTCAACCCTTTGGCGCCCTTCCGAACCAAGGGCCGCGCGGAAATGAAGGGCCGGCCCTTTGAATGCCGCGGAGAGCCGAGATATTAACTGAAAATAAGGGCGGCGGGGGGGAATTACAATCAGGCAGCGCCAATCAGGCAAGCGGTCTGTTCTTCTCCCTCCCGGCCGCGTTTCCCTGATCCGTTTCTTTTAATGAGGAGAGCGGCGCCGCAAGGGAGTAAATTTTAAAAAATACATTTAAAAAAAAACAATCAAGTTGGAGGAAAAGTATATTTGCAGCCATCTTTAAGTGTACCCCTTGCCCCGCCACATTAAAAAAAATTGGCAATTTTTTTTTTTTTCAGTTTTGTTTTTAGATGTGTGCGTGTGTTGTGTCGTATATGTGTTGTTTGTTTCTCTGTGCGCTCCGTTTGCGACGAGACAATTAAAAAATGGCGGCATGTCGTCGTCCCTTTGACTGCTCGCCTCTCGCCGCGTGCTTTTAATTTCGCAGCGCCACACCTTGACATTCTTTGCCTCTTTATTATTTTGAGTGTCTTTTTTTTTGTAGGGGGGGGCTTTTATTGGAGGCTCTTTTTTGTGGCAACTTTCTTGTTTGTTGTTGTTGTTGTTGTTGTTGTTGTTTTTCCTGTAAGGGCCCCTTGGTGACTTCCTGCTGATATCCTCAGGAATGACAGCACATCCAGGACAATGCTGTTCTTTTCCTCCTTCTTTGAGACCGTCCTCCTAATTAGAAACGACACCGTCGAAAACAACTGCGCGGCTTTGATTTTTCGACAACAACTTTCCCTTTTGGTGGAGGTGAACCCGTGCCGGCAGCAGCGGCAGCCGTTCCGAATCGCCCACCGTGCGTGCGGACCGGCGCCGTTCCCCGCAGATGCCGAGGAAGAGCGCCGCGCGAACCCTTTAAAGAGCCCGATCGACGATTTGTGGGGCCGAAGGCGAGCCGAAGGGGTGGGCCGAAATTTAATAACAGTGGGAATGAGATGTTGCCTAAACGCCGCGCCGCCGCCGCACCGCATAATCTTGTTGGAATTAAATTGGATTTATTCCGCGGTCCGAATAAAAAGTTATGGAAGTGTTTGCGGCAAAGTGGGATATTTACACCGCCTGCAGCGCGCGCCTCGCGCCTCTCGTCTGGAGTTAAAGTGAAGTGCGCTGCACTGGAAGCGATGGCTGCCCTCAGTGTGGTGCACGGTGGGCCAGAGGCCTCCGCCGGTCTTCTGGCCCACTGTGCTGCGGGTGCATAAGTTACCCGCGCCCCCCACACCGGCCCATCGCCCTTTTTTTCCCCTTTCCCTTTCCAGTCGATTTTGTTCACCCTCTTCTTCGGCCCTTCACTGTGAAAAAAAATTATTCAATAAAACAAATTTGTGGTAGTCGTTTTGACTGATCCTCAAGCGAAAGAAAAGAACTATCTCCTCCTTTCCTCGCGGGTTATTTGTCCGACATTGGCGCGCGGGCTGAGAGCCACGTGGTCCTGCCGGAGTGGCTGCCGTGTTCCGTCTCTCTCGCACTCCTGGGGCGGTCCCACGTCCCGCTGTGCGGGGGCGACGGAGATGGCGCTATAGGCGCCGCCGCTGCCAATATGCACGAGTGCTGTTGCATATCGGGATGGGCCCGGCCCGGGCCCGGGGGGCGGTGGACTTCGCAGGCGTAAACCCCGCAGATTTTCCTTTATGGACGCCTTCTTTCTCTTTTGCTCTCGCGCTCACGTGCGTGTGTGTGTGCGCGCGCGCATGGCGCGTTCCTCATGTATTGAAAAGTGTCCTCAAGTGGAGCTGGGTCTGGCGGGATCGGGCGGGGGCGGATGGAGTAGGTGGCGGATCGATGGCTCGCCTCGCCACCCCTTGGCTTGGCACCAGGTGCCGCCCTGGGCTGCCTGCAGCCTGGAGGGCCCTGTTTATAAGCAGACGACGCAGACGGACGGACAGACACACAGGCAGACACACAGACAGAGGGACGGTCGCAGCGCCGTGCCGTCACTCGGTGGGAGTGCTGCGGGTTACCGTTCCCTTCGCGTTTCCTTGCTGCTGTTGGGACCGAAATACATATCTCGGCGGGGCGGGGCGGGCCGGCGGAGCCCAGGCGCAGCGCGTAATGAACGATTAGTGCCCAAGTTGGCCCCACATTTGCCACGCCGCACCACCGCCGTGACGCGAGGGCTGCGACCCGCTGAGTTGCCTGTAATTAGGGTTGCCCGTCTGTCTGTCTGTCTGTCCGTCCGTCCGCTCCCCGCGGTGGTCTATCTCTGTCCGACGTGTCAGCACGTATGGACGCGGCATCCGTCACCAGCTGCGAAGCGGGTCGGGTACCTTCCGCCAAACAAAACAGTCTCGTGAAAAAAAAAAGAGGTAAAAATAAAACGGGGAAGAGTGTGTGGTCGAAATAAAAGACTCGTGTGTGTGTGTGTGCGTTTGAACCTTGGACCTCGCCGCTGAGACCGTTTTCTACGCAATCCCCCCTGCTCGTTAGACAAGGAGGGGGAGTGTCGGGGGCCGGCCGGCCAGTAGGGCGGAGAGCTGGAAAATAGAGAGAGGGAGTGATTGATTGCGGAGGAGCGTTGCCTGACTTGAAATAACACGAAAGCCGTGGTAATTGAGTGCGTTGTTGATTTTGGGTCGTGCGCGTACACTGTGCAGAGGGTGGCGGGGCCTGCATGCACACTGTGTGCTCGGCGCATTGCGTTGACCTGTGCAATCTGCTGCTGGATCCGGGTTGTTTGGGCCCTGGAGCCGGTCCAAGGCGTGTCCGAGGTATCTCACAGTGAAGGGTTAATGGGGCGTGTTGACTCCGGCAGCCCCTCCAGGGCCTCCGGGGCTCCGGCCTTCCAGCCCGGCCGGATTTCTGGGCTCCATCTCTGGTAAACAGGAGTCCGCCGCTCGGGGCCGCGTCCTTTAAAATCAGATTGCCGAATTTTTGGCGCGTGCCGCGTGTCCCCCTCGCCTCGCCGAAATCGCTTTCCCGCTATCCTTTCGGCCGGCGGCCGTCCAGCGTCACTCGAGATCCAGTCCGGCGGCCGAGGTGGGGCCCACTGTGGGGCCGTGGGGCCGCGCAGAGCCCCGCCAGCCTCACGCCTAATTTACGATCGACGCGGTCCTCGGAGGCGGGCGATAGCGCATTACACCCTGCCTTGCGTCCTCCGGCCCCCGGCCCAGCCACGCAGTGGCGGAGCTTGTCCAGGCCGCCGCCTCCAAGACAATGACGAGGAGCCGGGCCTTGCCTTGGCTCCAGCCACGCCGCCTGCTAAATCTCCCCCTCTTTGGGGCGCAAACTGTCTGGGCTGCCCGGCCCGGACCCCCTTCCCCGGTGCGCGGGTTGGAGGCCCCCTACCCCGTCTCTGAATGCTGTTTGTCTCGGCGATGGTCGAGACTCGACCTGGCGTCCGCGGCCACAAAGCAGAGGTCCCCTGTCTGCAGACACCGAACTGTAAATATTGTATGCAGCTAATGCTGTGTGCATCGTGGCTATGATTGCTGCTACTCACTGTCCCAAAAGTAAATTCAAATCGACAAAATTTTCGTTGAATCGACCAAAAATTTTCGTCGTTTCAGGGGGTGACTAAATGTTTTAGTCGCTTCGTCTGAAAACTAGTCGAAATGACGAAAAAAAAGTTCTTTTGACCTAAAAAAATCAGTCGAGTTAACTAAATTTTGGTCTAAACATCCAAAATTTAGTGACCCCGGGAAACGACATTACATTTCTCTCAGTGCTGTATTCAATGTAGTGCACCAAAACTCTAGACCCGTCCGCCTGCGCTGGTCTTCTGGCCCCCTGTGCGACGCTGCCACACTCCGATCATCATCTCGACGGCTATCTTGTTTCTCTGTCTGGTGCGGCGCGTCGTCGTGGAGGGGGCGGCGTCGGGGCGGCGTCGGGGCGGCGTCGCGACGCCGGGGACCTCGACGTCTCATTCTCCACCTGACGAATGACCCGCCGCTCCATCCCCTTGGAGTGCACGACGGCGGCGGCGGTCGGGGCCGCAATCCCGGAGGAAGCGATCAGTACCGACCATTCCTCTGCCATTTTTTCCCACCCCTTCTTCTTCTCCTCCTTCTCCTTCTTCTCCCTGTCCTCCTTCTCCCCCTTTGGATGCGTTGTTATCGTTAACGAGTGGCCGAGTGGCCCAGCGACTACGAGAGCCCACCCATCATCCGTCGGCGCCCACATGTCCGCCCGCCCCTATCGTCCTATCGCGCAGGATGCTCGATGGTGTTTCGCGCACACCACATTTACCTCGTCGATACGATAAGCCAGGAAATGGCCGGACAAGTGAAACGGAACAAATAATGCGGGCGCCCGCGATTAGAGTGGCGAACGACCCGGCCGGCGGTTCGAATCCTCGTCGAATTTTTCTCCTTTTTTTTCGCTGTCGCTGTGTCGCAGGGCGCCGAGGCCGGCGACAACATCTCATAATCGACGGATATCGGCCGCCAAACTTGCAGTTTTCGGTGTGGACCTTATGAGTATTCATAGGGCTGCGTCAGCTGCCTCCTTCCCCCCTGTCGCTGGCGCCAGTGCGGGGCGGCCAGTCTGGGGGGAGACTGGAGACGGGGTCCGAAAGGGGCGTCTCCCTCTCGCAAAAGGCGCCCTGCGTGGGTGCGAGAGAGACAGGACGCAGGGCAAGCGAAGGGCAGCCCGCCTTCATGTGTCATCCGACTCCCGGGCAGCAGCCCTTCTTGTGGCCCTCCCAGTGGCAGGGGCGCTGTGCCAGGGGCCAGCAATCTCCTTTCTCTGTCAATCGCAATTCTTTTAACCCCCACCCCAACACACCCCCGACGGGGACTTCACTTGAGTAAGTTGCACAACCACAACACTTTTCACCTGTTAAGTGACATTCTCTCGATGGACGGGCAGTTCGTCACCAACGCGGGATTAGTGGTCCTGCCTGGGACCTTCCTCCACCTTCACCGCCCTGCTCCGCCCACTGTGGGGGCGTCACGGCCCCCACTATCTCGATCTGAATCCATTCCATTTGGCCTTACCCCTTTCAGCACGCGGGCCACCGCATGGACCTCGTATCTCGCCCAATGTTTCACGAAGACCATTCCATTTATTCACTGGCTGCCCGTTTAAAGCGGATTTATCGGACCAAATCTGCCCGTTAGGCGCCTTCACTAAGACCGCACTCTGTGTGTGTGTGCGTGTGTGTGTGTGTGTGTGTAGGGGGCGCTATTTTCTGAGGCCTAAAGAAAGAAGGGCGAGGATTCGTAACACCTACCCCCTCTTCCGCGACTGTACTCTCCGCGGCGTCCTGCCCGCGGATCCCCGCCGGCGGTCCCGGTTGCTTTCAAAAGACGCGCCATTTCATTTCCGCCGCGGCTTTTGGACGCCTTTTGTTGTTTTGGTGGGAAAACAACATTGAAAATCTGGCCGCGCGCCTCTCTGCGGGATGAGTCCTCCTCCCCTTAGTTCGCTGTTGTGTCTCTGTCGCACTCACAGGGCGTGCCGAGAGAGAGAGAGAGAGAGAGAGAGAGAGAGAGAGAGAGAGAGAGAGAGAGAGAGAGAGAGAGAGAGAGAGAGAGAGACTCTTCGGAATCGGTCTGCCGCTCGCTCGGTGCGCGTAACGAGCAGGGAGTGGTTGGACAAAGACAGCGGGCAGAGAAACAGAGAGGGACAGACGCCAGCGTCCACCAGACCTTTGTCATTTGCGAGTTGCGAGCTCCCCCGCGGTGTTGTTGTTGTTGTTGTTGGTCCTGGTCTGGTTAGAGCGGCCCCGGTCCGAACGTGTCCTTTACGACTTCCGCCCGCTGATGGATGCGTAGGTGAGGGTTGGTGAGGGGAGGCGGCCGTCGCGCTCTCTCTCGCTCTCGTGAGGCGCCCTTAGGTATGAGAGAGAGAGAGAGAGAGAGAGAGAGAGAGAGAGAGAGAGAGAGAGAGAGAGAGAGAGAGAGAGAGAGAGAGAGAGAGAGAGAGCTCCACTGCCGCTGGGAGTTCTCGCCGCTGCACGGTCGCATTGAATGCCATTTAAATGCTCCCCTCTGGTTGGCTATTCGGGGCACGGGCAGCAGGTTGGGAGCGAGATGGGAACCGGCTATGGGAGCGCACGGTGTCATTTGTTGAAAGCTGTCGAGGGTGGTCACGACCACTGCCTTGTCTACCCTGGAGGCGCTATCCGCACTCCGCCTTGCTCCTGGCTGACTGCAAACTGGAGCCTCCAGCAGCTCTCTTCCCGAATGATGCATGTGAGAAATGAAAAGAAAATCGTCAAGGAGAAGACCGAGCAGTGTTCGAACGCGGGGCTCCGCCCTGGCCAGGGCCCTGGCGTCCCCGGAAAGAGGACGCCCGCGTGCTGTGCGGGTCTGGCTGGCGCTGCGGAACTGGGGCGCAATCTGGAAGTTGTTGGTGAAGATCCCGGAAACAGTGGCGGCGACGGCGCCGGGGACGACGGGGACCAGTGTCAACTGTCGCCTCGCTGCGAGGCTAACTTTGGGGTCCGCGGACGGACGCGTTCCGCGTTGTCGCGATGCCACGTCGCCCCGTCGGCACCGAGTTGGTGCTGCAACGCGAGCTGCCCAGTATTGCCAGGAGGCATCGAGGATGTGCAGATAACGCTGCACGGGGCGAGAGAGAGAGAGAGAGAGAGAGAGAGAGAGAGAGAGAGAGAGAGAGAGAGAGAGAGAGAGAGAGAGAGTAGTAGGGGCGGGTTGAACGGCGCGGCCGACAGGGACGCCGGTGACTTAGTTTCCGGAGGAAAAGGGGTAGGGCGAGTGACGGAGAGAGAGAGAGAGAGACGACAAGTCGGGCCGGAACCCGCGCCAGGAAGGGCGTGGGTTCGAATACCGGTGGGGCGGGTGCCGCCGGTGCGGTTTTCGGCCCCCGGCGCTCGCAGCGACTCAGGACTAGCCTCGCGCGGGTTGACGACTCTAGACTTTGCATGCTAATGTCCCGAGGCCATCTTATTTAAGGGCCTGTGCCGCCTGGGGCGGTGCAGCCGCCCGTGGGAGATAAGGTCAAGTCAGCGTCTGAATGAACGGAGGGTGGCGCCACTCACACACACACACACACACACACACTCACGTGTGGCCGCGGCGCGGGTACCCTTAAAGGGTAGGGGTACGCGCGGGTACAGTTATGCCCTGTGCGGTGATGATAGCAGGGGCGTCCCCGTCGGGGAGAGCGGTGCGCTGGGAGCGGGTCGTCGGAAGTACAGTCGGTTCAGCAACGCGGTGTGTCGGGTACCGTCCGGCGCGCAAGCCGAAGCGTAAGCGTGGCACATGAAGGCCGGCGCTGTGTTGCGCGCTCCCCTCGCGGCTTTAAAGCCCGTAGGGTGTGGCCGGTCTAGCCCACCCCGCCCCGCCCCGCCGCGCCCCGCCGCGCCCCGGGCTGCACCGCAGGGAGGGTGGTGCACCCCGCCCTGCTGCGGTTTGGCGGGGCTTCCTCTCGCCGCGCCCCGCCCCGCCCCGCCGCTGCGAGGCGGCAAGACGGCATTGTCAAAACACGGCGTGGTGTTGAAGTCGAGTTGAAGCAGCAGCCACAGGTTTCTCATAGGGATCTTTGTGGGGCTTCGCAAGTTTCTTGAAATATTTTCGACGCGTCGGTAGAGAAACGCGCTTGCCTTGGGTACGCCAACGCGATACAATTATTTTTTTTCACCCGGATCCCGTTTAGTTTGATTCATTTGAAAGGATGTACCCACGCCTATTTTTCCGCTCCTTTATTTATCGTTCGTATTCCATGTTTTTCCACTAAACACGTTCCCTTTACTTGATGTTTTTTTTTCTAGTGTAGGCAAAGGCGTCGTCGGTGGGCGCTCGCATTCCTGGCCGCCCCTTTGAGCGCTCCGTGTCTCGAGCCGCCGCGCCTCGCCGCGCAGAGACGTCTGTGTCCACCTCCCGATGGCACGCCCGCCCCACCTACCCCACCCCACCGCACCCCGCCCCGCCCCGCCGCAGGCTGGCCACCCTTTTTCCGGCTCGCGGCCAGCCAGGCTGTTTGGCGATTTTTAGTCCGATTTGCATCCCTTTGGCGGTGTCCGAGGCCGTGGAGGTCCCCTTCCCGCCGAGGCCGTCCGGCTCCGCTCCCCGCCGGGCGTAAGTAATATCTCGGCCGCCCCTCGGATGGCCTCGCCCCGCCCCGCCCCGCCCCGCCCCGCCCCGCCCCGCCCCGCCCCGCCCCGCCCCGCCCCGCCCCGGCGCGGGCCCGGACTCATTTCCCATATTAACGGCCGAAACACACAAGTCCCTCCCCACGGCTTTTTACCGGAGTGGACGTGGCACTGCGCTCATCCCACTCATTCATCCGGCCGCCACTTCACCTGCTCGCCGGGGATCATGCCGACAAAAAGTGCCAACTTTTTTTTTTTTTTGAAAACAGCTGTATATTTCATACGATTTAACAATATAATAATAATGATAGTAACAATTGAGATAAAAGGGTTATAAATATTCCTGAAGGTCTTCACATTTGAGATCACTTATTTAGCATTATGCTCTACGACGCTCTGCTGCAGGTTGTCCTGGTGCGGGATGCATATTTCCATCGAAATGGGTTCTGCATCCCGCATAGCCGACAGTTCCTGCAACAGAGAATCGGTGCATTAAAATTCTTAAAATAACAGTGGACACATAATGGCATTAAAATCTTTCAATGAAACTGAGCTAAACAAAAAATTTTTAAAAAATAATTAAAACCAGTCGATTTAATGGCGGACCCTCGAACCGCCGCGGGGCGGTGACTGAGCGGCCCCGCGGCGCCTTCACTGGAGGTGTTCCAGCGGGGGTGCGTCAGGCAGCCAGGCAGGCAGCCAGGCAGCCAGGCAGGAGGCCTCAGAGGAGAGGAAGGGTGATAACCAAGTGAGAGTTCTAAACAAAGAGCCCCGAGGCTATCACAACATTGTTGGCTGCAACTTGCCCGGCTTGGCCCCACCCGCATAGCGGAGCATAGCGCGGTGGCGCTGCAGTCCTTCTCGTCGTCCTGTCTCTCTCGCTCTCACGCGGGACGCCCCGTGAGTGGGAGAGAGAGAGCGAGTCTGCTGGCCCCACACAGTGGAGGCTCCGGCGAGGGCAGCGGACGCAGCGAGCCGAAAAAAAAAGTCCCCGGCCTCGCAGGGCCCGTCAACCAACGAGGTGTTCGGATTTCAATGGACCCTGTCTCACAGTAATAGAGTAACTCGATTTCAAAATTGGATTTCTGTCCCCCGGGTACAGCTCCGCGCCGCGTCGAGCTTGTTGCTGCTGGACTCGTCGCTTAGGGGCGGGCCCTGAGTGGCCAGAGCTTATTCGCTTGGCGAGTGCAATTTGCAGCCGACACGAAAATTGGGCTGCGCGACGTAACCAAATCAATCCGGTCGTCGCGTCAATGTTGTCTTGACTGATGACTGCCTGGTGGATGAGTGCTGCTTCGCCACTCGCCGCGGCCAATCCGTTTATGGAGCAGCCAGCCCGGGGAGGGGAGGGGTGGTTTGCGGGAAAAGTTTTCCATGTTTTGATTGAAGCAGGTGGCTGGGCACTGAGGCGTGCGGCCGCCAGCCAGTCAGACGGGCATGCAGCCCGGTCGATGCGATGGGTGCTGGTCGGCGGATCGATCCCGGCCGAGGGCGCAGCGGCTGCAGCCTCCCTGGACCCACCTCAAGCCGCGCTGCCAACAGAGTAAACAGAGGAACGGCCGCTTGGCTTTGTTGTCGGCGTTTGCCTGCGTAGCGAGGTCGGTGGTCGCTTCAGTGCCGCCGACCCCGGGTTCGACTCCCAGCAGCGCCGGTATCCCCAGTCATTGTGTCTGCAGTCCCGCGCGTGAGGTGAGCCGACTGAGCGTGGTCTTCTTCTCCGCCGGCGTGTCTGTTACTTCCAGGCCGCTTGCCGACGGCCCCCGGCGTGTGGGCGTGCAGCGCACTGCCGAACTCGACTCAACCTCCTCTCGGCTTCTCCCCGCGCGTTGCGCACATCGTCCCCTCCGCGGCCACCCCGCCGCCCCCGCCGCCCCCGCCGCCCCCGCCGCCACCCTCGCCTCCCACCCCACGCGGCGCGGCGCCGAGCGCTGCCAGTGTGTCCGCGGCGCCCTCACCGAGAGGAACGCGACGCCGCGCGACGCTCCGAGACCCGCCGCCGGGGCGCCGCGACGCCAACGTCGTCCGAAGTGCAGTGGGCCGCACCAGTCGCACCGCCAGCGTGTGTGTGTGTTTGTGTGTCAACGGGCGCACCTGTGTCTGTGCGATGTAGCCGACGACGCCCCCGCCACGACGACGCCCCGCGACGCCCTGACGGACCGCCGGCGCCCCCCTGTGTTTATGTGTGAGTGTCTGGATTTTGGTTCGCTCTGGGGCTTTAGAACTTCCTTTATTGAAATCAGTATTTTGGAGCAAATTATTGATATTCGCGTGGAAAGTTTTCCGCGGCCGTCGTGTGAACGCCGAAGCAGAGAGGCGGCCAAGTCGCTCCGAGAGAGAGAGAGAGAGAGAGAGAGAGAGAGAGAGAGAGAGAGAGAGAGAGAGAGAGAGAGAGAGAGAGAGAGAGAGAGAGAGAGAGAGAGACGGCCTCTTGATTTTCTGCTCCATTTTGCAAGGCCGGCTTGGCGGGCCCTGGCGGGCCTAGCGTCAGTTGCTGGTGACAAAAGCAACATAACTCTCCCTCTGCCTGCAGCCCCCGCTGCCCCGGCCAGCAGCGCCACCTCTACACTGATAATGAAATATTTGCCGCGCCGGCGGCGACGCCCGCTGATTGCCCGGGTGGCAAAAAAGTGAAAGTGAATGGAAGAGGTCGGGAAGAAGATGAAATTCGGAAAAGTCCCGTCGCCATTATAGCTTGTATCCGGTGTTTATACGGCAGTCCGCCTTCACGTTGTTCCGCCGTCGAGTGCACGGCATGCGCAGTTTAATGCCAAAGTGCGTCGCACGCCTCGTGCAACTGGCACGCTACAGTGGGAACAAGAGGAATTATAAAATTTACAGTTGTAATAACCTTGCGAATGGAAGCATTGAAACGATGCGAGCCTGCCATCATAAGCGCCTGCTTGCACCCACAGCTGTTTAGGGCAGGGGATCGATGGTGGGGAACTCCTTTCGCCCCGCCCCACCCCGCCCCGCCACACCCTCGCGCACAACCACCCCGCCCCGCCTTACCCCGCGGGGGATCCCCGCAGCTCCGGAACCATTGGGTGCGCTGCCTCGCTGCCTCGCGGTCAAGGACTGTAGTCTTGCGGAAGTCTTGGGGCTTCAGAGGCCCCGCTCACCTGCTCCGCGCCTAGCACCTGTCACCCAATGTCCACCCGCTTGGCGCCCCCGCCCCACCCCACGCCACCCACCGGCAAGCTGTCGGCCTTTGTGCAAGTCACCCGGGACGATGAGAATGGACTGGTGTCCGAAGTTATGTCGGACCGACCGTCGAACATTCGGACGGCCGCTCGTCATCGTCATCCGGCGGTACAGTGGGCCGGGCACAGTGGGCCGGGCACACCCGACTGCCAAACCAACGATCGTGTTGATTTAATCCATGGATTGAATTGGGACAGTGTCATTCAAGGAACATGATTCGTAGCGGTTCCTCGTCTGGTGCGTTGCGTTTCGGAGTACAGATGTCCCCCGACAGATGTGGGTCTCAGGCACACGTGGCCCTTCCCGTGGGGCTCCTGTTGGGGCGGCCCCACGCCCCTTGAGCCCCGAGGAAGCCGCGACGCCCCCGAGCCCTTCAAGGCCTGCCTCCGGGCCGTGCCCGAGGACAGCCCCGCTGTGATCCGTGCCGAGGACTCCAGGAAGGACTCAGTTCAAATAACCGCGCTGTGGCGTGAATTCGCCGCCGGCGCTGGGGATCGAACCCGCGACCTTGAGTGCCGGCCCGCGATCAGCGATCCGCTCCACGCGCCGGGAGTCTCTCGCCGTCCGGAGTCTTGATTGTTGGCACCCGATCCGGCCGCCCCCGGGGCCGCAGCCTTCGCGCCGCGTCAATCCAGGTTTACACTCTCCCTTTGAACTGCAGGACGAGAGCGAGTCCTTAACGGGGTGGCGAGTGGCCCTCTCCCTTGGCCTCGCCCACGACGAGGCGCACAGTGGGCCGGCAGACCGGTGGAGGCGGCCGAAATCCCGGACGGCGTTAAAGCTCCAGAGTCGCTAAATGGGACTCGAACGGAGCGTGTGACCCCACCAAACGGATTGCCCTTCGAACGAGGAGCGGGCCGTCAGCGCTGGTCTTCTGGTCCACTGCGGGGCGGTAAAGGGCCGAGGCGCGGTGGCTTTGTCTGAGAGGCCCGCCGCGCCAGCTGTTGGCGGCGCGTTTAAATGCCGTGCCTCGTCCCGACCAGTCTCTGTCTCTCTCGCACTCGTGGAGAGCAGCAGCCCGGCGAGGGAGACGGGGCGACGGAAGCGCAGCCTGCCGCGGCGCACTGCACTGACTGCACTCAAACCGACCGCCGCCGCCCCCTCAGACGGCGCGGCGCCGCCCGGCACGGCGTCGGCCAGATGTGCCCCCTCCCCCCCTCCCCACCAACCCCGGCCGCCTTGGACGCCCCCGCGCACGCAGCCGCACGCAGCCGCACGCAGTGGGACTGTTATAGTGTCTGTTTCAGCCCGCGCTCCCCGCCGACGCACCACGCGTTTGTGTTCGTGTCGTCGCTGCCTTGGCTGCGGTCGGCGGCGGGCAATTCAACAACGGCCTGTTGGATCGGGTCGTTTTATTCATTCGGCGCGCTGAATTCGGGTGGGATTCGGTGGGCGGGAATGCACCTAGCCGGCGCCGCCCGCCCCGCTGTGCGAGGGCGCGGCGCGGCGCGTTGTCGTAAATCAACAGCTGGACGCCAACCCCACCCCCCAGAGGCCTCCACCGCCTTTCACTTTCACATTCACATGGCCGCGCCACGCACGACATCCTGGTGGGGTGCGACAGCCGCGACATGCAAGGCGGCATGCTGCTATGCCGCTCTCTCTCTCTCTCTCTCTCTCTCTCTCTCTCTCTCTCTCTCTCTCTCTCTCTCTCTCTCTCTCTCTCTCTCTCTCTCTCTCTCTCTCTCTCTCTCTGTGGGGTGGCCGCTCTGCCAGGGCCCCGTGTCCAGACTGCTCTGACGACACCACGGCCACCGTGTCTCATCTTGATTGGGCAGCCTTTGTGAACTGCTGCTCACACGCGCCCCGACCATTGCAGCAGTACACATGACATTGTGAGCGGCAAACATACGATACGGCTCTTGTCAGTGCTAATGCCCAGGTCCACACACTCACACACACACAGAGCGGACCCTTTCAGACCCTACGGCCCTTCAGGCCGTTGAGCAGCGGGACAGTGTTTGTTTGCCTTCCATTTTCCGAACCCATCACTCGGATTCTGGCGTCCAGTGTCCACAGTGCCCTCAGCCGGGCCCACGGGCTGGGGCGTGGCCCCCGATGGGGCATCATGGCCCTGTCATGTGTGGACCAATCATCATGAGTCTCGCGTGGCACGTGCGTGGCAGAGACTGTGTGTGTTTGTGTGTGCGTGTGCGCCGTGCGAATATAAACGCCACCACCTGCTGGCCAGCACGTCGCACGCACACACTCGCTGGGGGCGTTCCGACTCCCACTGACAAAGGCACACCCGCTGCATTTATTTTCCAGTGGGTGTATGCGTGTGAGTGTGCCGGCGGCAGGGTCCCGGGTTCAACTCCCCGCGGGGTGTTGCCGCTAATTGCTCGTTCGGATGCCGTACCGCGTGGCTTTTAGTGTTTGATGTCTGCAAAGGCCCTGCTCCCTTTTCCCTTCGGTTTGGCGGCCACCCTCGCGGCCCTTGCGCCCTGCCGGCGATCGAAGCGCCCTCTGTGGCGATGACGTCAAGGCACCTGGCGGGGCGTGGGGGACGCTGATATCGTTTTTCCAACTCGCACCTGGTATTTTTTTTCAAATTCGCACCTGGTATTTTTTTTTCCCAATGTGTGAGAGGAGGAGCGTGGGGTAGGTCACTGGTCACGTGGCTGGCCGTGCTACCCTAGCAAGGCGTGCGCGCGGTCTTCGGCTCGGCTCGCCCGGCTCGCTCGCAGCATCGTAACGTAGATAGGGCGCTGGCCTAATTCTGCCGGCGAGCCGTGTGGCCTCTAATCTAGAATGGCACTCGTAAAAGGGGGCTGGAACTGTGCGGCCTCGCTGGACGGGGCTGGACCGAGCGACCGGGCCGCACAGTGTGCGGGACAGCAAGTTCATTTCAGTTCCCAGTTTGATTGCAGGAACTCCTTGGCCGGGGCTCGTCCCTGGCGGACGGCGGTCGTTCCCACGTAACGCCCTGGAATTAGTTCCTCGGTAGTTCCCGCCCATCGCGCAGCGGAACGTAACGACGAGGCACAGGCCCGGAACAAAGGGAAAAAAGCCTGTGACCCGCATGCGCGGCCCAGTGCGGCCCGCGTACGTCCTTGAGCCCTTGGAGGCTGATAAGCTGGCCGCCCTGCGTCTGATTGGCCGCCCTGCCCGCGCCGAAGGGCAGAACGAAGGGCCGAAGCCAGGCAAGGGCCGCCCAGCGGACGGACTATAATCTGTTAACGGCTCGGCATGATTGCGCCACGGATAAAATTGATGACGATGGCAACCCGAAGGCAACCCGAAGGCAAACGCTGTCATAAGGGACCCCAGGAGGATGGCTGCCGTCGGTGTGTGTGTGTGTGTGGGGGGGGGGCGCTAGCGCACTGGCAAACGGCCTCGTTTACTGCCGCTACACTACGCGTCGCACGAGCCGACCAAACTTCGGCTGAACTCGCGTGAAATTGGCGCCAGAACCAGGAAGCGCGGTCAGGGAGAAATTTCTCCCGCTCATCACGGAGGTGGTCTTGGAGTTGCGGGGGAGGAAGATCTTTTCTTTTTGTTTTTTTTTTGTGTCCTCTATTTTCCTTCGCCCACACGGTGGGTGCGGCAGTGCGTGCGGGGCTGCTACCCAGCCTCATCCGACCCCCTCCCCCTTCCTGTTTGCTCTCAGCCGCACAGCCTCCGTGCTGACGTCGCCTTTTCGCGACGTCGTGACAAACCTCGAGGGCCAGCCCGGGTAGGAGGAAGGGAGAGGGCGAGAGAGAGAGCGCGCCTGATGGGTAGGCAATGTCGCGCACGCGTGTGTGGCGGGCCGGCCTACTCGGCTCTGCCACAGGCGGCGCACCGCTGGAGAAAGAATGCCACCCCGTTTTCCTCTCAGTGTGTTTGTTTTGTTTTCTTGTTGTTGTTCCTGCTGACGTGTTGTTGTTGTTGTTGCAGGCGGTGCGGCGCGATGTTGACCGCGAGAGGTACCTGCGGCTGGACTCTGCGGCCGAGGCGGAGCAGTGCAAGGCGAGGCTCGCCGCCTTGCAGCGCGATCTGGCCAGGTCAGTGCAGCACCACACTGCAAGGCCCCCTTGGCGGTGTAGGCGGCGCCGAGGGGCACTAGAGGCTGCATTGTGAATGTGAATAATAGATAGCCGCGTAAGGCCAGGCCTCTTATCAGCTGGGGGCCTCTTGGGGGCGGCGCGGAGTTCGTCACCTCGCCCTCTAGACCCAAGCACCTCGCGCGTCGGGCCCCCCCCCAAAAAAAAAAAAAAAAATCTGGGTGGGAGAGTTTGGAACGTGTGTTCGGAGTGAAGGTCTTAGGTCTTGCTTTTCCCTGGAATTTCCTGCCTTTCTTGCCGCAGCAGGGATACATGGATATGCAGGGACTGCGGGGAGGGCGGCGCGACGGATGTTCCTTCTCCGGGGGCGGTGGGGGCGGGAGCCCGGAGTCTCGGCGCCAGAGAATCGGGGGCAGCGGGGCCTGGCGGGGCCTGGCGGGGCCGCCGCCGCGCGACGCGACGCACAGAAAAAGCAGAGGCGCGAAATGGCCGTGGAGACGGGGAGCTCGGAGGAGCGGAGGGTCGTTGGGGCGGGGGAAGGATTTTATGCATTGATTTTGTCGCTGTTAACCTGTCACAGTGCTCTGTCCCAGTGACCCCCACGACGCCAAGCGCGGAATTCTCCTCGCCTCTTTCGTGTGACGGGTTTTTCATGGTTTCCGCCCCGGCGAACCATTGATTTCTCGTTATTTTCTGTGGCGCATCCAGCCCGCCTCCCCCTCCCCCTCCTCCTTGGACAGATATAAAAACCCTTGGCCTTGCTGTGCAAGCCGGGGCAATCGATACACAGGGCTTTGCAACCGGAAGCCAGCCGGTCCGATATTTTTGACGCCCGTGACACTCTACTCTGTGCGCGATGTATGACCTTCTCCTTTCAGTGCCTCTTTGTTATTCTGGGAACAGTCGCACAACTTGGCTGTGGCGAGCGCGGGAATGGAGAGCCGCTGAACCGGGGTGATCCTTTGGCGAGGACCCTCTCCTCGCCCAAGGCCGATGTTCCGATCACAGGGCCCCCCTGCCGTGCCAGGCACAGTGTGCCCCCTCCCCCCCCCCTCTCTCGGACCAAACTAATTAATTGGCACAGCAAGTCCGGCCGCCGCGCTCAAAGGACGGCGGGGGAGCGGAGGCAGGTGTGGTCACTTCTGAGGGAGGCCGGCCCGCCGGGTGGAGTGAGGGGGAGAAGGGAGGGGGACAATGATGATGATAATGACGAGGCCCCGTTATAGTTGTGTCTGAATTATTCAGCGAAGCCTATTCAACGGGATGGAATTCAGTGCGGACGGGATGGGCGATGGCCAGTTGGAAACCGCACCCCCCGCCGGACCGGGCCACTGCGCAGTTTGTGAAATTGGCCGCTGTAAACGTTCTGGTCCGATGGCCCTACGTGTTACTATCTCGGGTTCGAGTCCCGGCGGCGACAGATCTCGTTTAACATTTGAACCTCCCCTGCTCATTTGCTCATGTGTATTTCGTTTTTGTTTTCCGATTGAATCTCATTGTGTGTTCTTTTTCGCAGAATGGAAGAGGCCCTACGGTGCATGCTGCAGTACAAGACCCGATGTTCGCAACTGAAGCAAGATAAGGCCGCGCTCTCCGCGGCGTACGAGGTGAGTTCTCGGGTTCAACTCCCACCGCAGTCAGCCTTTTTTTTTGTTTTCTCTCGCGTTTTGGGTGAGATGTCCGTTCGTGGGAATTTTTCTGCTTGGCCGGGCGACGCAGGGCTGGGCAGGGCTAGGCGTTGGCTGCGTCCGCCTCATCTGGGGCCACGCCTCCGCGCCCCCTGTGGGGAACTCCCCCCGTGGCCGCGCACCTGGCCGTGCGGGCCGCGAGCCGCAAGGCACCGCAAGGGCGTTGCTGATGACACCGAAACACGTGACGAGCCTATTACGCCCCGCCGCCCGGCCGCACGCAACGCCCGCACTGTGCGTGCTGGAGATTTCAAAAAACTTTAAATCGTTGGCCTTTTTTTTTGCATTTTTTTAAAAAAGTAATGGCTTTTAAATTTTAACTTCTTTTTTTTTGGCTGAGGCGCGGCCCCCGAGTTGGACTGTTGTCGTTCGCCGTGCTTTCAACGCATCTATCACACCGGCCGTGCTGCCTGCTGGACGAATCCGAACGTTGCTGTCGCCCCGTCTCTGTCGCTCTCGTGCGGCGGTCCGTTCGGGTGCGAGAGAGACAGCTTGGGTTCCCCGCTGTTCGGCCTTATCAAGGACAGGAAATTGCTTGCAGCATGGCGATCATTGGGGCGGTGCTAGATGCTTTGTCTTTTTCGTGCCGCGATGTGTATACTCGTTTGTTTGTGTGTTTTTTTTGGGTTTTTTTTTGTATTTTTTTTTACGGCCGGATTTTAATCTTCCGCGCGTAACGTGTGAAAACGCCGACGAATATTTTGTGCCGGCAGACTGCAGGCAGGCAGGTAGTGGGCGAATGGAAGCGCCGAAAGGCAGAGGGGCTGGAAAAGGCCTAGTTTGATTTATCCAGGAGGCGGGGCTCGGGGCGTCCGGTCCGCCGCTGGAAGTGATGTTAGCGTCCTGGCGCGTCCCGCCGCCGGGTCACCTGGCCGAGTCCTCGGCGGGCCCACTGTGCGGTGCCGGCCGGACAGCTCGCTGCATAAATCTCACTTTATCAGCACTAGTGGTACCAACATTTCGCCCGCCGCCTTTTTTTCCCCTCCTCGCTTTTGCCCTCACTCTTTGTCGTGTGGTTGTATTTTTTTTATTTTTTTTTAAAGTCGCCGCCTTGTTTTGGCGCGGAGTGTACTCCGCGGATGGCGCGGCGCGGGGCGGGGCGGCCGGGCGAAACACCCGGAATAGGAGTTCTTTATCTCGAACAGCCACGTGGCCTTGCCGCCTCGCCGCCTTTTTCCTATATAATTCCGTTTCCTATTTTATCTAGCCCTGCGCGCACGCGCGTGCGGCGGCGCGGCTGGCCGGCTCCGAACTGTGTCGCTCTGTCTCGCTCGCACTCAGACTCGGGTGCGAGAGAGACGGCGCGACGAAGAAAGCCCTGTGCGCAGTGCTGGTGGCCGGCCAACTCGTCTCTCGTTCCTTTCTGTTTTTCCTTCTAATGAAGGGGCTGTGCGTGGCCGAGGCGGAGGCGTGTCGGACAGGCGCCGCCCGACACCTGCCGGCCTCTGCCGCCCCCGAGGGGCCTCGCCTGTGCGTGCACGGCCTCGGCCCGCCGGTGCGGCCGGCCCCGCCAGAAAGTCGTGTAACTGAACCGCAATTTGGCGGCAGTTGTTCTGCTTTCGGACGTTTCGGACGTGTCGCCAGAGAGTCATTCGTATTCGGCGCGGCCGGCCGGCCTGTGGCACCGCGGCCCGCGGGGGGCGCCGGGGGCGGTCAGGCGGGGCCCGGCGGGGGCACCGCGTCCACCGCACTGCGCCACGCGGGGCTGGGGGGGCAGGGAAATGGAGGGGGGGGGCATTTTGACACTTTCGCTCCACTTTCAGTTTCATTTCGGTAAATTGGTCCGCGCGGCGAGTTTGAGTCACGACTGCCGTCTCGCTCGCTCGGTCCGGCGGTGTAACGAAATTCCGTGTTTTAGGGTCCCTGGCCGGCGCGGCGCCAGTAACTCGCCTTTAAAATTGAATTCCTTTCCGGGTTACGGCTCACAGTGGAGCCGCGCGCTCCCCCTCCCCCTCAACTTTCAGCGATATATGAAATAAGTGCGCCGTAAATAAGCTTAGACGAACGCCATTTTTGCTGGTGTGGAGGCGATGCGCTTCTTCCCCGGGAAAGTCTTGCCGTCTCGAGGATCGTGCGTGGCCGCGAGGCGAAGCGAGGCGGGGCCAAACTGGAGCGAAACATTTTAATGATTCATGGCGGTATGCATTTCAGGGGAATGAGCTGCCATGAAGGCTATGGCCAGGCCGGCGCGCCGAGCCAAGCGCTGTGATATTGGATGGAGGACGCGGCGGCGACGCGGCGCCCACCCGAACTGGGTCAGTCGATGGCCGCAAACAAACCGCCTTGTGTTCATCGGGGTGTTGTTGTTGTTGTTGGCAGGCCCGGGTGCAACAGTGCCAGACGACCATCAGCAAGCTGAGCCAGGAGAACGAGGCGCTCAAGAAGCAAGTCAAGACTTTGGAGGCGCAGGTGAGTGGCGGGGGCTGCACTGCCCAGTGGGCCGGGCGCGGGGATACTGTCCCGTCGAGCTGGCATGGCCGCCGGGATGCCTACCCGCCCGGTCACAGGCGCGGAGCCGTAGAGCGCGGGCCGGCGGCTCATTGTTGTTGTTGTTGTTGCTGTTGCAGCAGGGCGGCGGCGCGGTGCAGCAGGCCTTGCTGGAGAGGCTGCGCGCGGTGGAGTCGGACAACCGGCTGCTGTCGTCCGAAGCGGAGCACCAGCGGCGGCAGTACGAACGCTGCCTCGACGATGTGGCCAACCAGGTGGTGCGGGCGCTGCTGTCTCAGAAGGTGAGTCGCGCCTCGCGATGGAGGCAGTCAGCGAGGCCATCGGTCCGTCT
The DNA here is from genome assembly GCA_030522485.1 of Stenchaetothrips biformis. Taxonomy (NCBI): domain Eukaryota; kingdom Metazoa; phylum Arthropoda; class Insecta; order Thysanoptera; family Thripidae; genus Stenchaetothrips; species Stenchaetothrips biformis. Next base: position 7,906,559 of record CM060099.1, read on the forward strand.
AACGCCTCTGCCTCCTCCGCCAGGGCCTGCGGGAGGAGATCGGCGCCCTGCAGCAGCGGATCCGGGAGCTGGAGACGCAGAACCGCGCGCTCACGACGCTCCTGGTGCAGCAGAACGGGGAGCAGGTGAGTCACCGACGCGGTGCTCACGTTGGTGTTGTCTTTGAGCGCGAACGTCAACGCCGCCGGTCTGTTCTAGGACTTGAAGCAGCAGCTCGAGGACGTGACCAGCCCGGAGCTCGGCGACGACATGGTGACCCTGTCCAAGCCCCGCCTCCGGCGGCCAGCCGGCCGGCACCGACCCTCGCCGACGTGCGGCCAGCCCGCAGGCCTGTCGTGTGGGCAGCACGCCGACGACCCCGCGGCCGCCATCCTCGCTGCCGTGGCCAACATCGACCCGGCGCTGTGGCTGCAGGTGGGACTCTGCTCCGAGGGCAGCGCGTCTAGAGCGCGAGGCAGTCCAGGCTAACGAGTTCCCTTCCGTTGTTGCAGGTCTCGCGGCCGCAGTCGCTGCACTTGGCGCCGTCCCTGGAGGGCGCGCAGGAGTCCGCGGCCGGCGCGGCGGACGACTCGACCGATCTCAGCTGGCAGCAGGACACGCCGCCGGCCTCGTTGGGGGCGGGCGGCGCGGCCAAGGCCGGCGTCGAGGAGGCCGTGGTGGCCGCGGCCGTGGCTGTGGCCGTGGACGACGACCAGGACGGCAGCTCCAGCCCTGAGAGCAGCCCGGAGAGCGGCAACAGGGACGAGGGGTACTCCACCATGTCGAGCGACGTGCAGGCCGAGCACTCCACCTCGTCGCTCAGGACCAGCGAGCACACCTCGGCGCTGCCGCCCGCCGGCCTCGGCCCCGGCACCGAGCTCGAGGACGTGAAGGAGGAGGCCGAGCTGGTGTGCGGCGCCGAGACCGAGGCCGTCAGTGCCGACGTCGGCGGTGGCCGAGTGCTGCTGCTTGACCTCAAGGCGCTGAGCGCGCGGCACAGCTTTCCACCAGCACGGGATCTACAGGTAGGTGTTTTTCTCCAATTCGCACCTGGGATGTTTTTTTTTTCAATTCTCACTTGGTATTTTTTTTTCAATTTGCACCTGGTATTTCTTCTTTTAATTTGTACCTGGTATTTTTTTTTTCACTTTGCACCTGGTATGTTTTTTTTTTTAAATTCTTGCGTCCTCCGTGTGCAGGCCGTCCTGAGGAACAGCTTCTCCGACTCGCACCTGTGCCTGTCGCGGCTGCTGCGCCACGCGGCGTCCTTGGCGTCCACGCCGGCGTCGTGCCCCGCCGCCGCGCCGCCCGTGCTGCTCGTGGAGCTGGCGGACCGGCAGCACCCGCTGCGCCGCGCGCGCGCCACGCCCAGCCTGCTGCCGTCCGCGGCGCCGCTGCAGCTGGTGTGCGAGGCCGTGGCCGAGGAGGACGGCGAGCTGGGCGCCGACTGGTGGGACTCGGACTACGTGCAGCACTGGCTGCGGCTGGACGAGACGCGGTCCGCGCTGCAGCAGCGCCACCGCGAGGCGCTGGACCTGGAGCTGGAGTACGACCAGGCCGAGATGGAGGACTGGAGCCTGTCGCTGTCCTGCGACGACCTGGACCTGTCCTGGCGGCGGGGCGCGTCCTCGACGCCCGCACCAGCGCCCGCGGACGCGGCCGCGGCCACGGCCTTGCCGAGCATCCAGGTGAGCGGCACGGTAAGAACGCGGGAATGCGCGGTCTCAGACCTTCAGAACGATCGCCTGACGAAGGAATTTTCAACTTCCTCTCTTGCAGGAGAACAACTCGGTGGAACTGGAGGAGGACGCGAGCGAGTGCCTGTGGAACGACGCCAGCTACCTGGAGACCAGCGTGGCGGGGGCGGGCGGCGGGGGCTGCGCGGCGCGGGCGGCGGGGGCGACCCTGGGTGCGGGCTGGCCGTACGCGCTGCCGGACGCGGCCGACGCCATGATCTCCAGCCTGGCGGTGAACGCGGCCGGCTCCTCGCCCGGCGGCAGCTGGACGTCATCGGCCGCCGCCTCCGACTGCTACGACTGCTGCCTCAACGGGTGCCACGGCGAGGACGCGGATCTGGGCTCCTCCAAGCGCTCGTCCGCGGCCCTGAGCGGCTGCAGCGACGAGAGCGCGGCGAGCGCGGCCACCAGCGCCGCCAGCAGGGAGTCCCCCACCGTGGGCACCGACTTCACGCGCGACTTCTACCGCCTCGTCAAGTTCGAGAGCACCAAGAGCCTGGCGTCCAACTCCTCGTCGCGGCACTCGCGGCAGCACGGCGACAACATCAACAACAACAACAACAGCCTGCCCGCGCCCATGGACCGGGAGCAGGCGCTGCAGAGCGTGCTCAAGTTCATCGCCGAGCAGCAGAAGTACTGCCTCTCGCGCGAGGAGCAGGACTCGGCCGAGCTGAGCAGCGGCTGCAGCAGACCCGTGTCGTACACGTTCAGCGCAGAGGAGGAGCAGGCCGAGTCCCGCGAGGGGGAGCCCCCCGAGGAGCCCCCCGAGCCGCGCTCGGTGTCGGGGTGCAGCGACGGCCTGTCCGGCGAGGAGCCGCGCGGCGGAGACGCAGAGGCCCAGGAACGCCACGCGGTGCTCCCGGACGCCCAGGAGCGGTAAGTCGGCTTGTTTCTGGAGTTTTTGGCCGACCTTCTGAACGGTTCTAAACTCAACAATCCCCGCAGTCCCCTTGGGAACCTGCTGCTCATGGTTTACTGTCCAACAGGGTCGCCATCATGGAGACCACGGCCGTCCCGTTGGATGACGTCATTCTGGCGACGCTGCCTGCCGCGCCGGTGGTCCTGGCCACGGTGTTGGAGGACGAGGAGCTGGACACGACGTCGTGCAACCGCGTCGGGGACTCGGCGCCCTCGGTGATGGTGTGCGACGCCAACGACAAGGCCGTCAGCTTCCACGAGAACGCCACCTCTAAGGACGTCATCGACGAGCTGAACCGGCTGATCAGGAAGGGCGAAGGCGAGGAGGCGTCCTTGCCGGCGGCCTTGCCGATGTCCGGGACGGGTCAGCGGCTGCGGCCGCAGTCGGGCGTCGCGGCGGCCGCGCCGACGTCGGCGGCCTCCAGCGTGGACGCGGGCGCCTTCTGCTGCCCGACGGGCTGGGTGCACGTGGAGCGGGACATCGACTTCACGGACCCCAAGGTACCTTGCTTGCCGCTTTCTTCGGCCTTGACGTTGCTTTACCCTGTTCCCCGCTCACGCTCGTCTTCCCCCTCAGGCGCGGGCGAACCTGCTGGACGTGATGCTGGCCTCCAGCGCCAGCTCGGGCTCCATGAGCAGCAGCAGCAGCGAGAGTGGCGACGGCGAGGACCTGCCCAAGGACTACCGCCACCTGCACCGCCTGCACCGCTTCCGACGGCACAAGAAAGGTGGGGGATCGGGGCATGCCCGCGTCAACCCGTGACTCTGTGAATGTCTCCGGTGTGACTGACGCTGTTCCCCTGCTTGCAGCGTCCGCGTTCCGCGAGCCGTTCGGCGTCCTTCGCTTGCCCTCGTCCGGCATCCGGCCCTCCATCATCGGCAGGGACGACTTCTTCGTGCGCTACGGCGACAAGGAGCGCGAGGCCATCTCGAGCTTCGACTTCCTGGACGACATGTCGACGGCGTCGCTGAGCTGCGCGTCCGGGACGTCCTCCACGCTCGGCTCGATGCAGAAGCTGGACGCCGCGCTGGAGGAGCAGGGCGAGCGGGGCGAGGGAAGGACCACGCCCACCGCGGAGGACAGCGACGAGCGGACCGGCGAGCAGCTGTCCATCAGCGACTCGTGCGGGAACAGCCTGTCCGGATCGAGGTCTAGTCTGGAGGAGCGGCCCGAGCCGGCCTTGTGATAACGTGATAACCCAAAGGCTAATTCGACTGAGCGACTCCCGCCCTGTCGGGCTGTCGTTGCGTTGGAAACAACGTGTTTTCTGTTACTGGGAAGATTAACCCAAAACGCGTTTGCTGTGGTTCAGAAACCTTTCCGCATTTTTTAACGTTTTATTTCAATAATGTAGGCTATTGGAAGACGGAAACATATGTTATTGTTTAAATTAGCCCTCGTGGTTCGCCGCCTTTATTTACGAATATTGGATAATCAATCGGCACTGCACATTTGCAGTACACGAGTAGTATGCCTTGTCAAATTTCAGTTCGACTTCAATGATGTTTTATTTCTTCAGGATCATTAAAAAGTCTTTTTTTCAAAGCTGCTCATCATCTGGTGATTAAAATCTTGACTTAATGCTCCCGCTTCTGCATTTCAAATTTCAATTTTAAAAGAAAATAATATAATGTTCCGTCATGAATATGTGATATGTTTGTTTTATATTTTGTTGAAATTGTTGTTTTATCATCTGAATCGTCACCCTTTTTCAATGTACCACTCTGCTGGAGATGGTCTGATCAAAATTCTAAAATTGCCTACTGTGGGCACTTCACTAAGCAAAAGAATTTTCAGTTACATTTTATTGCAGTGTGTTCTGTAGCTGCCTTCATTTCAAAAGTAAGATTTGTATTCAGGAGATGGACGTTGTAGAAGAGATGATTTCAGATACCTGTTTTATTGTTTTTTCCTTTTGTAAATAATAATCTTTGTACATTATTTAATACTATACTAATAGTTTTAGTAAAATATAATAAACCTGTGAATACTTTGATTGTACTGTTTTAAAGTTGTCTATAATTATAGATGTGATAATTTGATGAACCAAAATAAGTTTAGGTGTAAGATTTAATTTATAAGTTGATCTGAAAATGGTTGAAATTTTATGTAATGCTCCCTTTTATAAATTGAAAATCAGCCCACTATCAATTATTCAAGTACACCTAAAACCAGTTCCATACAGTACTTGTATTTGTTGTAATGTCAATAGAATTTACATAGAGGAGACAGGAAACATTGTGTGATATGTGTTGTGCGCCATAGAAATGTGTTGGTTTCTATTTTTACGGTGCGTTTTGGTAGTGCAAGGCCTATAATGCTAGCAGCCCCCTCTTTTATATGGTACTGAAAGCAAAGTACTTGGGGTTGTTTTTTCCACATCAGTAAAAGCACAAAGCTCTAATGACATCCAAGATTAAGTTAGCTGCAAGGGTGGCTGCTACATTTGTGCTCATGAGTCACAATTTGTGGTGGCCTACACACTTGTATGTATGTGATGAATCAGGGCTCCATAAAGGACAGTCTGTCCCTCTAATTAAATTAAACTTTAGATTTGGTTCTTTGCTTCATATTTTGTTGTTGTTTTTTGGTTATTTAATTTTAGGGGGCATGGGCGGGGAGATGTCACGGTACCCTTATGGAACTAATGAACTGTTTTTGTTTGCCACTGAAAACAAGATTTTCTCTCATTTAGATTAAGTAGATTTGTCAATTGTATTTTGTAATGAGGATATTTTGTATTGAATTGCAAATATATCCCCTCTGTAACCTCATGACTTTTGGAAAATTACTTCATCCCTATCTCGCACCATGTGTTCAGAAACCATCTATACTTGTTAGTGCGGACCAAAAGGTTGCTTGATGATTTTGTCGCCCTTTAGCCAGAGGCACCCTAAGTGGTCTAACAAAAAGTTGGATCAAGAAAAAAATTGATCCTGTGTAAATGCACATGTAAATTTTATTATGAAAAACAAAAAAAACGGAAACAATGGAGAACCTACAAAGAGGTAGAGACCCACGAGAATACTCAGACCAACTGCTGAACAACAAAACAGAAGAAAATATAGAAAAGAGAAATTCAAATGGAATAAAACTGCTCCAAACTGTATGACACTACACGCACATACTCCAGTTTACATGATTTAGAATCTAACATTATCAGCATACAGACTACAAATGAAATTGGTTGTGTACATCAACATCAACGTTAAGTAACAAGTCAGTACAGCAATTCCAGTTTTCCCTTCTACAATGCACTTATGTGCTAAAATTGAGTGGGAAATTTTGAAAGAAGAGAAAGGCTAGCAGTATATCACATTAAAACATTGTTTAGCAAACCATTGTCTTTCACAGAATAACAAAACCACAGTACATCACGAGTAAGAAAATTAGGCTCTCCACAATTCGTTGTTAGGATGAAAATTATTTTGCCTTTGATGAATTCAAGTGACAAGCGTGTCATCCAATTCTTCTTCCTTGGTCTCAGGTTGATTTGCTACCTTACGGAGAACCTTACTAATGACATCCATGAGTGACTCCTGAGCTCCAGCATCCAGTAGACCCAGACAATACTGAAACAAAGCATCAGTGGGTTGAAAATAAAATAGATGAAACAAATTTTGAAACGATCTGCCAACATTACTTGATTTTTAACTGACCTGAAGCATTTCTTCGCCTTGCCGTAATCGTAAAACAGACACCAGAGCAATTTCACTATCAGCTTTAACATAACTATTTTTCTCTTTAGTTCCATTGACAAGCATAGGCAATGTGACTTTCAACAGTTCAGGGGTGAACGTCTTTCTATCATGCCTTCTTGCTAAGTAAGAGCACACTCTAGACACAAGTTGCTTCACTTCATTGGAACTGTGGTTCATGGTCTGAAACAGAAAGACAAACAATAATGAACATGACGGTCTCAGAAGATCAGAATTAGAGGAAAAATTGAAACAGGTGAAAGTACTAACCCTAATGAAAGGTGAGATGAGTGCCTGGGGTAGTGGCTTTTCAATCAACATAAGATGGTCGAACAAATAGCCACAGCACCGTATTCCATTTTGAGCAATTTGAACCTGAAAGTAATATGTTAAAAATCGTCAGATTGAGTACATACTGAGTAGTTACCTGTTTGCCACATTCCATTAACGTTACTTACTCGGTCAGCAACTAGGAAAGACAAAATGACCCTGTGCAACTTATCACAGAAATTGTCAGTATACACAACAGATGGGCATTCCTTCAAGGCAACGAAGAGTGCGGCGCTTCTACCATGTCTCAGCATCCAATCCAATGAAGTATCATCCGCTATAAAAAAAGGAAGACAAAAGTGAGAAAAAAAAATTCTAACACACTTTTATTTCTTTTTCAATATTCCTACCAAGTAAAATTCTCACAGATCATTGCTAACAAACAAAAAACAATAGAAACATCTCACCTTGGGGTGGCGGTTTAAACCCTTTACCCTTTATACGATTTTCCTCAACTGATCCAAGCAGCAGTGCAAATAAAGTCTACTCTGAGTATTCCATTCAATCACATAACTTCAGGGATTTCTTATTTTATTTTACCCAACTAATAAAGCACTTACACAAGAGGTGATCTGATAACACGACGTTGAGCTGTTCTGGCGAGAACCACCGACACATAGCACCCAGGCAGCCAGCAGCTGCACACCTTGAGACGTCTTCAGGGTGACTCAGCATACCAATCAAAGTCTGATGGATGGCCCTTCGGATAGGTTCTGACATTTTGTCTCCTGCAGCCGAGATCATGTATCGCAAAGCTTGAAGCATTGTTTCTCTGGAAACGAAAAAGGTAAAAAAAAAGATAGAGAAAGGATCTTATGCGAAAGACAAGAAAAACCAAGGGTTAAGGCCAAGACAGTACCTAATTGAAGAGTCTTCTAGATTTTTAATGCTGTTGTGTAGTTCTGTATAAATAGGATCTGGCCTTGTGTGGATTTTGATTAAATGGCCTGTTGCAACCGCTGCTTTGACTCGAACTATGCGGTTGCCATCATTGAGAGCCTTCACAAAAGTTGTCTGCAGCTGAGGCAGGAACTGCTTCAACATGGCACCCACCTAAAGAGAGAGCGTCCTGATAGTCACCATGAACAACAAAAAACCAATACAGTTTGATGGTGAAATTAATTACCTTTGAGAGAAGTAGGGAGAGTGTGTCTAGAACGGCAGCCTTGACTGGCCAGTTGAAGCGATCTCCAAGAATACGAATCAAAGGACCAGTGATGTGTACCACGGACGGAGCAAGAGCCTCATTTGTGATAAGTTTAATCATGTCACCAATGCAATACGCTGCCACTTCTTTAATTTCTGGAGGACCATTAAGGACAGCTTCACGGAACATAGGCAGCATAGGTGTAATACCCTGAAAATATTATATGGTTTAATTATACATGTCTTGTCACTGCATTGTACCAGAATTGAAATCAACACAAAATCCGACAAAAGTACGAGATGAAGCATTACCTTTGGAAGACAGAAACCAGGCATATATTGTTGTCCTTTTAAATCCCCTGCAGCAAAGCGAATGGCTTGCTTGATGTCACCAACATACGCAGTAGATGCCGTCACTTCAAGGGTCTACAAATTTAAAAAGAAAAAAGGAATTAGTTACTCTATTTCATACTTTAATTTTTAATTTTTTTGCTTAAGTTAACAGTATCAACGGTATCAACTTAAGTACCTTGAACACAGCAGCAAGAGCTTCACAACTCATGACTAGGACACCTTGATCGGAGTCAGCATACAAATGAATAATGCCACGCAACAGCTGGGGAACGTGCTGGGTGTAATTGGCTCGTGTTTGACCACAGAATGCACAGAGCAATGCAGTGGCTGAGCGCCTACATGCAGTATTATCTGAACGTGACGCTTCCAACAAAGAATCTACTATAGTACGCACACCGACTTCATCATTGACAGACAACACCACAGCCTGGCAATACTCCATTTCCTGGAACAACACAAAGGAAAATAAAATAAGGGATTACCGGAAATATTTCCTGAGAAGAATGCCATCTTCATCACTTGGTTAGTCTTTGTACCTGAGCTTCTTGTGGAGTGCCTTGTGCTGCAGAGAGAGCAGTTAACAAAGCAGGAAGTATCTTACTAAGGAAGCGAGTGAGAGCTTCTCCAGCTACACTAGCCAAAATGGACAATGCTTTAGTGTTGACAGGGGCTGCAGTCAGTTGAGGTACCAAGTAAGGCAGTACGACTCGTGATTTGATTGCCATGACCTGTCTCAAGCCGTCCAATGTACACTCCACAACTTGTGGGTCAGGGTCACTCTGAAAAAGGACACCCATTAGCCTCATATATACCTGCCTCAAAGAGAGCCACATGCATTAGGAAGGGATAATATACGAACCAGCTGGTTGAGCATGGCTGGAAGAATGTCATCCAAAGCCCTCACACCTACAGTAGAGTGGAGACTGTCAAAAGTCTTAGCAGCTGCTTCTCGGACTTCAGGGAGAGGGTCACACATGGCTTTCCTGTGAGCAATAAATTATTAGTAAGTGATTTAGTCAGTAAACCAACCGAAAAGCTTGATGAAAGATGTTGATGTACAAACCTCACAGTAGGCACAAGACTGTTGACAAAAGTAAGCACCATGTCCTTGCTAGTTGATTCCATGATCTCAGAAAGCCCAATACACACTCCTTGCCTCTGGTCTGCTTGATCAGACTCCAGGCCTCGTTCCAAGATAGGAATAATTTCTGGTAAAACACGCTCACCAAGTTTCCGAACCAAATCACCCAAGGTCCTTGCAGCTACTTGGCGCTTGTCATAGCTTGTTGATGCAAGACATCCCAGAAGAAGACTGAATAAAGTTGGCAAAATTTCCCGCAGTGTACGTGGAGTGTTGGTAACAACCACCTTCCATACATGGAGAGCTGCCTGCCGCACCATCAGTGCTACATCAGAGCGGCCCATGTACAGACCAGCGAGCACTCTGTTGCGGCGGAGTGGACCCAAAATGTCAATAATGGCTCGGTGAGATTGCTCTGTACCAAAGTTATCATCCTCGTCGGCTGTTTCAGTTGACATTTTGCCAGAGACACCAGAAATGCGGTACAACAAGTCTCCCAGAAGTTGCACAGAAGAATAACGAATGCGCCAGTTGTCATCAAAAAGACCCTTCTCCAATTCAGGTAACAAAAGCATAATGGCAGACTCCGCATACAAATTGACAATACGCTGTCCAGCTTTCAAAGCAGTTTCACGAACATACTCATTTTCATCTGCCAACGCCTAGAGAGGACAAGAAAACCAAATATGTGTATTCCTGAAATTTCTTTTAAGTGGAATGTTATCACAGCTGATGAGCAACTTACCTTCAGAATGGGGTTGATGATTTGGGAAATGTATGGAGTAAAGTCATCATGGAAGGCACTTGGCATATAAATGAACATCATGATGTAACCATCCTTGACATGAGGAGCAATATCAGGACGCTCAGCTGTAGCAATGATCTCGGGCATCAGCTTGTGCATCTTTTCCACACCAAGCCCGCTGACCACCTCACTCAAACCTTGAGCCGCACCAGACCTGTCTACAGAGCTCGACTCTGAAGTCAGGGTCGTCATCAACCAGGGCAATAAATCTTCAAAAGTTTGCTCTCCCATTCCTCGAACCATAGCACCAAGAGCTCGAGCAGAGACACTTCGAACCTAACAAACAGAAAGACAATTAGCTCAGGCCAAAAATAAAGCCTGAATAATTTTTCTTAACACTGATAGTCTGTACCTCAGGCACAGGATCCAACAGCGATGACTTGAGGCCTGGCACAATATGTGGAAGATATGGCATAAGGTCCTTCTGGTCAGTGAGCGAATACATGTTCCCAATGATCTGAGCGGCCATTTTCCTCGTTTCAGTGGCTCTGTCCATAAAGGCACGCTGCACCACTGGCATAATAAGGGCCAAGGATGGAGCGTCAATGAAGTGTACAAATTGGGTCTCCAAAAGCGTTTGAAGACAAGTAGCAGTACGATGAGATGGATCTTGGAGAGCCTCCAAGAGAACAGGGACAATAGCTGAAAAAAAATGCATTCAACCATTAGAGTAAGAAGTTCAATTGCAGAGCCTACTTGCAGTAGCTATTAAGATGAATTACCTTGAATTTCAGGATTACGAATAACTGAACCAATAAGTCGCAAAGCTTGTGCTCCAGCATTTTGTACTTTGGTGTGCGAATCACTAAGAACCTCAATCAGCTTTGGGACAATGCTTGGAAGGCAAGATGAAAGTTGCTTTGGAGCACAATAAGCCATGGCACCTAAGAGTTCAACTGAACCAGTTTTTGTTCGCCAGGAGTCCTCCTCTAGGGCACTTAAGAGGGAGGGTAGAACCAGTTTTACTCCGTGAGCTGATAGCTTGCTCATGACAATGCGAGCAGTTTCATCTGTGGCGTCCCGCACATATTGGTTGCCATCACCAAAGCACAGCAGCAGATGGGGCAAGACATGGACAATATAAGGCTCAAACAAGCGGCCCAGCATGTTACAGAGCATTTCAAATGCAAGAAGGGCCCCTGAAAAAAGACAAATCAAACATGACTTACAACATTCTCACTAGATGAAATAAAACACATTGAAAGAGAGAATGGGTGTACCTTCCCTGCGACGGTAATTCTTCTTGTCTTGAATAGCTTCAGTTAAAGTTGTCATTACATCATACTGCTTCAGAGCCAGGATTCCCATACCCTTGATGATGCCAGCCAGGCCATACGCAGCACCTCTTCGTTCGCCATACACACTAGATTCAAGTAACTGATCCATTAATTTCTTTATGAGCACAGGTGCTTCATCTTTGACAGCAGGAACAAGGTGTGGCAAACAATTGGCGACTGCTTCTTGCACTTGCTGAGATGGTGTAGACAGGGCATCCACAAGCCGAGAAACGATCGGTTTCACCTACAAAGTTCAATAACTCCACACATTAGCAGATATTTACACAAAAATTAAGCAGATAAGAGGACGCATAATTACTTTGGGGTCATCCCTATCTAAATGCCTAGCCAAAGATCCCATAAGGATAACAATGGAGTGCCGAACAGCATCAAATTTGCCTGAGTCAGGAGCTTTATCTAAGAAATTTTCAAAAACAGGCAACAAGCTGTTGACAGTATCTTTTCCATGCAGGTCAACTGATGCAAGTGCAGCACTCAACATATTTTTCCTGACTTCTTCATTTCGGTCACCCAAGCCATTTGATACAAAAAACTGAGCAAGACTTGACACTTGATTGTGGGTGAGCAATGGGGCTAATTCTTTAAGAGCAAGTGCTACACCACGACGTGGCTCCCACACATCAATAGCCTCCTCTTCAACACGCCCAAAACTATCAACTTTAGCAGGAATCATCTGCAAAAAAAATAAAATATACAAAATTTGTTACCAAAATGATATGTTTTATAATTCTGAATAATTCATGTATGGTTGGGGATTTTTTTTTTTTTTTTTTTAAACAAAACAAAAAAACAAAAACAGATACAGGTGTGATGAAGCAATGCTTACAGTCAGTTTTTCTTTGTATATTCCAAGAAGATTTTCAATCACTTGAGGGATTGGAGCATCAAACTCCTTTAGCAATGCAGCTAAAGCTTCTGCGGCAGAAGTTTGCACAACATCAACAGGATGAACGACATCTATGAGAAGACCCATCCAGAGCACTTCATCCAACTTCAAAGCAGCTGCAGTCCACAACTTTGAAGCCAGGTCCCTGAAACACAGGAGACAGTTTCATATGGAGGTCTTCAAACAAAGAGTTGACATTGTAAGTGTAAGCAACATGCCTGTTTTCTTCAACAACATCAAATCTTGCGACCCAAATCCGCCTGGTCACTCTAACAGCTTGTTCAGGATTCGTCTTAAACGTAGGGAAAGCGGCAACCATAGCGGCTAAACCCTGTCAACATAGTAAATAAACAGGGTTCCAGAAGAAATTCCAAACACAAATAATTAAATGTTACTTTTAGTTAGTACTGTGTGACTTACCCTGAGAGCAGCATCTCTCACAGTGGTGTCTTGGTTCTGCAGAGCTGACAGCAGACTGTCAATTTCATCTTCACTGGCCCTTGCATATCCTTCAAGGGCAGACCCTGAAGCAGCAACATCCATAAGAGCTGCACTGGCAAGCTGCTGAAGCCTTCCTGAGGAAGCACCTGTAAAAAGTAAAAGATAAATAAAATGAAATGCACGTCAAAGGTATAAAATGTACATACCATTCCCTACCTATCAGGACACAACTTACTTATAATTCCAATCAAAAGCTCAAACATCAGCCGCCTTGGCAAAAGATCTGGATGGAATACATCAATACCATCCTTGGGTTCAACAGTGCCTCCCTGCATCTGAGCGTGTGCAGAGACAATCTGAATACCTTTGGTCAGTAAACTTTCATCCTTTTGAACGGATGGATGGACCAAGGCTTTCTTGATGAAGGCAAAACAGTAACAAAATGCAGGAGCTGGCAGGATTATTTTCTTGTCTTGATCTGTAGAGCAACAATACTTTAAGCACCTTGAATAATGACCCAATGAGCCAATTTTTAATGAGGCAACATACCATTAGAAACTTCACTGCGTGGACGAACAGTTGCCTTATGGAGAAGGTTTATGGCTCTGGCTACAGCTGCATCCAGTTTCTCATCCTCCCATTCACTGTCAAGGTCGCACATAGGTTTGTGCAAGCGCAAAGTGACATGTCCCACTAAATCAGCTGGACATATTTAAAATGACAATTTAATTTCATTCCGTAATTTGAACATGTAAGTTGACTAAGTTAAAATCGTACCTAAGATCATATTAGAGGAGCTAAAGACACCATTCTTCAAATGGACATAAAGAGCAGACAAATCTGAAGCAGCCAGAGGTGACTTTAAATTAGTCAGAATGCTGGGAAGAATCTCTCGAAAATATCGAGAAAGATGTGTTGGATTTCCCTCCAAGGCAGCACGCAACATTGATATGCAATTGTCCAAACGACTCTTCAACTGAAATATAAATTAGAAAACTTGCATTAAATTAAAAAGGAAATAGTTATTTTTACATTCAATACACTTTCTTCACCCGTGCATACCAGTGTCAGCCTTGAACGAATTGCACTTTCTTTCTCAAGTTGAATTTTCATAGCCTCTTTCTGCTTTGGGTTTAACTCCGGTTCTTTGAGTTTTCCTTCACGCCTTTTCTTTTCTTCCAATTCTCGGCGGATGGCCAATTCTTCTAGTTGCTCTTTGTAAGAATAAACTTTGCTCTCCCTTTTCATGTTTTTATTATTCAATGATGAATCATCATTTTTTCTAAAAATCAAAACAATTAAAAAAATTATTTTTTAAAAGTAACTGAAAATGTTATGGTTTACACCAAACAAGCCGACTTTTTTCCCAACAATTTTGAACCAAACAAACACAGTGTGTCTCCTTACCCAATACAGCTCTTATCATACAGAACTCCTTCTGGTGTTTGGAAAATGAAGTACTCATCTTTGCTAATATGCAATAATGCTTGGTCGTTTAAACCATCATTTACTCTTGCTAATAAATGAGGCAGGATGATATTGGGGCTGATTTTGACAACCAAAGCTAATGTTTTCTCCATAATCTAGAGAAAGCAAGAACAAAATTACAATCCCTTACTGTAAGAGGAGGAATCAACATTAAAGAGAATTGGAGTTGAAAATTACAGGAGTTGGTTTGTAATTGTCGATAAGTGTGGTCCGAATATTCTGTGATAGCCGAGCCAACAAGGTTGCAGGTTCACAATTCAAGTGGCGCACAATTTTCAACCACAATTCTGGAGCAACAGCAGCTGAAAGAGGTTGGCTCAGTTAATACACAAAAAGAGAAAGCTTTCTTAACCCATTTTAGGATGGTTCAGTTCTGCATACCAATGGCTGGGTGGTTAGATGCAATCAACGACTCCTGTGCAATGTAGAAAGCATCTTCAGGTGTGAGGCCATTTGCAGAGCAGAGGGCTGTGAGGCAACCAACTAGTGACTGAGGTGTTGCCTCAGGACCACCACCTGGTCCAGTACCACCATCAGAGTTTTCTTTGTTTTCTTTTGCCTCTTTGCTGCTAGTGTACTGCAGAAAAAAAAGCATATCAGCAAATGTATCCACACATTTCAAAAAAAGTGAAAGCAATTACGTACAGCAAAACTTTAAAAAAAATACATACCCGAATTTTGAGAGTTTCTAAACAATGAGTAAATTCCCTCAATAAAGCCCGAGCTATTTCAGTTCCTCCAAGGGACGAAACCATTTTCTTGACAACATTACGGCTGTGGACTTTCACATTAGCACTGCCACAGGTCAGGCAAAAAATAATTGCATGATGAAATGGCTGGCTGCGTCCTTCAAGCTTCTCCATGTGGTTTACCAAAAGTTGCTCACTTAAGTTCATGACATTGTTAAGAGCTTCATCAGATGCAACCGACAAAAACTTTTCAGCAACAAAAAGCTGTTTTTCAGCATCAGTAATGGCTGGAAAAACTGAGCTCAGTTGTGATTCAGACACTGTGCCTTCACTAGCACACAGCTTGAGGAGCAGACATGCTGCAGCAAGAGCTTCTGTGACAACAGGTGCCTGAGTTTGTTGTGAAGCACCTTTTTCAATTGTCTTCAGGAGCAAGGGAACCACATCAGTTCCAAGATGAGCAGTACTGCTTGTGAAGCAGCAAGACATGCACTGAATGATGGCAGTGCGGATAGGTGCAGTTGATGTTTTCAAACCCAAGCTCTTCTGCAAAAACAAGACAAAAGAGTTAAAAAAAAAAAAAAAAAAAAAAAAGAATCAAAAATTGCAAGTTAGAAGCATGTACACTGGCAGGAAAAGAAATATGGGAGTTACCTTCAATCCATCAATGACAGAAGCCGGAACTTCATTAGTAAATTTGGAACACCACAGGGACATCATTTCAAGGGCATGCACTAAAGTCTTTTCATGTGCTGCAAAGAAAAACATGTTGATTCAAAGGTAAAAATATCAAAAATATGGTGATATTCGATTATTTCAAACATACCTTCAATACCAAGCACCTTAATGAACTGTTCTGCAGCAGTAGTGGCAAGTTTTAGTACACTACTTCCACTCACAGTGTTGAAACTCAGATTTCCTGCTCCCTACAAGATAAAAGAAGAAATTCAATAACCCAATCAAGCATTAAATGAACAGAAAAACAAGTTTGTTAAAACTGTACCTGCAAGACACTTATTTTCTGCTCAGCAATCGTCAGTTTCCCTTCCGACCCATGGAACACAGAAAAGATCTGATTCAGCAGCTGTTCAATCGCTGCAGCATCACTACATTGTTGAGCCAGACGCTTGCAAGCATCTGCAGACTCCATTCGAGCTAAATCATCCTTGGAGTGAAGGTTTGCTGCCAAGCTTTTCCCAATGTCACCAGCATATTGACTGAGGTCCAAAGACACAGCTGAAATAATATGGCCAACACACTCCAAAATAATTTCTGGGTTTCGCAGCATTGCCTTCTGGACAGCTGGCAACAATTGCCCCTTGAACTCGTCATGTGTTAACTGGCGCAACAATGCACGACACTCATCCACCACATAGGCAGCAGGCTTTACTTTCACACTGACAGCAACTTTAATAAACATGTCCAAAAGATTTGCCTTGAATTTTTGAACCAACTCTGCATTGCTGTTATTCACTAAATGATGTATTAAATATGAACCAAGCACAATGTAATGGAAGGATGGCTCTTTCATAGATTGAAGTGAAGAGACATACAAGTCCACGATGAGTGCATTTGATTTCCAAATTTTATAGACCAGTCGAGAAACTTTTAGTTTGCTTTTCCTCAAGTTGGAAGAGACAACCGCACAAAGAAGTACAGACTGAGCCTCAAAAAGGGCAGGGAACTCTGACTTGCAGGCATCAGACGGATCTTCGAAACCAACTTCAACCACCATACAAGACCAAATCAATGCCTGAAGGGCAGTCAAAGAAGTGTTTCGCCTGAAATTAATAATAAATTGCATAAATACTTCCAGAACATCAAAAAATAGTACACCATTAAACATATTATTCACTTACGTTGGAACTAAGGACTTGTAACCATTTGCCACTTCGGCAAGGGAAGCAGTGAGGTGTTTTATCGTCCATTCTTTGTGATGTTTCAGGAGAGCTGAAATGAGCTGGCAAACGGCAGCTTTGGATGTTCTGTCACTGTATCGAGGCAATGTGATTGGTAGCAGCCTGCATAGTCCACGAACAACCTGTTCCGTGATACCTAAAAATGAGAAAGGAAGAAAAGTTAGTCAGCCTAAAAAAGAGCAAAAAATATGAGAATCCTGTCCAAGGGACAGCACAAAACATCACCATCAAAACAAAGGCAAAACCTGACATGGAAATGAACCGCTTTAAGTTTTCAGATGAAAAGGTACCTTGTGGAGATGGCAAAAAAAAAACTGGATACAAAAGAAATCTTTGGATAATTTTTTACACTGTAACAATGAGAGACCACAATTTCACCATAACAAAATTGAGGTTAGGTAATCTATGATTACACGAACCTGTCGATACGGTTAATTATAAATGAAAAAGGGAATGACATCGTTTAAAACACATGCCTCAGATGCTTAAATAGTTGTATCCGGCTTGGAAAAGGGCGTAAATCGAATTAATTGAGAGTTAAGGGCAAACTGTCCGGTGCCGTTCGGGACAGTTGTTACATCGGCAAAATGTCGCGTTAGATGTAGCAAAATTTTAGCCAGAAATGAAAAGCACAAATCCAATCAGCAGAGACAGACCGAAGACTTTATTTAAAGAGAAATTTACCTGGATTTGACAAAATTGAGATAACATGTTTGATCACTTGTTGCCGTTCCTTGGTGCTTGCGGACTGGATGCGAGAAGGTAAATCCTTCAAACTTTTGACAAGCTAGAAAAAAAGGCAATTCATTAAAAAAAGCCGTCAAAAAAAGATTTTTCTCGGATAAATTGGGAAATAATCCACGTGACAAAAGGACCACATTACCTCGGTGTCAGCCATGTTTGTGACGACCGTATTTGCAACACGCGTGCCAACTCTCAGATCGGGAGAGCCAACCTGAACTGCTAGCAGACGAAATCAACTAGCTAGGTATGTTTTAAGCAGGAGTGTGGAGCGCCTAGCACGTCCGGCTTTGACCAATCACAGTCCGTTTCTTTCACAATCGAGCCAATCAGAGTGGCATTGGGACGTGCTGTTGGGCTCTCGAAGCGGATGTGCCTCCGCTCAACTGGTTTTTCGTCTGCTTGGGCCTTGGGCCCCAGCACATCAAATCTGACGTTTAAAAATGGCTGCCTGTATGTGGAGAGGTGAAATGGGACGGTTTCACAGGACAAATTTGTTAAAGCTCTGCACTGAAGTTTTTGCTTCCCAGTCGTCTAGGTACTTCGGAACGAAGGTAAGCTGCTCTTGTAGTGTGCTCCTGGAGATTCATTCGTTATGTGAGCCGTAAGTGAAATTTCGACTGTGTTAGTCACCATTGTCGTTCCATAACCTTAGTGCATTCCGAAGTCTTCCGTGACATCTTCAACTTGACAGCCGCGATGTCAAGTTGCGACTAGATTGCACATCACTCTAAATGGATATTATTTTCTGCAGGTCTTAGATACTCAAGTATTTCGTTTATTTTTCAGCCGTTTCATTGTTAACAAAGTGACATGGAATGTTTGATGTGTTGAAACCAACTTTGTGTCAAGGCCAAAATGATCTGCTTTTCGTAATTCTTTTGGCATTTTCGCAGGTCAACAAGCCCAAGTTTGGACTGCTCTTTGACATTGATGGAGTCATTGTGCGGGGCAAGAAGGTCATTAAGTCTGTGCCTGAATCATTCCAAAAATTGGTTGACAAAAATGGAGTGTTCAGAGTGCCCACTGTCTTTGTCACCAACGCTGGTAATGCCCTCAGACACGAACGAGCAATTCAGCTTACCAAGTGGCTTGGTGTTGAGGTACAAGTAAATTCGAAGTTTTCTTCATCATTTTCCTTTGGAATCTTTCTCTTTTTACCAGAAATGTGTTACACTTTCAGGTGTCAGAAGATCAGGTAGTGATGGCACATTCACCACTACGAATGTTCCAACAGTTCCATGACAAGCGGGTTCTTGTCTCTGGCCAAGGTCCAGTGGCAGATATTGCCAGAAATGTGGGCTTCCATAACATTGTTACTATAGACGAACTTAGGACAACATTCCCCACTCTGGATGCTGTGGATCATGCTCGTCGCTCATCTGGAGTAAGACATTTTCTGTCACGCATTTCTATTATGTTGATTGTTTAGGCCAGAAAACTTTTCTTGAGTTATTCCCTTGGACATCTGTTGTTAATTTCATTCCCTTTTTAGGCTGGCCCTCATGAACACTCTTTTGTACCTGTGGAGGCAGTAGTTCTGTTCGGAGAGCCTGTGAGGTGGGAAACTTCGCTCCAGCTAATCTTGGATGTTCTGATGTCCAACGGGCAGCCATCCACTGCTCCTCCAGGGATTATTTACCCCCACGTCCCAGTACTGGCTTGCAATATGGATTTACAATGGATGGCTGAAGCCTGTATGCCAAGGTTGGGAATTCATTCTTTCCTCTTGGACTTTTTTCTGTTGCCTGCTATGGCATAATTTAAGCTGAAATATTTTTTTTGTAGGTTTGGCCATGGTGCATTCTTGCTGTGTTTAGAGGCTTTGTACAAAAAAATTACAGGAAAAGATCTTATATACACAGCTTTGATTGGAAAACCTAGTGAAATTACGTACCACCATGCCCATCATGTTGTGCTTTCTCAAGCACAGTCTATTGGAGTTAATCATCATTTGAAAAGGCTGTATGCCATTGGGTAAGAACGATTCGTTGATTGCTTTTTAGTTGCCTGTATCTGGCTTTGTAAGACCTTTTTCTTTGACCACTAGTGACAACATAAACACTGATGTGTTTGGAGCCAACCTGTACAACCAATATCTGTCTCAACGCAAAGCGAGTGGCCGAATGAAACAAGTTGCTCGGACTCGTACTATTGAGCATCTTCTTCAAGCTGATCCTTGTGATTGGGACCAGGGGGCAGAGAGCTGCTTCAGTATTCTTGTTGAGGTATGTTTCCTTTTTCATTTTGTTCCTAATAAGAAATATAAGTTGATCAAAATTTTAAACCGATTCTTGTTTTTTGTTCAGACTGGTGTTTATTCTGTTGACCGAGAGGAAAGTTTGCTTGATCATTCACCAAGAGACTTCCTACCAGTTGAAGAAAAGCTGAGAGAGCCAAATTTCACTGTTGAGAATGTATCAAAGGCAATTGATTTAGTCTTCAAGCAAGAATCTTTCCAGTAGAGTGCCCCACTGTAAAACTTTTGCTGCAAAATGCAGAGTAATACCTACCTGAGTTTTTGTTTCCTTGAGCCTTAACTGTACACTGAAGTAATAATAAATTTTTAGTGAATATTTTCTGTTCACTTGTGCTGATGGAACAGAAATCCTCCAAAACTGTGCTGTTAAGTTGTTTATTTTCAGAGGAACATTGAAAGAATAACTTCGTCACATTTCATTGAAAAGCCGTCCTCAAATAAGGGGGCTCGGTCATGCCTCACTGTGCAAAAATTATGCCAATTGAGGCCTTTTATTTCAAAAATTTTGAATCATCATATCTTAAAGAAAATGTATGCAGGCAACTTGCCTAGTAACTTAAGTCTTTTTATAGAAGTGTCATGTTAAATATCAGTTTTTAGAGGGTCGTTGTTACAAATTTAGATAATGAATTATTGTTTATATTCCTTGCAGAGATTAGCTGAAATTTGTCTGAGATGTAGATTCATGGTTGAGAATATGAGAAAATTTCAATACACTTATCAATAAATTTACATTTCCAATGCAAAGAGCACACAAATGTGCCAATTGTCATCATAAGTGGTAACTGATATTGTCAGGTTGTCTGAACTCAGGTTAAATTTTTGTGTGTGCTTGCTTTGAGTGGTCTATTTTATAAGGTGTTCCATCTATATTTTCCGTCTTAGTGCCAAATTTAATAACTATGCAATTATGTTTATTCTCCATATTAGCCCTGGGTCCAAATCATAACATGACACTGTATCATTATTTTTAGTGAAATATCTAACCCTGTGTTTTAGAGATTTTTTAGTGCCTGTAAAATTTTATTGATTTTTAACAATGATTCATCTGTGATTATTCTAAATATGCTGAAGCTCAAGGTTTGGTCTGTCTGAAATTTTAATGATTCTGAATCAGGGCCCTCCTCTATGAGAAGGGCCTGCAATTGTTTTCATAATTGGTACTTACTACATGAGATGAATAATTAAGACATATTCCTACATTTATTATCTGTAACAGTGGCCGCCTCTTTGACTTTCCCGTCCTATCAATAATGTTATTGTAGAAACCACATTCAGATAATGATAAGTTGTTTGTTGTATCCTTAATTTTGGTTGTAACTTGCTCAAATTAATGATATCAAGCAGGCCATGATCAAGGAAAGTCATTAAAATACTTCTCTCACTTGGTCAGTTTTTCATTTGATGGTTTAGTTATTTTCTGATGTGATGGGACAATATTAAGTATATTGATAGAGGACAGTTCAGACCTCACATGGAGCTGTGGACAAAAATAATGTGATATAGAAATATAGTGTGGTGCAAGTTATGTAAAGGTGGGCAAGAAGTTCGTAGATGGAATTTCATTAACAGTATCATCCAATGTGCTTTATTTGTTTTATTAGTCATTTGTTAACGAATGTAATGAATTTATGTGGACAAAATATGACAATAGTTTTGCTTCAGGATTACTTTTGTTGTTTGTTTCCTATCAAAATTCTGCCCTGACAAAGAAATCATTTTTTTAAATATCTCCTCCAGTGATAGAAGGGAAAAATAATGAAGACCATTCATTGGGGCTGACTCGACTTTTTTTTGGGGGGGGGGAAAGAGAGAGATAGTCATAGGCAAATGAAGCGGAAACAAATAAGTGAGACAACATCATATTTCAATGGCAACACTCTAAACATGGAAGTAGTGCAACTGACCAGTGTGGTGCGCGGGAACTCCCAGGAGTGGGGGTAGGAAGTGGCGCTGGGGTTTTTAAATTTTTAAACTGGAGGAGCAGGAGCAGGGCTACCAATAAAAAAAACGGACATTGATAGACTATTCTAGTCGTGGCTTAGTGAAGAACAAGAAGAACCACAAAACACTCCATTTAGGGCATTTAAAGAGCGTACATTCGCTTAAAATATGTTGCATTTACTAGAAAATATTTTTATTAACTTCTGCCAAGAAAAGTACCTTAAATATTTGAAGTGAAAGTGCAAAAAAACTACACTTTTGTTATTCTTCTTGTTCTTCACTCGGCCACGACTAGAATGGTCTATTCATTTTCTGCCACATGACAAGCTTTGACGGTTGGGGGAAGATATGTAAATGACGGCCAGTTCGTAGTGCTTACGCGTAAGTACAAAACAATTTTCAGTTTTGAATTATTTTTTCAACATGACATGTTTCAATCCCCCACCCTCTAGAGCAAACCTGTGGCCAGTGTCAGTGTAGAACTATCCTCGGCCAAAAAAAAGAAAAAGATTTTCCCTCTCTCCTTCCCCTCCCCTCACCCGCCCCACCCTGTCCACGACGTGCCGGCTGGGCTGGACCGGGCTCATTCGCAGCATCCCTCTTCTTCGAGTACAGCCTCGTCCGCTCCACTCCCAACATGGTGAGTTTTTGTCGGTGGCGTTGTCAACCCAACTTGCTGGACTTAGGATTTTTGGCCGTGGAAGTACGATGCGACTTTGCCTGCTTTCTAGCGCGAAGTCATCTCCGTCCACGTCGGCCAGGCCGGAGTGCAGATGGGCAATGCCGCATGGGAGCTGTACTGCTTGGAACACGGAATCAACCCTGACGGCACCATGCCCGCCTCGTGCGCGGACAAGTCCTTCTCGACCTTCTTCCACGAGACTGGCACCGGCAAGCACGTGCCCAGGGCCATCCTGGTGGACCTGGAGCCGACAGTGATCGGTGAGTGTTGTTGTTGCTTTTGACCCTTTTGACTGTGCGAGTGTTGTTGTTGTTGACGGTCTGCTTTGGCGCAGGCTCGGTGCGCTCCGGCCCGTACCGCCAGCTGTACCACCCGGAGCAGCTCATCACGGGCAAGGAGGACGCCGCCAACAACTACGCGCGCGGCCACTACACAGTGGGCAAGGAGATCGTGGACGTCGTCCTGGACCGCATGCGGAAGGTGGCGGACCTGTGCGATGGCCTGCAGGGCTTCCTCATCTTCCACTCGTTCGGCGGCGGCACCGGCTCTGGCTTCTCCTCGCTGCTCATGGAGAGGCTGTCCATGGATTACGGCAAGAAGAGCAAGCTGCAGTTCTCCATCTACCCCGCGCCGCAGGTGAGTCCCGTGCCGGTGGTTTGTTTGTTTTTGGCGCGTCTGTGGCTGTGGTGACTGACGGACCTGTTGCAGATCGCGACTGCCGTGGTAGAGCCGTACAACACGGTGCTGGCGACGCATACCACGCTGGAGCACTCTGACTGCACGTTCATGGTGGACAACGAGGCCAGCTACGACCTGTGCAGACGGAGCCTGGACATCGAGCGGCCCAACTACTCCAACCTGAACCGGCTCATCTGCCAGGTGGTGTCCTCCATCACGGCCTCGCTGCGCTTCGACGGCGCGCTCAACGTGGACCTCAATGAGTTCCAGACCAACCTGGTGCCGTACCCGCGCGTGCACTTCCCTTTGGTGAGTGTTTGTGAGTGGTGATTTGGTTTAAGATTATTGCGTTGTTTCTATCGTGATTGGTTTGTGCAGGTGAGCTACTCGCCCATCGTGAGCGCGGCCAAGGCAATGCACGAGCAGTTCACCGTCGGCGAGATCACTTCGTCGTGCTTCGAGCCCTCTAACCAGATGGTCAAGTGCGACCCGCGCCTGGGCAAGTACATGGCGTGCTGCCTCCTGTACCGCGGCGACGTGGTGCCCAAGGACGTGAACGCCGCCATCGCCGCCATGAAGGCCAAGAAGCACATCCAGTTCGTGGACTGGTGCCCGACTGGCTTCAAGGTGCGTCCCGCAATGCAGTGACTGGCTTGCAGCAGTGCGTGTGCTGACGCTGGCTTGCTTTTGTTCCTGCAGGTGGGCATCAACTATCAGCCACCCACCGTGATCCCCGGCGGCGACCTGGCCAAGCTGGGCCGCGCGGCGTGCTTGCTCTCCAACACGACGGCCATCGCCGAGGCCTGGTCTCGCGTCAACTTCAAGTTCGACCTGATGTACGCCAAGCGGGCCTTCATCCACTGGTACGTCGGCGAGGGCATGGAGGAGGGCGAGTTCAGCGAGGCCCGCGAGGACCTGGCCGCCCTGGAGAAGGACTACGAGGAGGTGGGCGCCGACACTGCCGGCGACGAGTACGACGAGGACGAGGAGTACTAGTATTTTAGGCGCTTTGGATTGTCTGTACCTGTATATATATCTGTACCTGTTGCTCATTTTTACCGTTAATTGTGTTTTGATGAATATATTTGTCAACATTTTCTGTTTGATTTGACTGTAGGAGACTGATTTAGTTAATGATCTTCCCTTGACATAATCTGTCTAAGACTGTGCGGATCATATTTTATGTCTGCAAGCTTAACTCGCCTTTTTGAAAATTTTCACATGGACTCTGCAAGTTAAACTGTACAGTCTCATTGAAGTGATTAAGGAAATGAAAACATTATTTCGTTTTCGGTAGTTTTATTTTGACAATGTCACCTTTATAAATAAGGGGAATCAGTTTTGTGGAGTCCAAACAAGACCACCTTAATATCACAATGAATTAACTACCGTATTTACATAATTATAGGGTCTCAAATTTTCTATTCGAAGATCCAATAGTTGTGGTTTTATTTTCCCGTGCAATTTTCAATTGTATCTTAATATAAACTGTGTCTCTAGTGAGCGTCCTAACACTCTTGTAAATACAGTACATAAATGGCATACAAAGTACTTCAGAATTCATCCAACTAAATACTTTCAAGATATGTTTCTTTAAATTGTGCACAACTTTATTTTCAAAAAGATAATAAAGATAACAAGCAAATAAGCTTCAAGTATCATCACAAACTGATATGTAATTTAACCACCTCAGTGGTCCAAATATTTTCAACAGTGGCTTATTCTGAATTTTCGTTTGATAAAGAAAATGGCCAGATATGTTCAAAAGCACTCTTTCATTCCATTGTCTTGAATAATTTTTTTTCCTGAAAGGTAGATACTTTCTTGATACATAAAATTTCTAGGCTGCAGCTTTTGTTGCCACAGGTTGTAACTCCTTGAGTTTGGCACATTCAGCTGTCATCCATATTGTTCACACACTTAATTTTGAAGTACGATTTTGAGAGATGACAGTGAACAAAGACATCAAGCTCAGGTATCTAATTGAATATGAGACTTATAAACGAGGATCACATAGGTACAGTATTCTAAACCACAAAATAAATGACATAAAAATGCTACATAAGTAGTTTTTTTTTTTTTCTTGAAATGCTATTTCTCAAACCATGCACTTCCCTCAGGGAGATCTTTGAAGTGATGTTTTGAATTTCACTTGCGAAAGATTTAAAAATATCTGGCACAGAATGTTTTAAGATTTGTTAATTGTTACCTCCAGATTTCAATTAACCCACACAGCAATATACAAATTAAACTAAAATTAATGAGACAAAAAAAATAAATCAAAAAAAGTAAATTGAGATGCTAACGTTCCACTTAGTAGTAGTGAAAAGGGGCGCACCTTGCATTCTCTCTGCAAAGTGACCAAAGTGGTGTAAAACTAACATGCATTTTCAGACTAACTCAAATGCAGTTCTAAAACAGTTCTAAAGCTAAAAACAATCTCTAATTCCATTTCTAAATTTAGTTATTAGAAGTTAAGGAAGCATACAACATCAAGTCTGGGTTTCCTAAAAATATGATAAACTTTTCATATGAACATGAAATAAAGAACGTTTCACTGAATTCACAAATAAGGTTGAACACGGTTGAAATTTTTAAGCTCTCCATTAAGATTGTCTTTTCCACTGGATCCTAAACCTAAGCGACTATTAGTCACAAGGTAGGAAGACAAAAATTGAGTTCAATGAGCAATTGAGGGTTTCTATTTGAGTGGTACATTCATATTGCTTAAATTTACACGATTTTAGGGATCAAGTTCAATCATCTTATCTTCTGCTCCTGCAGGTGCCGTGGTTGTTGGTTCCCGATCTGGATCATTATCCTCAAGACTTTCGTTGTCCGTATCTTGCCCTAATTCAACTGGAATAGTTTCAACTTCATCTGGAAGATGAGTAGTAACTGCAAACAATTGGAAAAAAAAAAAGAAAGAAAAAAAAAGGTTAACAGTCTGAAGTGTAAATCAAACTTTTTTCAGTTCGATAATATTCATATTAACTCACCATGAGAGGGCCCTGTTGAACTTGAGTCTTTGTGGTCTAAAGAAGGGAGCCCTTCCTCGCTGAATAAGATGCTGTCTATGTAGAACATAGTGCCTAGATTGTAGACAAACACCTCACTCTTCACAACTTTGGCTTTGTTGATGTAGATTGCGCCTAAAATCAGACAATTTAGTGGACTAAAGTTAAATAATTCTAAAGGACACACTGGTAACGAGGCCGACTAGCTTGAGGTGGCTGGCAGCAGGCACGTACCTTGCTTCCTGCTGACGGTCACCGTCCTGTTGCCCAGGGTGCCGAACGAGGAGCCGTCCTGCAGGTCCCTGGCGTACAGCCTCTTGCCCACGAAGTGGTTGAGGAGCAGCTGCAGCCCGGGGCCCGTGGCCAGGTAGCCGTCCCTGGCCGTGTCCAGCCCCAGCTTCTCGAAGGCCTCGTCCGTGGGCACGAAGAACGTGTAGCCGGCGCCGGGCACGTGCGGCGCCAGGTCGGCCTTGCCCAGGAAGCGCGTTGCGTGCTTGAAGCCCTTGCCGGCGTCCTCCAGCGCCAGGAACGCGTGGCTCAGGAACTGCGCGCCGATCCAGGGGAAGGCCAGCAGCGGCGGCGTCTCCTTGTCGCGGTTGTTCTCGTGCAGGCGCGCCACCACGTCCTCGTTGACGAACAGCACCTCGCTGATGAGCAGGATGTTGCCGTGCGCCACCGGAGTGTCGCCCCCCACCACCTGCACGCCGTTCACCGTCAAGTTGGCTGCAAATACAAGTTACAACACTTCGGGTAAGTCGCAAACGGCTCCGGGTCGGACTTGGGCTGACTTCTCACTTGACTCACGTTTGCGCGCGAAAACCACCTCCCGGCCTTCCAGTGAGCTGGCCACCTGGCCGTCCTTGAGGTCGTCGACGCGCAGGTCGCCCTGCAGGAAGTGGTTGACGACCACGCTCTCGCTGAACTCGGCCACGGAGAAGGGGTAGAAGCCCCAGTCGATGGGGTGCCAGCGCTGGAAGGCCAGGTCCGTGGGCACCAGCAGGGTGTACTGCGCCGCGGGGTCCTTGCCCAGCAGCCGGCTCACGTTGGAGCGGGACATGAGGTGCTGGAAGACGCGCGTGCCGCTCTTGAGGAAGGACAGGACCTGCTTCACGTCGTGCAGGAAGCCCGACGGCGCCACGTGCGCGGCGGCGGTCGGCAGCGCGGGGACGGTCTACAGAGAGAAGGCACCCTTTCAATTGACACTCTTGATGGACCCTCATTGAACGGTGGCGGCAGCAGTGCTGTGGCTCACCGTGCCGGCCTCCGAGGACGCCGTCGTCGTCGTGGTGCTGGTGGCGTTGGCCTTGGACGCGCTGGCCGCGGTGGCCGTGGCGGCGGCCTCCAGGCTCGGCGGCCCCGGCGTTGTCGAGCTGCTCGTCAGGGCCTCCTCGGACGGCGGCGTGAACAGGTAGTTGTCCAGGATGACGAGGATCCCCCTCGGCACCTCCACGCGCGCCTGCAGCACCCGGGCGCCGTTGGCCGTCAGAGTGCCTGTGACAAAAAAAAAGGGAGGCGGTCCGGCAAATGGCCGAGAAGTAACAAGCATCCTCACCGAGCGAAAGCGTTGCCTTACCGCTGTGGTTCTGCACCTTGACGGTGTGGCCGCCCAGGGTGGCGAAGCGGAGGTCGGCGCCGATGTCCAGGTCCAGCTGCTTGCCGAGCACCACGTGGTCCAGCAGCAGCCGCCGCATGGCGCCGGGCTCGGCTTGGGGGCTCACGGCCGAGTTGACGGGCGCCAGGATGGTGAAGGGCTTATCTGCAACGCCAGCGTCAACATCAAGGGAGAGTTCCAAGCGTGGCTGCACGCGTGCGTTATCACATAGGTGCGCGAGAGAGGCAGCGGGGGAAGGACCTAGGGCGGGACGGAGACGGGAGAGAGGAAACGGGTCCACTTGGAAGTACGCAGCGCGGCGTGGGTTATGCCGGCACCTGTCCGAGCCTCCCCGCGCGGCGCGCCCCGCCCCGCCCCGCCCCGCCCCGTCGTCCCGAGTCGATGACCTGCGCCTTAGCGTGGTGGCGTGGACGGGTGGGGACGCGGCGGCCAGCGACGGCATCGGCCGGGAGACGGCGTCGTGGCCAGAGTGGCTCTACTCGGCCGCGCCGGGCCGCGCCGTGCCCGCTGGACTCCAGCCGACTCCATTCCGCTACGGCCAGCCCGGCCGGCCATTCCGGCCTTACGCGATGGGACGGGATGGGTTCCTCCGGGCCCCGGACGTGCAGTGGTGGTCCCCCCTCCCCCTCCCCCCTCCTCGTTTCGACCGACGACGCATCAATGAACAGGGCGTCCGCCACGAGGACCGCAAGGCACCGAGCTGGTGACTCTACTGCTGGGACTTCCCCGCCTCTACCGTCAAAATCATAACAACTTGTTCCACCTGGCAGAGAGCAAGTTATCCTGCTAGTGGGTTTCACTCCAGCATTGCAGGAGGGCCCGCGCGGCTGTGGCTTGCTGACAGGACAGTTACTTCTGCCCCGTGACCCATCACAAGTCACACAGTCTCACACACACACACACACACGCAGACACCACACTGGGGAGACGTAACCTGCCCGTTGCCAAGGCATGCGTACGTGCACGAAGCGGACCCACGCCCATTCTGGGAACCGCTGGTTGGCGGGGCGGGGCGGGGCGGGCGGGGCGGGCGGGGCGGGCGGGGCGTTTGTAAACACGAGAAGACGGGACTCGTGAAAAGCGGCGGTGAAAAGATGGACGAACCGCCATAGAGGTCCTGACAAGCGAAGATTCACGTCATGGACTGCATGCGGGGAAGTACCAATTTTCTTCCGTCCGCTCCACGGCCTTCAAGTGGAGTTCCAGTGCGCCTGGTCCAGGAGGGCAAACTCCAGGCTGCCCAACTCCAAAGCGTGCCGGCCCTCGTTCCCTGCGCGGACATTTCTCCAGAGCGCTCCAGCGCGGATGGGACACCGGCAGGACACTTGCACGGCGAGCCAAGCCATCGCTTATCACGTTGTTGTTGTTGCTGTTTTGCCGCACCAAGGCGCGCACGAGCCTCGGCCCCAAAAAAAGCACGCTTTGGCCGCGATTTATCGCGAGGCTCGCACGGCCGCGCTCGACGTGCCCACTGTGCCCACCCGCTCGCATGTCAAAGCTCGGGTTGCTCCGCCGCCGGCAGAGCCCGGCCAGCCTGCCAGCGGCAACAAAAACAAAGACAACCCCGAACGACACTGGTCCATTTTGTGGCAGTGCCCGGCGGCGTGTGGAAGGGGGTGGGAGGGAAGCCTCTCGGGGTGAGAGAGAGCGTCTTGGATCGATGGCAAGCCGACTCATCATGGAGCCGCTCGGTGCCGGAAGAGGAAGGCCGACCCGAACCGCAATCAGGCGCTGCTTCAATTGCAATGTGAATGCGAGGCCCCCACGACAGGCCGCTTGGGCAATTCATTCCGTCAATGCAGTGAGGGACCGCGGGGGTTGGAGAGCCAGCACGACGCCATGC
Source organism: Stenchaetothrips biformis (assembly GCA_030522485.1). Taxonomy (NCBI): domain Eukaryota; kingdom Metazoa; phylum Arthropoda; class Insecta; order Thysanoptera; family Thripidae; genus Stenchaetothrips; species Stenchaetothrips biformis. The sequence goes on from CM060099.1 coordinate 7,936,105, forward strand.
AGCGCACAACCTGTTAGCGGCCCAAACACTCGCGTGTGTACTCTGACGGGCACGTACGTCGCGCTTCCTGCGCCCCGCCATGCAGAGCTTGACTTGGGAGGCGTGCAAACATTCTCCAGCCAATCTCGAGCCGCCTCGCCGCCGGCCGGTCCGTGGTCCGTGGCCCCGCCCGGCCCCGCCGCACAGTGGGCCAGAAGACCGATGGAGGCGGACAAAACCCCGGACGCGTTTTGAGCTCCGAAGTCGCTGAATGGGACGCGAACCGCACGTGTGACTCCACCGATGGATTGCTCTCCGAACGAGGAATCCATTAGTGGGGTCACACGTTTCGTTGCAGTCCCATTTAGCGACTCTGGAGCTCAAAACACATCTGGAGTTCTGGCCCGCTGTGCGCCGTGGCCCGCGGCGACGTAGCTTGAGGTTCGCGGGAGACGCGCGGGGCGGCGGGGCACCCATTGACGCGGGGAAACACGGCTGTAATCGCAGAGAGTTCCGCGCAATTTTGCGCCTCGTCGGCATCAAATGAACAGAAAGCCGAACACTCTTGGGAATTCGAAAATCCGCCGACAGGGCTGCCAGCACCCAAGCCGTCATCAGATATTCGCGGAAATTCTGCCCAACCCAATTAGGCCACTTAAGCTCAATTTTAAGTGGAAGCCGTTCTGCAAAGACGCGCTCCGTCAGCCAGTGGGGCCAGGGCGGCCGACTGTACCAGGCCGCGTGCAGTTCGTACACTCCAGTCAGACAGCAGCACGCGGGGACTGTACACAAACTTGAACCGGTTCCACCCTGATCCGCCCACGCACGCCTCATCCTCGCCGGGGGTGGCTGGCAAGGGGCATCGCCCGGCCGGCGTGGGGTGGGGGTGGGGGTGGGGGTGGGCAAGCCATGAATACAGGGCGCCAAAATCACAGGCATCAAAGTCGCAGTAGGCAAACAGGTCTCGTTGCCGAGGGTAAGTCATGGCGTGCGCGGGCGGGTAAGTGAGTCGAGGTTAGTGTAAGTCCGGGTTAGGGCGTCGCGTCCTTGGTCATTGAGGAAAGTTAAGAAATGTCAGAATAAACAACGCAAGTTGAGGGGAGGGTAAAGTCAAGGTGAGGGTAAGACGAGACGAGAAAGTGCCGCGTGACAGTTAAGTCACGTGGGGTAAGTCGAGCTTGGGTAACCCGCGTGTCGTCAGGTGCAGTCCGACGCACCTGACAGGCTGAGCGCCTCGTCGTTGAAGACGAGCCACAGTCCGAAGAACTTGTCCACGTTGAGGCTCTCGGTGAGGTGGCCGTCGATGCCGGAAGTGTCCGGCAGCAGCCAGGCGGCCGACGCCAGGTTCACGGCGTGCAGCACGACCACGACGACGGCGGCGAGGACGGCAGGCCGCCAGCCGGCAGCAGGGCCAGCGCGGCCAGGCCGCGGACGCGGACACGGCGACGGGCCGCGCGAGGGCCTGGAAGGCCCCGCGCCGCAGCACCACTGCGGCCCTCGTCTCACGAGCATTACGAGTGGACTGACGGGACGCGGGGCGGGACGCGGGGCGCGGCGGCCAGGAGGCGCTGCGCGCTGCGCTGCGAGGCAGCCGAGCCGGGCAAGCTGGTCCCCGCTCGACTCGACTGGCCGCTACGCCCCGCCTCGGCCCGGCCGCGCCGCCCAGCACCGCGCAGCGCGGGGGCCACAGCACTCGCCGCGCCGTCTTCACGCTGCCAGCGCCGCCCGGGCCGGGGGAGGGAAGGGCCCACCCTGGAACGGGCCAGGGGTGGGGCCGCGGGTGGGGCCGCGGGTGGGGCACGGGGGCCCACCCCTCGGCGATCGATGCGAGCGCAAGGGATGGGCCCTCTGGCTAGGTCAAGTCACATGTTGCCCCTCTCGCCACCCTCACCCTCGGCCCGCCGCCCTTGGGGAAGGAGCCCCCCGCGGGCACCGGCCGGCTAAACTCACTTCCCTGGCCGTGAACTTCCCGTGCAGCTTGGACTCGGTGCACTCCGCGGCGTGGCGGGGCGTGGCGGGGCTCGGCCGGCCGCTGGCTCGCCCGCTGGAGTCGCGATGACGCTTTCCCAATCGCCATGCAACGGGCACGCGTCGCGACGCGCAACCGCACGCAGAAAAACGCACGCCAAAAAGAAACGTTCACTTGGTGGCGGGCGCTGACGTTGACGGTGTAGAAAGCCAAGGCGCTGCAGGCCGCCCGCTCAGAAAGCAACCTCCTCGTAAAAGGCAACAGCATTTATTAAATATTAAAAAGACTCTCAAGTAATAAATATCTAAGACAAACACGTAAAAAAACAGTCACAACACAAAGGGTAATTGGACGCGAATAGGAGGGAATTTCAATTTCTTTCAGTCAAGGTGGATTGAGCAGGCTGGCCAGCCAATCAGTGCAGTCCCGTGTCTCCGTGGGGCTGGCCCGGCTTCCACGGCGACCGTCGCGACGACTGGCGACGCTTGAGCGCGCGCTGGAATCGACAAAATGTTTCCAGTCAGTTTCCGGTTCAAATCCGGAGCAGCCGGAGCATGTCAACCAAGTACTGAAATTCCAAAAATTTAGGTCTATTTTGCCAATGTACTAAACAAAATAAATAAATAAATCCGAGCATAGAACCAAAATTTCTGGAATCCCGTTTGAGTTCCTGCGGCATGCGGACAGGCAAAGTGAAAAAGATACACAGCAGCGCCCACCTCGTTGCGCAGGGCCTGCTTGCTCTGGTAGTTGAGCTTGGCCAGGGCGACGCGCACCCACTCGGGCTTGTCGGGGATGGCCTGGTGCAGCACGTAGCGCACGGCCATCAGCAGGTGCTCCACCACCATCCACCGCAGCACCCACTCGGTCTGCGACAGCTCCGGGGCGAGGCGCCTCAGCGGCGGCGACACGCACAGCAGCCCGCAGTTGGTCACGATGGACATGGCCCCGATGGCCTCGAACGCGCGCTGCGGAGAGAGGGCACACGTCGTTTACCAATTTCGGAAACTTACAAACAGCCGGTCTTCGAACCCGCCTTTTGGCGATCCTCACCTGCCAGGCACCGGTGTCCTTGACCCTCCTGGCGATCGGCCGCTGGTACAGGCGGCACAGCTTGAAGGCGTCCACGCGGCTCTCGATGAGGTTGTTGAGGAGCGCCCAGAGCGCGGCCTGCGGGTACACGGCCGAGAACAGGAACACGTACCCGAACTGGATGAACACCTCCAGGTAGTCGTCGTACGTGCCCTCGTACACGTCCATGGCGCCCTCGGCGAGGGCCTGCTGCTGCCGGGGGTCGTCGGGGTCCAGCTCCGGGATGCCCTGCAGCACCTCGGGGACTCCCGGGTATAGCTCCAGGCTGCGCGCCGGACCGCGGTACCGGAGCCCCCTCGTGTCCGCAGAGTCCTTGGCGTCCCCGGAACCGGACGGCGTCATGATGCTGCTGGCGTCCGGGACTCGCGGAGGGGAAGGCACCTGCCAGGACAACGCGACGCGGCGCAGTTAGAGGTGCCTCTCAAGTGCTAGGTCCAGGACTGGGTCGGGAACGCCCAGTGGGTGGGCAACCATGAGACACCCCTGACGAGATGGTGGCCTACCCTGCGCTGGTGAGGCTGAGCGCCTGTGGCTAGGCAACCACACGACATGTCTGTCGAGACGGCGGCCTACCCCGCCGGGGGCTCTCGCGCGGCTCCGCACAGTGGGCCACGCGTTACCTTGCTCATGCACCGCATCAGCAGCGGCAGGACGGCCTCCTGCACGTTGTTGACGAGCTGCAGGATGATGAGCATGGTGGCAAGCTGCGAGCGCAGCATTTCCATGTCCTGGTACACGAAGGCGATGTAGAACAGCGCCATGAACGTGTTGACGAACTCGAACGCCACCAGCTTAATGACCCGGTGCCGCTCGAACTGAGACTGTGTGCGGTGGTTCTCTGAAAACGAACAGACGCAAGTTCAAACACCCGCAGTGAAGTTCTTGTGATATTCTTGCCTGGTTCAAATTGAGTCCCACAACTTGAACCTTACCGTACTCCGTGAGGTAGGTGGCCAGCTGGCGGTAGTACAGGTTGACGATGTAGACCAGGATGGAGTAGATGACGGAGGGCGCCATGACGGTGATGGAGGTGACGCCGGACTCGGGGTCCTTGGCGAGCTGCGTGAGCCGCTCCTCGGCGTGGAAGGAGGCCAGCATGACGAGGAAGGCGAGGAACAGGCACAGCAGCACGATGGGCAGCGACAGGCAGTACATCTGCAGGGCAGGCAGGCCGTCACTCACCTCCGCCACGTCTCTTCAAACTATGCGGTGTCCCTTACCCGGATGTAGGTGGTCCTCCTGGGGAACTGCGGCAGCATCCTGCCGGTGATGGTGTCCTTCATCATGGTGCCGTGGTAGTTGGGCCGCGGCTCGTCCAGACTGGTCATGCCGATGGTGCCCCACTGGAAGGCGGCCTCGTTGCTGCGCCGACGCCACACCTCCAGGAACACCGTCACGGCGATCACGTTGCACACGCAGAAGAAGGGCAGCGTCTCCAGGGTGGACAGCGCCATCTGCAGCACGCCGACCAGCGTCAGCGGCACCAGCAGCTTCACCGTGTAGAAGTCCAGGAACTTGAAGTACAGCGCCAACGCCTCGCCGAAGTACAGCCGGATGGCCTCTGCAAGCAGCCGGGGAGTCAGTTGGCCCCGAACGGGGACCGGGCCCACTGCCTAATGGCCGATGTTTCATTACGGACGCACTGCGCTAACGATGCCAGACCGATCGCCTTGGCTCGCGGACGCCACGCCACGCCACGCTACGCGCAGACCAACACCGCCGTCGCGCTGCTAAAGCCACTCACCGACGGGCTGCTCCTTGGAGAAGTACCACTTGCTGGACAGCAGCTTGAGGGCCTCCACGTCGTGCAGGGGGTACACGGCCGTCACCAGCAGCTTGTGCATCATGACCTGCACTGAAATACAACAGGAAATAAATTTAACAACGTCCTATCCCGTGCCCTCCTTTTAAAAAAAAATTCTGAAAGCGTGTTTATGAAATGATTTTAGACGGGGAGCGCTCACCGATGGACTGCCCCTCGTACATGCGGAAGTTGATGTAGCCGGGGATGCTGGGGTCCTCGCTGAGGGCGCGGATGTTGTCCAGCTCGTGGCGCACGATGAGCTGCCGCTCCGCCGTCGTCAGCAGGTCCTCGCGGTCCCCCTTCTCGAAGTCCCGCAGGTGGGCGAACAGGAACTCGCGCATCAGGCCCGCCTGGTCGCGCTTCTTCAGTTCCATCTCCTCGGCCAGCTCCAGCAGCTTGCGGCACGACGCGGACACGTGCAGGATCACGCCCTGCAACGGGGGCGAGCCGACCTTCATCCTTGGCGTCCGCCATTTTATTTCGGTCGATGAATGCAGCGACTGACCTGGCCGGGCTCGGTGTGCTGCCTCCGGACCAGCAGCTCGGCGCCGCCGTGGGACCGCGGCCCGCGCACCTTGTCCACCAGCCAGGCGATGGCGCGGGGCTTCACGTCGGCCGCGAACCGCACCACCATGTAGGTGGGCGGGAACGGCGCGTCCATGTCCTCCGAGTCCGTGAAGTCGAAGACATCGTCCACGACGGCCGTGTCTGCGTGGAATGACAAAGCTTCTCTGAACCTGCTCGCGAGCGAAATTCGCGGCACGGAGTAGCGCCGCTGGAGAGGGCGATACCCCGTGCTTATGGAGACAGCGGCACTAGCGCTGTCCACAGTGGGATTTTTCGACAAACACACGATCGCTCTCGAGTGCGGCCAGTACAGTACAGTCCGGTTCACCTCGCCGTGAGCACCGGGTCTGTCAGCGACGCGGGCGCCGAAAACAGAAAACCTGGCGGGGCGTCGACAGCACTACCGCTGCCAAAAACAGCTGATCATGCAATGCGGCGGCCAGCCTGCGCCCCAAGGTAAACAAGCAGGGCCAGCACCCAGAAACAGTGTCCTTGTGACAGGAGGCGATAGCGGGGCACCGTCACCGCACCCGACGACCACAGCAAGCTCGGACAAGCTCCTTATCAACCGGCAAAACCAAATGACTCATAATGCCGAAGCCGACCGCATACTTGTTGCATATTCTGGCAGGAATGCGGCAGGGCGTGTCGTCCTCGCTGCCGACGGCGTGCACCACCCCGAGACACTCCTGCCGAGGTACAGTGGGCCCGCGCAGCCCCTGAACCCTGCTCCGAAGGACTCACCTGGTGATGTCATCCTACTGTTTGCGGGGAACCTAACCTCTCCGCGGACGGGGAGGTCGGTTCGGCTTGCCGTGGCACTCCCACACGCGGCGGTTCACATAGGCACCGACGCGGTGTCTCGGCTACGGTCCACTGCGACACGCCTCGCCTTTCACTGCCTTGCCCGCCCCTGCCGGATCGCTTCTATTTAATTTTAGCCGTAAGTCTTGTCTAGATCCGCAGCCGCAGCGCCTCGGTGTTTTGGCCGGCTGTCGGTGGGAGGTGGGAGGGGGAGCTGACGGCAGCCTGCAGCGCGCGCCGCTAGATGGCGCCCCCGGGCGCGGCCGCCGCTGCGGCGTGGAGTAGCGACGCGGGGAACGCGGCTCGGTAGGCGCGGGGTATCGCCGCGAGGGAATGACTTGAGGGAAGGCTTGTCACGAACAATGGCGACAGACGGGCGTCTTCTACCACTGAATGCACTTCGGTGGCGGAGGCATGAGCAGGCGCGAGAGGCAGAGATGGAGAGCCCTTGTTTCGCGGTGGGGGAGCACCGGTCGCTTCCTCAAGGGCCGCAACTGTCACACCTTGAAGGTGGTAGACAGAGAGGAGGATGGATAGAGGGGCGAGGGCGATTGTCGAGGCTGGCTTGGCTTATCCTTGTTGTCGTCGCTGGGGAAACTGAAATCAACGCTCTGATCCTCACTCGACCGCCACCCGCGCACCGAGACACAGCAGCCACACTCATCGTCCTCGCCTAGAAGCAGAGCCAGAGCAAGCTAGCGATGCGCGAGTGCATCTCCATCCACGTCGGCCAGGCGGGCTGCCAGACGGGCAACGCCTGCTGGGAGCTGTACTGCCTGGAGCACGGCATCCAGCCCGACGGCCAGATGCCGTCCGACAAGACGGTGGGCGGCGGCGACGACTCGTTCAACACCTTCTTCAGCGAGACGGGCGCCGGCAAGCACGTGCCCCGGGCCGTGTTCATGGACCTGGAGCCCACCGTCGTGGGTGAGTCATTCTGCCGCTCCGCCAAGCAGCGTTCCTCCTCCACTAGTCTTTCGTACGTTTCAAATTCTGGGCTGCTTCTCCGCCAGATGAGGTTCGCACCGGGACGTACCGCCAGCTGTTCCACCCGGAGCAGCTCATCACGGGCAAGGAGGACGCCGCCAACAACTACGCGCGCGGCCACTACACAGTGGGCAAGGAGATCGTGGACCTGGTGCTGGACCGCGTCAGGAAGCTGGCGGACATGTGCACCGGCCTGCAAGGGTTCCTGCTCTTCCACTCGTTCGGCGGCGGCACCGGCTCCGGCTTCACGTCGCTGCTCATGGAGAGGCTGTCCGTGGACTACGGCAAGAAGAGCAAGCTCGAGTTCGCCGTGTACCCTGCACCGCAGATCTCCACCGCAGTGGTTGGCTTTAAATTTCATTGACTTGTAACTTTTGATAAACGTTTCTTTTGGCATTTTCTGTCCTGTTGGCCAGGTGGACCCCTACAACTCGATCCTGACGACGCACACCACGCTGGAGCACTCGGACTGCTGCTTCATGGTGGACAACGAGGCCATCTACGACGTGTGCCGGCGCAACCTGGACATCGAGCGGCCCACCTACACCAACCTGAACCGCCTCATCGGCCAGATCGTGTCCTCTATCACGGCCTCGCTGCGCTTCGACGGCGCGCTCAACGTGGACCTCACCGAGTTCCAGACCAACCTGGTGCCGTACCCGCGCATCCACTTCCCGCTCGTCACCTACGCGCCGGTAAGGCTCGCTGACGGTTGGGACTTCCCTCGCCGAATGCCCTCACTGCGTTCACCTCGTTCCCGCAGGTCATCTCCGCGGAGAAGGCGTACCACGAGCAGCTCACCGTCGCCGAGATCTCCAACGCGTGCTTCGAGCCCGCCAACCAGATGGTCAAGTGCGACCCGCGGCACGGCAAGTACATGGCGTGCTGCATGCTATTCCGCGGCGACGTGGTGCCCAAGGACGTCAACGCCGCCATCGCCACCATCAAGACCAAGAGGGCCATCCAGTTCGTCGACTGGTGCCCTACCGGATTTAAGGTAACAACAAGACTAATTTTATTTTTTTTTTTCAAAAAAAAAAAAAAAAAATTAAAAAAAGGGGACGAGAAAATTATGACCTGGTTGGACTCTGCATTGGCCAGGTGGGCATCAACTACCAGCCGCCGACGGTGGTCCCGGGCGGCGACCTGGCCAAGGTGCAGCGAGCCGTGTGCATGCTGTCCAACACGACGGCCATCTCGGAGGCATGGGCGCGCCTCAACCACAAGTTCGACCTCATGTTCGCCAAGCGCGCCTTTGTCCACTGGTACGTCGGCGAGGGCATGGAGGAGGGCGAGTTCAGCGAGGCCCGCGAGGACCTGGCCGCCCTGGAGAAGGACTACGAGGAGGTGGCCATGGACTCGGTGGAGGGCGAAGGCGAGGAAGAGTAACGCGCAGCCCTGCAGCGGCCGCACCGCCTCGTCTTTTTATCGTTTGACGCTTCGACATCGATCGAAATAGTTTGTTTGTGTTATTTTCCCCAGTTAGTGGAGGCTCGGTTTTAGTTTTGACAAGTTGCTTGTTGTTTTAACGTTCGTGTTATCCCTGATGTCAATTCGTTTGCATCTATGTGTCTCCAGTGGATCTTCCTAGGGATGAATTAGACTAGGGAAACGCTAGGAGATAAAAGTTTAATCTTTAGCTGAGTTTTATAAGTTGACAATAACTTAACAGTATGAATAGAGCACATGACATCAATGATTAATCTACTATGAGATTTGTGTATGATTTCCTAAAACACTGATTATGTACAATAATTTGGTCCCCGAAGGAATGAACATAAAATAAAGTAAAACTCAGGATCATGCACAAGGTTTTGGTTCTTAAAAGTTCGTTTGAACAAAACAAACCGTCAGTCCCACAGTTTCATCTACTCGTCTTTTGTGACATGACCCACAATCATTCAATCAGAAACCACTTATATTCTTTGGTCACATTCACTGTACGCATTCAGGCATTAAATAGAATTAAAAATACACTAAGTCCTCTAGAGCTGAGAGTCTTGTACAAAAGAAGCTATGTACAACATATAGCTTTGCTATAAATAACAAAATTACAGAAACATACAAAAAACTACAGTACAAAATCATATTTCTTTTTAAATGCTCAAGGGGAGGAGATATGTTGACAAGTCAACTGACTGCACATGAATCTGAACATTCATGTGATTCCTACATCGCCGTAATAATCAGGCATTACAAAGTGCTCCGGCAATCGAGTCTATAATTAATGATCTTAGCACCATTGCAAAAGTTGTGAAATCCCGCGTAGCTCCGCACTGCAAAATGTACGGGTACTTAATATTTTAGGAACTTATTTACAACGACAGAACGAATTTTTTATTTAAAAAATCTACACTCTTAACCTAATGCTCCAATAAGAAGCACATTTATACAAACAAGTACAAACTTTACCAAAAAAAAAAAGAAAATGGCCACAAAAAAACATAAAATATTTTTTTTTCTAAATCTATAAACATTTATGCCAGCAATAAATAAAATTTCACTCTCCCGACCCCACAAGTCGTGGGGCGAGAAACAAAACAATAACACGCAAAAAACGTCGAGAATAACTTAGTCTTAAATCCGCTCTACACGTGGTAACTGATGGCACAGTGCTGCCCTGTCGTAAGGTCAGGCCCGGCCGGCCGAACGGCCCGGACTTCTTGTCTTCGGGGAGATAACCTTTCACCGGCGTTCGCTGTCCGTCCGGGGCCGCCTGCCCTTCGGCTCCGGTCACAGCCCTCCTGAATGTCAGGCCGGCGTCCGGTGCGCTCCGTCGCTGGCGTCGGGGTGCGACAGCGGCGGCGCGCACCGCGGCGTCGCGGCCTTGCTTCGCGGCCTCGCGGTTTAGGCGCCGTTGGTCAGGCCGTGCAGCTCGGGGTCCTTGGTCAGCTCGTCGATGGTGGCGATGGTGACCTGCAACCAATCCCATTAGCATGGCCGGATTACGTGGACGCAGAGAAGCACGTAAGGGCGGCCGGCCGGCCCTCAGTTAGGCCCGACGCACCGACCGGAACAGCACGCCAGCGCGGCGGGGCGGCGGGGCGGCGGGCGGGAAGCCCCAGCTGGCAGGCCATATTCCGCGCTCCACCGCGCGGCCGGCCGGCCCCCGCATTCCCCGTGTATACCGCACTCTTCGCACGCGTTTTAACCCGGACAGAAACGGATCAAGCGGATAACAGCGACTCAAACGGAAAGCAAAGCCGAGCGCAGTGCGGGGATTTGAACCCGCAGCACGGCCCGGAGGCGGACAGGCAGTTGTGGGTTGTCCCGTATGAGCCCTCACGACTGCGGCACGAACCCGCCCCGCTGCCAGGAGTTGGCAGTGGCAATGCCGCCCGCAGCCCCCGAACTCCCACCGCGGAGCACACGATAGAGAGTGGGAGGAGAGATTAGAGAGACGCCCCTGCGACTTTCACGGACACTTACCCGCTTCGGCGCCTTCTTGCCTCGGTCGTCGATGACGGCACCCGTGTTCTCGAAAATGGCCTCTCTCTCCGGACCCAGCTTATCCTCCTGCGGGCAAACAAGGAAGCAAAAATACAGATCTGTATCATCACGCCTCGGAAAGCAGAAAACAGCCCCCCGGATATAATAACGAAACGGGAACTTAATAAAAGCCCCCGCCGTCCGCGCGCCGGGGACGCCGCATGCCGCTTTAATTAAAATCTCCCAATATTGTCCGGAACGGCATCGATACCTGGCAGGGCGGCGCCCTCGTCGCTAACGCGGCGCTCTTGGATGGAGAGGGACTCGGAGGGGAGCGGCGCCCAACGGCAGCGCGGGGCAGGGAGAGATGGATACACGATTGAAAACGTGTCGCTTACGGATCCGATACGCCTGCCTCATCGGACAGTCGTCAACCCCTGGTGCAGCGAGGGTGCCGACGGAGGGGGAGGGGAGGGGGCGTGACGAGGAGGTGTGCGACGCGCAAAGTGGCGCCGGGAAAGCAGCCCTCATCACTGACAGCCTTATTAATATCCCATCAAAACAGACAGGGCTGCCTCCGCGCCGCCGCGCGCCGCCGCCGGCTGGCCTTCCCACGAGGACGTCGCCGGCGCCGCGCACGCAGCCCTATTCAACCCGTATTGATTCAGGGCGGACGGCGGCGAGCGCAACCAGATCGTGTATACTCACGTGCGTGTAGTAGTAGTCGGCGTGGTGCTTGGAGTAGGCGACGACGGCGAGCAGGGCGGCGCCGGCCAGGATGAGCAGGGCGACGGCGGCCGCGGCCGCGATCACGCCGAGCTGCGAGTCGGCGGACAGCAGCGAGCGCGGCGAGTCGGGCCCCACGCCCATGCCGCCGGTGCACCACTTGAGCGTGCCCAGCTCCAGGTTCTCCAGGGGCCTGCCGGCCAGGGAACGCGGCGCGTCGCACCGCAGGCGGCGCAGCGGGGACGTGGGCGCACTGCGCGTCACGCGGCTCAGCAGCGGCGGCAGGTGACACTTGTCGCAGGACCAGTGGTTGCCGTCTAGCAGCACCTGGGGCAGGACGGCGCGGCGTCAAGACGGACACACAGACAGACAGACAGACACGCACACTTGGCCGGCTCTCACGATCAACGGAGCGGCCACCTGAGGGAGGCCGCAGCGAGACGCGGCGGTGGCCACCCCGTCACGCTCAGTCACGTCTCGTAACACCCCCCCCCCTCAAACACGCACACACACACACACACGCGAGATGAGTGATGCGTAGCCGGCACGAACTGTAGCGCGCTTTACTGGCAGTAAACGCTATCGCCGGGCGGCCCGGACAATAAAACCAAGAAAAACGACGCCAATAACGTGTTACTCATCCGCGTGGCGCGGGGATTCGAACCCGCGACAGTTGCATCCTAATCGCGCCCACCACATCATCACCGCCGTGTGCGTGAGGGATGGTTGCGGTGACAGCGGACGTTACACAGGCACTCACCAGCTCCACGGCGTCCAGGCGCAGCAGGCTCTGCTCGTCCAGCCCCACGAGGTGGTTCCTGGAGGCGTCCACCGTGTCCAGCTTGAGGAGCGCGTGCAGCGCCGAGGGGTGCAGCGCCGTCAGCATGTTGCCGGACACGTTGAGGACGCGCAGCTCCCGGAGCGGCGCCAGCAGCCCCATGGGCACGGAGCGCAGCCGCATGTCCGCCAGGCTGAGGCGCGTCAGGTGCGGCACGCCGCGGAGCAGCCTGCGGCGAGCGAAGCAAGTTAGCGAACCGCGGGGACACCGTGGACCAGAACAACATGGAAGTGACACGAGGGGGACACAACAGGCCAAAAATACGTACACCAATAATTTGAATTTCAAGAAATTTTAAAAAATTTGAAAAATTTAAGGATTTTAAAGGAAAAAGTTTACACATAATTCTGAAAAATTAGAATCTTTTTGCGAAAAATTTTGAAAAAATTCACGAAAATGTTAAAGAATAGGAAAAAAATGTTTGATCAATTTGAAGAAATTTGAAAAAAAATGAAATTTTGGCAATTTTGATTTTTTTTGGCAAATTTACAAACATTCAAAAAATTTCAAAAATTTTAAAAAAAAATTCAGAAATTTTATAAATTGTAAACAAAAATTTTGAGTTGTTTCCCCCTCGAAGTAACACCACCCGAACACGTGCTCACCTGGCCAGCTCCTCGGTGGACATGACGTTGCCGGCGAGCACGAGGGCGCGCAGCGACTCCCCGAGCGGCGACATGACAGAGGCGTGCAGCCGCTCCAGCCGGTTGTAGCCCAGGTCCAGCGTGCGCAGCGCGGGCAGGTTCAGGAACGCCTCGTCCTCGGCCTGCAGCAGAACAAGGAGTAACAACGACGTTCCGGAAAACGAATCTAGCGCCCCTCACCGCCGCTGGGGCGGCGGGTATGCGTTATGAGAAGCAAAGGACCTTGGACACGTAATTGCCCCTTTTTTCTCGACGTTTGCTCGTGTCGTGTTTCATATTTACATGCTATTAACGGGCTGTGTGAACGGGGCGGCCCGCGAGCTGCTGGCTAGACTGATTCCGAGAGTCGCCCCGTCTCTCTCGCACTCGTGGGGCTTCCCCCACGAGTGCGAGAGAGACAGAGCGACGAAAAACGACTCTCCGCATCAGTCTGCTGGCTCCGCTCCACGGCCCATCGAGCCTGTTGATAGCGGGGGATGCTCCCCGACGCGTCAATATGGTAATACGTCACGCGGGTCGCCCCGCCCCGCGTGACCTGTGACGGAATAACGCTTCCGGCAACAAGAGGTCAAAGCCACCCCGGACTGCGGAAGCCGACTCCTAAAAATCCACAACCGCTGCGCTGCAGCGCTAAAAGCACTCTCACGCGGAGTACACAGCAAAAAAACAAAAAGACCTGCGGTATTTCCGTCTTTCCCAGAAAAGCCGCACCGCGGCGGGGTTGGAACACGGCGCCGAATAAAGCCAACGACGACGAGTGGCGGCGAAGAGACACAAAAAGGCTAAGAGAGAGAGAGGGGAGGGGAGACTGTGGCACCGGGTAGTACTTTCATTACCCTCCGTAATTGTGTGCGATCCCTCCAAGAGCTTCGGCAGAGGGGAGGGCGCCGCGACGCCGCGGTGAGGGGGGCGCGGCGCTCCGAACCGACCAATCAGGGCGTGCGACCGCAGCGCGACGTCTCCGTCGCACTCCCGGCCGTCCTCGGGGAGGCCGAGCGATAGGGACGGACCGGATCGGGCTGCAAAAAGCCCACGACATTGTACCGCGCGGCCCTCGCCCTCTCATTTCGATGCCCCGCAGGCCGAGGGCCCAAGGGCCGAAGGGCAGGGAGAAGGTAGAGTCCTTAAGCTGTTAGAGAGGCGCGGGGTTGCCCAGTCCCGCCATCTTGTAACGAAACGGTGGATTGGTTTTTTGCTCATAGCTTCAAAACCATCAAAGCTAGAGGGAAATAGTAAGCGAGCCGATTGTAGCTTGAACGGGGAACTACAATCGGCTCGCATACAATTCGCCTCTAACATTAACGGTTTAGAAGTTATCAGCGAAAACATTCTCCGGTTCGTTACAAGATGGCGGACCAGGCGACACACCCCGCGGCTCTCTAACAGCTTAAGGACTCTAGGAGAAGGGCGCTTGCGGTGAAGGGAAGGGCTTTCGCGCTGATGAAGCCCTGCCGCTCCTCCTCGCCGTCGCCGAGCCGCAGTCCAAACCTCGGCGTCGAATCACCGCCGCGCCGCCCGCTCACTGTGTCATGCACCACACCACGCATTGTGTCATGCACTTTGTCCGACACCCGCATGGCTGGCCTGGCGGTGGCGTGGCGGCGGGGCCCCCATGCCCCGTGTCGACACCCTGTCATCCTGAGTTTACCCGCGACAAAGGCCCCGCTCTGGAGGAGGCCCTGAGACCGCGCTGGCACCGCGCGACGGCATTTCTGTCACCATTACGGAACGCCACGGAAATCGAGTCGGTACACTTGCCTTGGCGATCTGGTTCCGGGACAAGTCGAGCGTCTGCAGCAGGGGGTTGTGGCGGAACATCCCGGACGGCAGGACGGTGAGCTGGTTGCCGTCCAGCCACAGCTCCTGCAGCTGCTGCAGCGGCGCCAGGTGCTCCGCCGTGAACGTGGCCAGCTTGTTGTCGCCGAGGTCCAGCACCTCCAGGTCGGGCAGCACGTCAAACAGGGTCTTGTTCACCACGGATACGCCGCAGCCCCGACACCGCAGCACGCGGAGCTCCTAAAAAAAAATATAAAAAATAATTGTCAGTTGGTTTTGAACCCGGGCCTTACTGTCTTACAAGAAAGCCACACCAAACAAGGGAAAAAAATGAAACAATACATCCCTTGTGGGGATCGAAGCCACGACCTTTGGATTAGAAGTCCAACGCGCTATCCTCTGCGCCAAAGGGACGCCACGCACACTCACCGGCACGTCGCGGAACACGTCTGGGTTGAGCTCGTGGAGCGGATTATAGCTGAGGTCGAGGTCCTGCAGGTGCGCCAGCTTGAAGAAGATCCTGGACGACAGCTCCCGGATGCGGTTCCTCGCCAGACTGATCCTCCGCACGTCCTCCAGGTGGTGGAAGGCGCTGCTGGGCACGCTCTCGATGCGGTTGTCGCTGAGGAAGAGGTCCCGCAGCTGCTTCAGCCCGCTGAAGTTGTGCTCCACCACGGCGGACATGTTGTTGTGGGTCAGGTTGAGCACCTGCAGGTTGGGCAGGCTGTAGAACGAGTGCAGGCCGATGGCCGGCAGGTTCGAGTGCACGATGTGGAGTTCCTCCAGCTGAAAACACGCGGAACACACAGTCATGAGTGCGGGTTTCTGCTACAGGAGTCTATCAATACCAGGCTGAGACTCACGTTCCTGTGGTAGCGGCCGAAGATGGGGCCGATGGTGAAGTAGTTGGGCCTGTCGGCGGGCGGGGCCACCTCGAACACCTCGGCACTGTCGTCGCGCCCGGGCAGCGGCATGGGGTCCTTGCCGTCGCCGGCGTTGCAGACCACGCGGTGCCGGCCCTTGCGGTCCAGGTCGCACTCGCAGCTCTCGGGGCAGGCCAGGCTCGGCGTCACCAGGAGGAGCAGCAGCGCCGCCAGCCTGCGGACCAATCACAGCCCGCTGTAGCGCTGGCGTGGCCAATCAGGGAGCCGCGCCGCACATGTAACTGTCAGGCCGACGTCCGGGGCGCTGGACGCGCCGGCCGCGCCGGCCGCCACCTCAGCCAGCAGCGTGATTACACGGTCCATTGCGCGGCGCGTCCCGGCGTCACTCAAACATGCGCAGTCACGCCGCCGTCACGCCGCCGTCGCGTTTCAATTTCGCCGCCCAGTGACCGCTCTGTCTCTCTCGCACCCCGAGCGCGACGCTACGTGGGAGCGAGAGGGACAGAGCGACGCAGGCACTGTTCTTTTGCGGCATCGGCCCACTCGCGGGAAATTGGAGACGTCGTCGCGCGTCGTCACACGTGAGCACGCAACGCGCTGCAGGCTGAGTGTCGCGCTGTCTCTCTCGCACCCCCAGGGAAGGCCCACGGGTGCGAGAGAGACAGAGCGAGGTGCTGGGAGTCGGCCAGCAGCGCGAGGCGGGTCGCTTTGTCGCCGCGGCGCAGCGAGGAGCCTGCCGGTGCACAATGTGAATAACTTGAGCTACATTCCCGGCCCACGCCCTTCCCTTCCAGCCCGCTGAGTGCATGTGCTTGCTTCCCGTGTCGTCGACGCGCGTCGCTTCCACCGACCTGGCCAGGCTCAGGCCAGGCGCCCCGCGCGCCGCAAGGCCCGTATGAAAAATTCAAACGCGGGGCCACCCTCCCAAAAATAGACGATAGTCTCATACTCATTCAAGCGTTTCATCTCTCTCTCTCTCTCTCTCTCTCTCTCTCTCTCTCTCTCTCTCTCTCTCTCTCTCTCACACACACACACACACTAAACGCCATAACTTAACGCCCCTGCTCGCGCCGTCCGCGCAGCATACTGCAGCAGCCCTTTCGGGATTTTCAAATTAATTATCCCACTCCGACGGCGTCATTCCGCTGCCGGGGCGTGCTGCTCGCTATGGCCGCCATGACTGCCATGGCGCCCCCCGCCCCCCGTTCGGCCGGCTGAGCACATGTTTGAGGACCAAAGGCCCGTCGTTGGACGCGGCGCCGCGCCGCGCCGCGCTATACGTCGTGTTTGCTTGTTTCGGGGCGTTCGGCCCATTCCGTCCCAGTGCGTGCAGTGCGTGGAAAACAATTGAACCACTATAAAACGTGTCTGGCTGACACACACACACACACACACACACACACACACACACACACACACACACACACACGCACACACACACGAGCGCCGCCGCGTCCCCACAACACAATATCCTTATAATCCGAAAATAGAATCAAGACTATTGGTTGTTGGAAACGGCGCGCGGCGCGGAAACGCGCCCATAAATTCGGCCGGCTGGATATCGCGCGCGTTGTTACGAATTAATACGCCGTCAGTCAATCCTTTCGTATTTTTATTATTCATGTTGTCGTCGTGTTCTTGAGGCGCGCGCTGGAATGACAGTGTACTCACGGCAGGGCGCCCCTCGTCCAGGGCCGCATGGCGTCGTCACGACCTGCAACACGACAAAGAGGAGGGCGGCGTCAGCAAACAGGGCCGTCGGCAAGCACATCAAGCAAGCAGGTCGCCCTATCCACGGGGTCACGGGCCAAGGTCACCGCAAAATCCATACGTTTACATTTTCGAGGAGAGTATACCTCGGAGAGTACAGTCCAGAACAACAAAAATGACGCCATCTGGGGCTGTTTATTGTGAACGCCAATGAGCAACTTCCCCGGCCTGGTGGTGTCCACGCCGAGGTGTGAAACGATTCCGCGGCGCGCACCTGTCGGCTCGCGTCCTGCAGGAACCCATCAGCCTGTCGGGCTGTCCACAACCAGCGCCGGGATCCCTCGCTCCGACTCCACACAGCGCCGCGCCCACCCGCTAGATCTAATTCCAGCAACACCTTCACGGCTCCGGCCCCGCTCTGTCTCTCTCGCACTCACGGGGCGCCCCGTAGGGGTGCGAGAGAGACAGAGCGACGAGGGCACTGTCCGCTCCAGCCGAGGCGCGCTTCCGCCCGAGGAGGCTCAGCCGGCCGGAGAACAATCGCTTCTGTTTTTGTCACCTTTGGGGGGCCCCGCGTCTCGCCGCGCGTCTCCTTGAGCCGTCGCCGGATGGGATCAGGGCCGGGATCAGCCGTTCTGTCTCTCTCGCACTCATGGGGCGTGTGCGCGACAGAGACAGACCACTGCGCCCACGGGGGCGCGCGTCTCGGGATGAAAGGCGAGCCCTTCCCGAGGGGTTCCATTCGGAGCGACAGTGGTCACACCGCCAACTCGAGCGGCACGGCAGGGGGAGTCACCAGATCCCTTTGGACCCCCCCTCCCCTCCCCCCCCTCCCCGGCAGGCCGGTCGCGCACTCACGCGTAAAATGGCTCATTGTCCGCGCTGACTACGACGAGCCCGGAGGTAGGTACTACACACCGGGCTCGGGTTCGAATCCCACCGCCGCCGCCAACGAAAAAAAAACCTCTCATTTTCACGTCGTTCCGAGCGGGGCGCACCGCCACCCACGACCAAGTCGCGTGTCCAATCCTTCGGAACGGCGAGTGTCTGCAAGTCAGGAACCTGCTCGACAGTCATCTCGCACAGGGACCACTTTAGTACGGCCGAGTGGCCGAACGGCGACAGCGGCAGTAAAAGGACCACCAGCACGCTTCTCGGAAAAGCGAAACCCCTTTCCCACTCGCGCGCGGTTTATTACAAGTACGCTACAAACCGTTCCGACACTTCTCCACACAAAAGTTTTTCCACCCTCCGCCACCAGCCCACTGTTACTTGAAAGCTCTCCTTTTTTCCCCTTTCAGTGACACACCTCCATGCAGCTGCGAATACAGCCGCCGAAATCCCATTCAGAAAAACACTCAGGCGGGGGCGTGGCGGGGAGCGAGAGAGAGAGAGAGAGAGAGAGAGAGAGAGACGGCCAGGGCGTGCTTGGCCTGCCCGGCGAACCGAGGGGGTGGCGACCGCAGCGGGCCGATTCCTCGCGGGGGGCCTCTCTCTCTCGCACTCACGGGGCGTCCCGTGTGTGAGTGTGAGAGAGACGGCGACGCCCCACTCGGAACCAGCCTGCCGCGGAAAGCCCTTTGCGAGGATGTGTCGCGCTTCCTCCCGCCGGGGGCAAGGCGGGGCAAGGCGGCGCTCTCTCTCTCGCACCCGCACGTAGCGCCCCATGAGTGCGAGAGAGACAGAGCGACGCCTTCCGGAGTCAGACTGCGGCTCCAGCAGGCCAACCAATGCCCTCCTTATTCACGGCCTACAATGCCCGGGAATGGGATTTCCACAGCACTGATCTGTTTTCCAGCCCCGAAATTATTTCCCGCGTCCTTCCTGGCTGCTTCCAGGCAGGCTGGCTGGCTGCCTGCCTGCCTGCAGCGACACCGGCCGGGCGGGGCGGACAGCGCTGGCGGGCGTGGCTCGACGCGGTGCCGGATGCGCCCCGCTGCAAGCAGCACCAGCCTGCTCGCGGCCAAGACCGCCTCGGCCTGGTACGGGCTGCTACGGCCATCCGGCCGCCGGGCTGCTTCCGAACAGAGTGGACCTCCTGTCTCTCTCGTGCGGCGCTCCGGAGAGGCGCGTGGGAGACAGAGCGACGAGGCACGACCGTTCGGCCCACTGGGCTTGGGCCTTCCCTGCGAGCTCCACTTGTTGACGCCCTCGCCGCGGCCTTCCCGACGTGTCCGGCAGCGAGGAAAGATAATCGGAGAGTCACCGCCGAAAACGGCAGACAGACACCCCGCAGCAGCTCAGAGCAGCCCCCCCCCCCAAAAAAAAAGTAAGAAAAAATAGGAGGGGAGCGTGCCCTCGATTTATGTCAACCCCTGAGCGGTCACGTGACACTCGGTGCGGCAGCGCGGCGGAGCAGATGTTCCAA
Organism: Stenchaetothrips biformis; assembly: GCA_030522485.1. Taxonomy (NCBI): domain Eukaryota; kingdom Metazoa; phylum Arthropoda; class Insecta; order Thysanoptera; family Thripidae; genus Stenchaetothrips; species Stenchaetothrips biformis. The sequence continues at coordinate 7,955,682 of CM060099.1, forward strand.
CACCCGTCCCGTCCCCTCCCCTCTCGCGGGAGAAATATAAAATACCGGCGCACTCAGAGGCGTTGCTGCTGCTGCTCCGCTGCCCTGGTTTCAGGAGGTTCGCAGTATGAGGTTTTCCCCGGGCCAGGCCGGCAAACACAACAAAAGTCAGGCCCACTGTCCTTTTATTTTATCTCCGTTCCCGACGACTTTCGTGCTGTTGTCGTCCGCGAGACACCCCCCTGGCCCTACTGGCCTGGAAAAAAACAATAAAGTCGTAATAACTGCAGTGCCCTTCTCAACAGACTTCCGGCAGGACCGCAGAAAACACGAAAGGGCAGAAACTTTGGGCCCTTCGATTCGACTTCCCGCGAAATACGAGAAACGCGCACACAAATTCACATTCGCGAGGCGTAAGAATGCAGGGAATATGGCTGCTGGTCAAATGGGGCAGAACGGCGTGTATCCACCAAGAATTTCGCGTGGGACTGCTTGGAACGTTCCGACCCCAAACTCACTGTGTGTTTTCTGGAAGGCGCTGACGCGCGCCTATCACCGCCGCCGACAGCGTAACAAGCGGGGGGCGGTGGGAGGGAAGGCCTCGCAGGCGTTATGATTACATCCTTCGCTCAGCCCTTTGGGCCCTTTGTCTCCGAGGCTGTCTGCCCGCAGCGCCGCTCCGTCTCTCTCCCACTCAGGGAGAGCAGGGGTGCGAGTGGGACGGACGAGGCCCTGTTCGGAACGGGGCTGCTGCTGCACCGGCCGCCGCCGCCCCCCGCCGCCCCCCGCCGCCCCCCGCCGCCCCCGGAGCCGCCGCGGGGCCCGACGCACTGTCAGCACCAGGCCTTCCAAATTACTGCTGCACCGTCCTCGCCGCCCCACGGTCAAAAAAAAATCAAAAAAACGCGAGATGGTCGACAAAGCGCACGTCGTGACGAGAAAGTGACCGCGTGACCGCAGCCGCCGTCGTGGAGTATAAGTGATTAGCAGGAGCGAAAAAGAAAAAGAAATACGCGCCCTGAGGGCCGCTCCGTCGCAGCAGCAGGATGCACTACACGCGCGCGGGGGCTCTGGTGTGTATGGAGACATGACAGCGCTGGCGGCCGCGGTGGCACCTCTCTCTCTCTCTCTCTCTCTCTCTCTCTCTCTCTCTCTCTCTCTCTCTCTCTCTCTCTCTCTCTCTCTCTCTCTCTCTCTCTCTCTCTCTCTCACACACACACACACACAAACAGAGGGGGCTAATTACAGGCCAATCACGTGTACTCACTACGCCCTCGGCGCGTGCTACACCGCGCAGGACCACGCCCCCGCATCGCGACCTAACTAAGGCAGACTTCCGTCGCACGCACGCACACACACACACACACACATCAAGTGGCGCCTAGCTGTTCAGTCTATCCCATCATGGCCCTGCGGGAGACACGTGGGTACTCTACCTATACAACTCGAGACGAAACAAAAATTCCAGGAAAGTCCACCAGAGCACGACAGCAGGTGATACGTTCCCATTCGATGCCGGTCTCTGTTCGAAAAGGGCAGTACATTCCCTTGGTCGGGTGTGTGCGACCGGTCTCGATCGAATTGGGAGGAAGCGCTGCAGTGACGCTGTGTGTGCGACAGGTTACAGTGGGCCAGCCGGGCCAGCCCGCCGGCAAAACGGACGTGCTTTTACGGCGCCATTAGTTTATGGACGCCGAGGCGGACGTGCTTGCTGCCCGCGATCGGATCTCCAGCCGTGCTTTATTTTCCCTGGGCTAAATGCGGCATCTGTGTGTGTGTGTGTGTGTGTGTGTGTGTGTGTGAGTGCGCGTAGTGCGGTGTGTGCCCCCTCCCAAACAATGGGGCCCATCGCGACCGGATGACCGCGGCGACCAGTGCGGCCCCAGACGGAACAGCTGTTTATTAGTTGTCGCGCGAGATTGATCGATAAGCACGAGGGGGGAGGGGGGGGGAGCTGGAACCAATCTGGAGAAGCAGCAGCACCACTTCAACTCGGTGATCGAAGTCCGTTGGCTGCAGGCAGGTGCCCCGCGTCCCTGGGCTGCCCTGCTTGGCCATGCGCCGACCCTGATTGGAACAAGCCGCCACAAAGTGGGACTCGAAGCGGGGCCACGCGGCCCTCCTCCTTGCCACGTGTGGGCCCTCCCGACCTGGCGACCCTTACCCTCGCACTCACGGGGCAGGCAGCGGCGGCGCCCGACTGCCTCCTCCAGGCAGGGGCTTATCTGCATCGTAAACCCCTGCCGACGCGCGGCCCTCAGGGTATTCGTGGCCGGCCGACCGACCAACCCCCGCGATGAAGACCCAGACGGCCGTTTTTCACAGGCGCCATCGCACAGTGGGCCAGAGGACCGGTTAAGGAGGCGGTAAAAACCACGGTCGGATTCTTGCGCCGGTTCTCTGGCCCACTGTGCATCGCACTGACTCGCAGCGCGCCGTTCGACGCGAGTTTCGTCCCGAGATCCGCTTGGGGCTCATCGCGGAGGGGAGGGGGTAGATCCGGCCGCCGCATGTGGGGGCATGTGTGGGACCTATATGTGACGCTGGCGCGGCGCGCCCGCCGGATTATCCCTGCTCCGTGTGCGCGCAGCTGGGCGGCTGTTCCCAGGCCGCCGGGCCGTGTCACACTGTTCCAGCGACGCGACGCCATCCGCGTCCCGCACCCCGCACGCGCCCACCCGCCGGGGATGCCACCGGGGACGCCGCCGGCCCGCCGCCCGCCGGCCCGCCGGGCCTAGAATCCCAGGCCGGTATGAAAAATTCCGAACGCGCCTTTCCTCTGAGCCATTGGCGACCATCGGCCGCCATCCAGGCAGGCGGCCCCCGCCGTCAGAGACACACACGCCCTGAGGGCGTCCACCTCCCGCTGGTGATAATCTAGATTAGGCGAGGCAATGCTCTAATGCAGTGATACGCCCGAGGACGCTGCAAGAGCCACGCCCAGGGCGAGGGGTGTGTGCAGCCAATGCCCGGCTACCGGCACACGGACATCGTCAACATCACTATAAAGCTCCACGTGTCACCTGCAGACAGCGGCGCTGTGTGTGTGTGTGTGTGTGTGTGAGAGAGAGAGAGAGAGAGAGAGAGAGAGAGAGAGAGAGAGAGAGAGAGAGAGAGAGAGAGAGAGAGAGAGAGAGAGAGAGAGAGAGAGAGAGAGAAGTGGAGAGTCAGGTTAGCGTGACGGAACTATAGAGTAGATGAGATACCTGGCCGGCGTGCCCGCAATCCCGGGTAGAGGGGTGAACCACCCCGCCGACCGCCATGTTGCGAGGGCGTTGCCTCTGTGTGTGTGTGTGTGTGTGTGTGTGTGTGTGTGTGTGTGTGTGTGTGTCCGTGTCCCACTGGGTGCACCCCTCCAGGCAGCTGCTCCAGGCCTCAACCCCTTTGATGGTGTACCACCGTGTCGTGTTGTCCCAGGCCGCGCGCGTCCATACCGGCGGAGCGATTCCGTCGCTCTGTCTCTCTCGCACCCTGCCGGGACGCCCCGCGAGTGCGAGGGGGACAGAGCGACGCTGTTTGGAAGCGCGCCTGCAGGGAGGCGACGTGTCATCGGGGGATGGAAAGATGAATGTCGCGTGCGTCGTGTCAGCCGAGCGTGCCGTGGCGGGGCGGCTTGCCGCGCGTCCAGAAATAGGAGATCCATGCTCGAGCAGGCGGAGCAGGCCACCGGCGTGTCGCTCCATCGGGAGTCTCATAAGGTGGCAAGACGAAGAGAAACGACCGCCGCGCTCTGGCCTGACACGGCACGGTCAGTAGCCCAACCCTTCCCTCGGCGTGCCCAGGCCGAGCCAAGCCTGCTTCCGTATGCCCTTGAGGAGGCGCCTGCTTATTGGCTTGCCAGGCCTCAGCGTGTCGAGCAAGCGCGCGTCACAGCAGATCAGAGCCGTGTGCTCGTTGCCAGCATAAAGCCACTAAACAGATCAGTTTCCGTTAGTCACGAAGGCGCCTGGCGAGTAGGCAGACAGACGCAGCGCTGCTCGACGGGACGGCCTACCTCCCACGGCGTCTGCGTCCCACTCTGCAAGTTTGAAACGACTTCGCTGCAGCGAGAGCGGCGACCCCCAAGATATGGGGAGATGGCCCCGCGCTTCCAGACCGAGATCTCCGCGCACCGTGCGGCCGTTCAAGGAGAGTTCAACTCCCGCGCATGCGCGACCCTTTTCAGTCACTGGCGGTCGACTGCCGGTCGGTCGGTCGGTGGGAAAGCAACGGCCGTCCAGCGGCGCGCGCACGGCCAGCAGCGCCATCGCGGCGCACATCTCGACGTCGTGGGCGCGAGGTGGCCGATTTGGGCGGGGCTGCGGCGCTGGGCTGGCGGCGCCTCGGGGCGACGGGCACGACGACGACGTGGACGTGGGCGAGTCGCCGGGAAGGCCGTCATCGCCGCCCACGTCCATCGCGGCGCCGTTTTTCGAGGAGAACGAGCCGACGACGGTGGCTCGCCGGTGGCGGCGCGCGCATCCTTGTTAGCCGCTCCAACTTCCGAGGGGTCGGACAGTGGGGCCCCAATGTGACCCCGCCCCGGGTGCCCCCCGGCGGCACGACGCATTGTTAGCTCCGGGCCGTGCGTCTTCATCTCCAAGTCAACCAGACCGACGCGTCGCGACGCCGGCCCCACAGCGGCACGGGGCGCAGTAAGCCGGTCTCCTGGCCCATTGCACGGGGTGCCGGGGCGCGCCACCGCCGCCAGGGTGAGCAAGTACACGAGCAAGCCCGGCAATTTGTAGGGGGTCCTGCGGCTATTAGCCCCGTCAACGCGGCCGTGTTTTGTTTTCAAACCCCTCCCCTCTCACTCCGCCGGCGCGCGCGCCGGGGAGGTCGGCTGCTTCCGCCCCGACGGCGGCGTCCTGGACAAGCTCCGTCACGGGGACGCCGGGGACGTCATCGGCCCATCACGGCGCCGCTGTAAGCCCTGCCCAAATTTCGCCCCTCGACAACTTTGTTATCGCCCCCCTCCCCTCCCCGCAGCGGAGCACGCAAGGCAGATGGCGGCCCAACTTTCGCTAGCGCGGGATCCACGCCATCGGCGACTTGCAGCGTCATAGTCCTCGCGCGTCTCGGAGTCAACGTCCCGCCTTCCTCCTTCCCGCGCGACGCGACCGGGATTACTTTTCTGGAGATGCTTTGTGGTAGGTCACCTTGCTGCCGCAGCACACGCCCTGCTCCCCTCCGCATCCTGGCCGTGATCCTCTCGCTTCCGGCGCTCCATTCCCCGCCACGCCCCGCCGCGCCGCTCACGTTACGAACGCGCCTATCGGGTAGCTACGCCCCGACGTGCCGTCGTCTGTGTGTGAGTGCGTGCGTGTGTGTGCGTGCGTGTGCGTGGGCAGAGGAAGGCCATCGGTCAGCAACGCACCAGAATAATTTAATCCCAAACTCGTGTCCGCGTAATCGACCCGGAACAGTAATATCCGCAGTAATACCCTTACGGGCCGAACTTTGTCGTCTCGCTGGCCGACGAGTGGCGTTTCCGCCCCGATTCAATAAACGCCGCCGCGCGCCGCCTAAATTGGTTTCCGATAAACTTTTTACCTGGCGGTGTAGCGGCGCGCGCGTGTTTGTGAGTGTGCGAGAGAGAGAGAGAGAGGGAGACAGAGGGTCGCCGTGCTCGCCCCGTGACTGCCCCCATTCAAACTGCGACCTGGGGAGGTATACGAGCGGCAAGGTATACGGGGGCCAACTACCCCAGGGGGGGCCCGCAGGGGGCGCAACGGCACTGTAGAACACACACGTGCGCGCGAACGCACCACGCACACACACACACACACACACGACGGGCGAACGTGTTTGTTTCCCGGGGCAACTTTGCAAGGCAGCGCACGTGGCTTTCTAACGCCGATTATTAATTAAAGGCATTTATCACGGGATCGGCAGTCCCATCAATGACCGCACAGACCATGCAGCCAGCCCGGTTGCCAGCCAGGCCCAGCGTCCAACGTTCGCCAAACACCCTCGTTCGGCCAACGGCACTGGGATTACAGAGCCTAAGGCAACCGCGAAAAGAGCAAGAAAAAGAAACGGATCCGAGTATTTGAACCCCGGACCGGCGACCATAACTCATCCAGGCCCTCAAGCCGCGACCGCGCCACCCCCGTCTTATCTAAATAGGATTCATAAAGATTTACCTGGAGCGGACCCCGTCACAGAGAGAGCGGGGGGTTTGCTCTCCATTAATCTCTCAAAGGACGTCCTGACACCGACACGCGGACACGGCAAGGACACGCGCGGCTGCTTTGTCGCCTCCGGGACCGCCACCCTGCCAGCCTCCTTCCGGGCAGTCTCTGTCGCCTCCTCCGGCACGCCCCGTGAGTGCGAGAGAGACGGCGACGAAAGCGCTCTCCGGAATAGCCTGCTGGAGACGAAGGCTTAGATCTCGGCGCCGCCGCTACGAGGGCGCGGGCGTGGCTTCGTCTCGCTCGCACTCACTCACCTCCGTCTCGCGAAAGGGGCGAACAGTGCAAAGGCAAAGGCTTCACGCCCCTCGCGCTTATCCACGCGGCTCCGCTCCACTACCAAAACGCAGGCCGCCGCGGCGGCCAGGAATCAGGAATCTCCCGTTCCCGTCTAGTTTGGACCGACGCGCGGTTTCGTCTTCCACCTGCCCGCCCGGCGCCGCCCGGCCGCGCTGCTCAAACTTGGAAACCTGCAATAATCCCCCGGTCCTCGACGAGGCCCCGGAGTTGCGGCCCACTGTGCGGCCCGCGGACTGATTCGACGCTCCGTCACGCTCGCACTCATGGGGCGCACTGCGCGGCTGAGCGAGGCAGCGACCAAAGCACTGTTCAGGCTTCACTCCGGACCAAGCCACAGCGCCGGAACACTGTTCCAATACGCGCGGCCCGCGGCCCCAGGGGCGTCGCTATCCGTCTCTCTCGCACTCGTGGCCGGGGCCGCCGCGGGGGTGCGAGAGAGACGGACGCCACCAAACCGCAGAAGTCATTAGCGGGTGGATCGCCGGCCTCCAGGCTGGGCCTGGCGCCGCGCGGACCGAAACAATACGCCACGGACGCCCGGAAACAACGGCACCGTCGATTGGGAAACAACAACAAAACAAAACAACAACAAACCTTGTCCACAAGCTGACCGCTGCCCCGACTAGTACGTTATACACGTTGACGGCTCAATGAATGAAATCAATTCCCAGGCAGGCGCCGATCCTAAAGGTCAACCTGGGACCCCTTCCCCCTCCCCTTTTTCCAGACCGTGGGAGTGGGGGTGGCGGGGGCCTGCCCGGCTCCTGGGCCCCACATGTCATTATTAGATTCGGGTCCTGCCTTTGACGGCGGGCAAGCGCAGCAAGCGCCGCACAGGAGCGAACCCCCGGCATGTGGCTCACAAATTTACGTTCCTGGATGGGAGCGGCACTGTCAGAAACAAAAGTGGGTTCGAATCAGCTCGCACTATCAGCCAGGGGGCGGCTAATTACTGGGCTCAACTCAATACGCCTGTGAGAAGTGGGGAAAGTGCAGCTCCACTCACTGGCAGACTCGCTACGGTTGGCCCACTCGCAGCGAGAAGGACACTGCCGCCGTTTCCGGCAACGACGAACCACACGACGAAGGCGGACACGCCGACCGTCATTGTCATCACTCCCGACAAACTTTGCTCTCTGGCTAATTTTCAATCGGCGCCCAACACGCCCCCCTCCCCGCCGTGTTCCCTTTGACGGCCAAAGACGCGGCGTCGGCGTCCTTCGTCCCAGTCATTATCACCACCGGGACCGCTCACGAAAAAAATAAAATAAAAAATGGTCAAACAAAATTTTGAGAATAATTCGACGCAGGCGGGATTCGTGGCCGCGGAGGGGGGCGTCCCCAGACTCGTTGAGAATAATCTTTCAGCGCTCCTTGTCTCCAAGAAGAAGAGCGGTCATCCCTTGGGGTGCGAGAGACACGACGGAGCAGCACACTTCGGCCGAGACGCCGACCTCAGCACGCGGCAAGTGATCCTCAGCGAGCGGCCGGCGTACACACGACGAGTGCGCACACACGCATAACGCCCTTATCGCGCACTTCTTTCTTGGCAAGCCGACCCCGCGGAGGGGGAGGGGGGTCAGACACCTCATCATTTATGCACGCGGATGGCTCCCGTCTCGAGGAGCCGTCGGCGGCGAGGCCGGCACTTGCAGCAGGCCGAGCAGAGCTCTCTCGTCGCTCTTCTGTCTCTCTCCAACTCACGGATAGCGCTCCCACACCAAGGGTGGTGAGCAACCGCATCAGCCTGCAGTACTTCCATCCCTTTCCCAGCCCGTCTCCGCCACACACACACACACACACACACACACGTGTGTGTGGCGAGGAGGCCTCTCGCTTTGACGGTGTGGATCCGCAACACTGCGAGGCGGAAGGGAAGGGAAAGGAAGGGAAGGGAAGGGGGAGGGGGGGCGACAGGGCGACGACGACGGTGAAAAAAGAGGCAACAACAATAAAAGGAAAGGATGAAGACAAAAACGCGCGCGAAAATAACATAAAAAAAAGAAAAGGGGAGAGGCCAAGAAATGGCAAGCGGGGCGTAATTTATAGACAAGCCGCCCGTAGGGGTTGTGTTTTGCTACTGTGTGTGTGTGTGTGTGTGTGTGTGTGTGTGCAATCATGACACATTCAAGTGCATTACTCACGACGCCCCGCCGATGACAAAGAAGGCGGGAAGCGGCAGAAGGGGCCGCGATGGCAAATTGCTGACCGCCGCGCGTCGCGTCCCGCACTAGAGACAAACCGTCGCCCTCCCCCTCCCCTCCCCCTCCCCTCCCCCGAGTGACGAGAGACGACCCCGTCGTTGAGTAATTGCGCGGGAAAAGCGTTTCTGCTCGATTGCTGCGCCGGATTCGCCTTTCGAGTTTTCCAGTGGCTGGGGGGGGGGGGGGGAGGCTGCGCCGCCGCCGACTGCCCTTCCCTCGCTGCACAAAGGGCCCGACAAAACCGGCCACATTTTATTCGTCAACAACAGCGCGGCAACCCCCGCGGGCCGGCCGGCTAGCGCCCTGTCTCTCTCGCACCGCTATGTACATCGGCGTGGCAGGGCAGCGCAGTGCTCACGCGACTCCGAGCCATTTCACTCAGACAGTCCCGCCGCCGCCGCCGCACCTAAACGGCCGGGGTGCGTGCCTCTCCCTTTCCGGGAGCACGCTGCAAAGCGCTGCAAAGCGCTGCAAAGCGGCCGCCAATGACCACCCCGTATTGTGGGCCGACGCATCGGCGGGGGAGACAGCGCTCCGAACACCGCGCTCTCTCCGCCTCCCTGACGGCCTGGCTGCTGGCGGCGGCGTGCGGTTATGATTCGCGTTGCCGCAGCGCACTGCCCGCTTCGCGCTTCGCGCGCTCAACCCCCGCCCGCCAGCCTGCCTCCGTCCAGCGCGCGGCGGCGGCGGCCCACTGTGCGGCGTTGGAATCGGCAGCAGTGTCGCGGACGCAGCCCTTGCTTCATCCTGTCGCAACAAGCGAGCCACCCCAGCAGCCCTCCGCTCCCCGCGCTCACCAATTCGTCCATACCGCGCGCCTTGGCTTGGCTTTTACGACTCATTCCCAACAGCGCTCCGTCTCTCTCTCTCTGCGCGTCGCCCCGCGAGTGCGAGAGAGACAGAGCGACGAGAGGAAACCACTGCCTTGTCTGCCTGCCGCCGTGCCGGTCGGCCGCGACGCGTCTTTGAGGACGACGACGACGCGGTGCGACGCGACAGAGTAAACACATCGTAAACGCGGCGCGCCATTTATCCGTTCCGCCGCCCGGTGCATCATAACGCATCATCTCGCCGAACAACAACAACAACACAGATTCACCCGCGGTGGAAGTTTAGTTGTTGTTGTCGTCATCCTCGTCGCGCCGAGGGAATCATCACGGGGAGGGTCTGGGGGTGAAGGGGGAAGACGGAACGAAAATTTCTGAAACGCAAACTCGTGTTCAAAAGAAGAGGGAAACTCATTCAATGATGTATTATGAACGAGATAACTTTTCCACCTCGGCCACATCAACCATCTTGACGCGGAGAAAGAAAACAGAAGCCGAGAAGACGAATGTAAATTAGCACCTTTCATGAAAAAATGATTAAAATAACAAACAGAAAAAATGACAAGTCCCGAGGAAGAAGGGGCGGATGTAATATTTTTTTTAACAGGAGAGGCGAGACGGGTGACGCCTGCTACTGTTATCATGATGAAATCGGACACACGCCGGCTGGATTCGACTGGCAGTGACGGGCAGGGGGAGACTGGGGTACGTGTATCAAGAGAAAGGGATGCTGATGACGCATCCGAAGGGAAGGGGAGCAAAGTAGAAACGGGTGAGTCACCGAGGGCGCTACACTGGTACACTTACAGTGGTGCATCAGTGCAGCACCCCTTTAGGCCTGGCCGCCGCTTCCGCCCTCAGCGCTCACGTGTGTGTGTGTGTGTGTGTGTGTGTGTCGCGCGTGTTATTGGCGGAGCGAAATAATGAGCCAAACACAGAAAACACAAGAGAAATCTCCATCTTTTCATAAGCGGCACCGCACACTACCGCTTGCTGCGGCCTTTATTCAAACGCCTCCCCTGGGGAGGTAGCCGGCACAGTGTCCTGCAGTGATCGGACCACACGCCTCCCCCACCCCACGCACCGCGTCTCTCTCGCACACACGCGAGAAGCTGTACCGCGGATTTGCATGCCTGTGTCTCCCTCGGCCGGCGTGGCTGGCGTGGCTGGCGTGGCCGGCGGCGCGCTGGCTGCCCCCTCCCCTGCCTTTGTGCTGCAGCACGTGCTGGAGGGGTGCCGCTTGCAGGGGTAGCCGCCGAGGGGTGTTGGAAGGGGAGGGGGCGGCGCGCCGGTCCACACGCAGCGTCCTGCTCCTCCTCCCCAAGGCTCGCCCGGAATCAACTCGCGCAAACGGCCGTCTTATCCGGCGCCAAATGACTGGCCGAGGCCCCGGGGCTGGACGGCCGGCCGGCCTATCGACGCGCCATCACTTAGCGACTGCCTCCCCTGCACCAGTAGTTCAGCGAATGGCAGGCGGGCGCATCGTGCGGTCGGCGGAGCAGTTACCGACGTGACTTGCTCGCTCTCTATCTCTATCTCTCTCTCTCTCTCTCTCTCTCTCTCTCTCTCTCTCTCTCTCTCTCTCTCTCTCTCTCTCTCTCTCTCTCTCTCTCACACACAGTGAGTGCCTCAGTCGAACAGCTCGGGGGCGTAGCAGCGTGTCACTTCGGGGCCAAGCGGAGATGTTTCATGCAGCCTCCGCGGCGTTTCTCACGGTGTGTGTGTGTGTGTGAGGGCGCGCGCGGCGTCATGCCGACCTAGCGCGTCGTGTGTGAACGAGGGAGTCAAGCGCTAAATAGGGCGTAACGCGAAGCAAGCAGCAGCCTGCAGTGAGATCGTTGCCGTGGCCGCTTAGTAGGATCCTACCGAGGGGGAAACAACGTAAATTTTAGTGTACTTTGAACATTAAAATAACGTCAAAAACGTGAAAAAATTGAATTTAAAATAAAGGTGTACCAAATTTTTCGAAGTTGTTTGCCCCTTAAAAAAACGACCCGCCGAAGATCCGCGGAGCCTCTTGGAAAGCAAAAACGACCCGCCGAAGATCCGCGGAGCCTCTTGGAAAGCAAAACCGACCCGCCGAAGATCCGCGGAGCCTCTTGGAAAGCCAAACCGATCCGCCGAAGATCCGCGGAGCCTCTCCGAAGATCCGCGGAGCCTCTTGGAAAGCTAAACCGACCCGCCGAAGATCCGCGGAGCCTCTTGGAAAGCAAAAACGACCCGCCGAAGATCCGCGGAGCCTCTTGGAAAGCAAAAACGACCCGCCGAAGATCCGCGGAGCCTCTTGGAAAGCAAAAACGACCTGCCGAAGATCCGCGGAGCCTCTTGGAAAGCTAAACCGATCCGCCGAAGATCCGCGGAGCCTCTTGGAAAGCAAAAACGACCCGCCGAAGATCCGCGGAGCCTCTTGGAAAGCAAAAACGACCCGCCGAAGATCCGCGGAGCCTCTTGGAAAGCAAAAACGACCTGCCGAAGATCCGCGGAGCCTCTTGGAAAGCTAAACCGATCCGCCGAAGATCCGCGGAGCCTCTTGGAAAGCAAAAACGACCCGCCGAAGATCCGCGGAGCCTCTTGGAAAGCTAAACCGACCCGCCGAAGATCCGCGGAGCCTCTTGGAAAGCCAAACCGATCCGCTGAAGATCCGCGGAGACTCTTGGAAAGCAAAAACGACCCGCCGAAGATCCGCGGAGCCTCCTGGAAAGCAAAAACGACCCGCCGAAGATCCGCGGAGCCTCTTGGAAAGCAAAAACGACCTGCCGAAGATCCGCGGAGCCTCTTGGAAAGCAGAAACCGCGCAGTAAATGACCGCCAAATTCCTCCGCGTCGCACCAGCGTGAGATTGCGAAATATCGCCCCCTCGTTTCTTTTTTTCGCGACCAGACTGCTGTGCTCTGCAGCTGGCGTGCGCGCGTGGACCGACTGCACCCCCCCCCCCCGGTCCCCTTCCCATCCCCTCCGTCCTCATGCAGGCCCACGAGGGCCACTCCGCTGATTGTCCGCGCACCGCCACATTTGCCAACGACTTCTGTTTCCTCCTCCAAATTTTTTATTTTATTTTTTTCTCGCGTCTTTTCGAGAGCCACCACCATTTTCATCCCGCTTTATTTATTCGTCGTTTTATTTGGATTAGGCTGCGCCGCCGCGCGCAGACTTTCAGGCCGGGCTGTGTTCCTTCCCTTTTTTCCTGCCTCCTCATCGCCTCGCGTCGAGTTTACACTACTCGATACAATGCACAGTGTCTCAGAAGCGCCGGCATTTGTGCCCAAGGCGGCTGGGCTGCACCAGACCGACTCTCCGGCTCTCTCGCGCCCGACGCGCCAGGAGAGCGAGAGAGACAGAGCGACATCGGCCCGCAGGCCCGGCGCGAGGCCCCTCGCGAGGCCCCGCGCTCCCCCCGGGACGACCTTCCCCATTAGGGTCGCGCGGCGGGACTTGAACACCAGCCAAATACAGAGTGCAGTGGCGGCAGCAGTGCAGGGCGCAGTGAGAATGCAGCGCTGCTTCCGAGGACCGCCTCTCTGTCTCTCTCGCACACATGATGCGCTCCGTAAGGGTGCGAGAGAGACGGGTGCGGAGGGCTGCGGGCGCCCTTTAGCACGCACCGCGCGGCGACTTTCCTCTAGGTGCTCGCGACACGAGATTTATATTCTATTTACATTTCCCTTCCGGCGAGGCCGTTTCTTTTCACTGTCAGCCTACCGGGCGGGCCGGCCTCGCCGTGCGAAAACGCCAAAACGCGCGCACTTTAGCATAATCTAATGGCAGCAGTGGGCTGGTTCCGGACAGCGCGCTGTCTCTCTCGCTCTCGCGGGGCGTCCTGAGAGAGAGAGAGAGAGAGAGAGAGAGAGAGAGAGAGAGAGAGAGAGAGAGAGAGAGAGAGAGAGAGAGAGAGAGAGAGAGAGAGAGAGGCGTAAGCGGCCAGATTAGCGATTCACTAGCTGCGCCTGCTTCGCGCGCGAAGTCGAAGGAAAGGGATATTTACAGCACCCATGCAAATAGGCCCGACATTATTACGCCCTCCAACAGCCTCGCCTTGTCTCTCTCCCTCTCCGCTTGGGGAAGCCGGGAAGCCTCACGGGTGCGAGAGAGACACCCAGCCGATGCATCACGACGCGAATCATGGCCCAAACTTTAGCCCCCTCCTCCGTTTACTTCCTCGTCAGGCACAGTGGGCCCGCTGCCGCTGGGCACGCAGGGAGGGGTTGATGAATATTTGCTCCACCTCAGTTATTTCACTCCTCTCTACACTCCCCACGCACTGGCCCCCCTGCCTGCTTTTTTCCCTGTTCGGGGGAAAGCTTGACGGCCGCGGGGAGGAAGGGGGGAGGGGGAGCTATCTCAACACGGCGACAAGGGAGCGCGCTGGACCGCGGCATTTGGGAGGGGAGGTCGTGTCGAACCATTGAGCGGCCTGTTCGTTATTTTCGCCAAATCCGCGAGCCGCGCCACGCCGTGCCACGCTGGGCCACGCCAAGCCAAGCCAGCGGGACAAAGGCGGACATTAAAAAGCCCGCGCTGCTGCGAGTTGAGCCCATTCATCAACACATTCCTGGCGACCTTCTGGCGGAACGCAGCCGCAGACCGCGGGCAGGAGCAGGCTTCTGTCTCTCTCGCACTCACGGGCCGTGCCGTGGGAGTGCGAGACAGACGGCCTGCTGGAGCGGGGCGGCGGGGCGGCGGAGCGCAGCGCGCGCCAAGAGGGGGTGCGTGAACTCGCCGGCGGGGCGGCAGCATCCCTTGACGCCGTCCTGCTCCGGATCCAGAATTGTTATAATTACCCTCCCCGCCCCTGCACGCTTGTAGCGAGGATCATGCAAATGTTCCACCACCACCCTCCCCTCCCCGGCCCACCCTGCACACGTCTCACTGTCTCACGCCGCGGATCCGACTCCAGCTGGCTCGGCGCCATTCATGGGCCAATTGACTGCCAGCCAAACCAAGCGTCACTCCGTCGGTCTGCCTCTGTCGCACTCGCAGACAAAAACCACCGCGCCCACCTCGCCGGTAGTCGAACCCGCGACCCTTCCGCACGGATTGCGGGTCGGCCAAAACGCCGCGAGGGACAGCAGTGCTAGGCGAGGAAAGTAAACAAGCAGACGCAACAGCGGGGCGAGTCACAACACCAGCACACCGACGGCTTTGTTGACGTCCTTGGCGTAACCGGCCGGCCGGGGTGCGCGCGCACCACACACTGCACCGGGAGGGGAGCGGCGAGGCGAGCGACGCGGAGCTACGTGTTTTGGTTTCCCTCATTTAAGGGTAATTGTGTTTATTCCTGCGCGTCTTGGCGAGCGGGCCGGCAATGTGGAGACCGTAAACCGTTTCGGCGGGTAAAGTGGATGCACGGGGATGGACCGCAGCTGCCGCGAGTGTGTGTGTGTGTGTGTGTGTGTGTGTGTGTGTGTGTGTGTGTGTGAGAGAGAGAGAGAGAGAGAGAGAGAGAGAGAGAGAGAGAGAGAGAGAGAGAGAGAGAGAGAGAGAGAGAGAGAGAGAGAGAGAGAGAGAGAGAGAGAGAGAGAGAGTCTAAAATGAAAAATAAAGGGCAAAAAATTCAAAGTTCCCTCCACCTTTGCAGCTTGCCTCTGCCGGTCATCCATTGAAGGGCGGTTGGCGACGGCCGCATCCTTTGCATCCTTTCTGGGAAGCCAAGGGGTCTCGGCCTCACTAACAGCCGTTTAGGTCCAAACACGCCGTAACACGGGTGGGAATGGAGAAACGCCCCACTCGGGCTGCACTGCGCCGCTACCCGCTCACGCACCCCCGCCGCCCAACGGACAAACACGCGGCGCATTCCTACACCCCATTACAGCGCAAAATGATGACCCTGTCCAAAACCCTCGACGGGACACGCGTGTTGCGGGGACCGCGTCATTAAAAATAGAGTGGCGAAGCAAAGGCGATAGCGGCCGCCGCGGCTTGGAGCGAGGAGGGGCCCAAGTCGAAGGCGTTTAAAATTATGACGCGTTTTAAGGACCCCCTCCCCGTCCACTGACGAACGGGTGGCAGTAACGACACCTGCCACCAGGCGGCGCCACGTGCACCAATTTATCGTCACGACCATTATCTTTTTTTAAACCCATTTTTTTTTTAAACCGGTGCGAGGCCCAGCGGGCTAGGCAGCCCTTCCACGACACTAGAAACGCATTAGGCGCACCGCGGCCCTGCAGAGGAACAAGGGAAGGGCCGCGGAGGGCGTCAGCGGAAGGGTGCAAGGGCCAGGCAAGGGCCGAAAGGTAAAGATGTTGATCCGGGCGCTGTAGCTCCGCCGCGCGGCGACGGTTTGCGCAGCGTCTCGCTGATCCCGGCGGGAAGTGAGCAATGGCCCCGAAGCCCCCTTATTTTTCCGCACCTCCGCGCACCCTGCTGCTGCGCGCGCTCATTCCGAACGCCGCCGCGTCCTGTCTCTCTCGCACTCATGGGGCGTCGTCCCAAAGAGGCGCGAGAGAGACAGAGCGCTGTCCGGAACCAGCAGCCTGTGGATCGGAATCCGCCGAGCCAAACAATACCCTCGTCGGCACGGCATCATCCCCCCCCCCCTTCCCCCTGTGGGTGGCGGTTGCGCCCCTGCCGCCAGCATCGCCGCGTTATTACATACGGCGGTCGCAGCCTCCATGATGACGCCCGGTGACACACAGCCCTAAATCTGAGCCGAGCGAACTATAACCTTGTGCAGCCGGCGGGCCGACAGGGCGACACTTCATTCCCACAACACGGTCTAAAATCGAGGTCCCCAGAGCCCGGGGCGCGGCCCGGGGGGCGCGGCCAGGGGCGCATCGCCGACGACGCAGAAGACGAGGCGGCCAGACCAAGAAGCCGAGAACGAATAGCAGACGGCCCGGTGACGGAGAGCCGTCCGGGCCAAATTGGTGGGGCAGTGGCGTCATCCCTCATGCCGGGGCCCGTAGTATTACTCTCTGCATCCCCCTCCCCCCTCCCCTCCCCCACAAAATTATACGTCCGCTGTTACGCCAAATAGTGTTTCCACTGCGACAGAAATACGACCTGAAACTTATATCCGCAGACACCAAACAGAAATCGTGAAAGAGTTTTCCAAACTGGATGGACACTTGTGCACTACTCCATGACTGATTCCAAATTATTGTTTAAATTTTTCAATTTTTGAACGGAAAATTTCCCACTGTGGAGTGGTGCGGTACTTCGAGGCGGGCCCCCGAAAGAGGGTCATAAGAGGAATCCCTTTTCATATTCGAGTCCGCCATCGCGGGGGCTGTTCCCGCCATACATGGATCGTGCCGAGCAAAAGGCCCCGTCTTTAGAGCAACGCGTCCCGCGGCTGCGTTTCGCCTCTCCCTCTGTCTCTCTCGCACCCCTGCCGCACGCCCTGTGAGTGCGAGAGAGACAGAGCAACACAGCACGGGAAACGCCGTGGGCTGCGCGGGGGCTTCGCTTGGCACGCTCCGCACGCCCCCCGGGAGGGGAGGCTCCCCGTCAGACCGCTCACCTCGGCGATATCAATTCAGGACCGGAGCCAGTCGCCGCGTGGCGAGCCAATCGGCATCGAGTGGTCGATTCTGAAACAGAAGGCGGGCAGTGAGCGCGAGGCGGGAGCGATTTATGGGGCATAAGACAATGATGACCCCGCGAGTGCGAGAGAGACAGCGCGACGAAGCGACGCTCCGGAGGGAAAGGCCAGAGTATCGATGGCGTCTCGATAGTTCGACAAACGCGACCGCGACCGCGGCGCGCGGACCCCGACCCTGTCTCTCTCGCACAGACACGGCCACCCCGACGAGTGTGAGAGAGACAGAGTGTTCTGTTGCTTTGCGGCGGCGGGTTGACTGGCCGGCTCAGCCGAAACTCGATCACACCGGCCACGGGGCAGGCAAGGCGGCCAGACAGTGTGTCAGCGTCACTCTTGTCAAACTCATAATTATTTCTCCTCCGTTCCCCGTTTTTGTTGCTACCCGGCGCCCATTTTCGGCCCATTTCCATGCGGTAGTCCGCCGAGCAGCCGTTCCGCCCCGCTGGCCGCACAAACTACAGTGCCCTGCAACCAGCCGTTGTCTCTCTCGCACCGCCGCTGCGCGCCGCGCGCCCACAGCGCCACGGAGACAGTAGACAGCCGGCAGCCCGAGGCCGGCCTTTCAATCAGACGCCGTACAAGTGTCCGCTCCGCCCCACTCAAACTTGCAGCAAATAATCCCTGGATAAAACCACCACCACCCCCATGGGGCAAGGGAGGGGGGGGGGGCAAACGGCCCTGAACGAGGAGGATTGTGTAACGGGGTCTCGGTTTACTCATGGTTTGCCCGCAACGCCGGCGCTCCACTGCCTTCGCCACACTGATCAAACAAAAAAACGACCTCGCAAATAAAATACAGTAAAAAAAGAGTAAAAGCGCACGTGTGCGGCCAGTCCGGCCCTCGCCGCGGAGCACACGCCGCAGCGCAGCGGTGCGCGAGGGCATTCCAGGCACGCCACATTTTGCGCACATTTCGCGATGCGAGTCCTCAAATAAGAAAGACTCTAATGAGATCAATGGATTCTGCCGCTCGAAGCGGCATCTGTTGGAACGGTCAACGGTCCAGCAACGTTTGATTCGACTCGTTTCCAGGTCCAGGACCGCCGCGCTCAAAGAGCGACTGCTTTCTGCCCCTGGCGTGCTGGCGTGTGGGTGGCGTGGTGCGGGTGGCCTGCCCCCGGGCGGGGCCGAGCGCAACGTCGCGGCCACCGCGGAAATGATTGACCCGCGGTATCAAAGCGCCAACGCTCTGCTGGCCGCGCAGAATGGGTTATTCATGCTGAAAGCGCCCCTCCGCTTCAATACCAGCAGCACCCCTCGAGGCTGGCTCCACGTTCCGTCCCTCTCGCACCCCCTGGGCTACCCGTGAGTGCGACAGAGAGTGCCCTGCCTGCCCTGCCCTCGGCCCTGCCCCAGGGCGGGGCGCCGCGGTAGGGCCCTGCAGCCTAAGGTCATATGGAAGATAGGTCAGCGCAACCGAGATGCATGCTGGGAAACCGGACCACTAATCCGGCCCAGGTAGGCGGTCCTCCGCTGCAGCCGGCGACGGATTAGGGACGGATTAGTGGTCCGGTCTCCCAGCATGCATCTCGGTTGCGCTGACCTATCTTCCATATGACCTTACTGCAGCCCGCCCTGCGGACCCACACCCTTGTCCCTACCGCAAAGCCTTCAGCCCTTCAGGACGCAAATTGGCCGCCGTTGCCCCTGGAATTAATCAACCGGCATGCCCTTTTCACGGCAGAAGAGTTTCCCACCTTTACAGCTTTTCAGCGCCCTTTTTCTTGTTTTCGTTGCTACTTTTCCGCTTTCCCGCGCGGCGGAAAGTCGCTCCCCGCCGACAGGGCGGCAGCGGCGGCCCCAAAGGGCCCAAAGGGACCGCCGCCGCCCTTGTCTTATTTAATCACGAGAATTCCGCATCCAGGGGCAAAGTACATCGGGGAGGGGGAGGGGGGGGGGCATGTGGGAGGCTCATGTGGGAGGCTCATGTGTATGAATGCACGACGGCCGCAGGGCTGGGCGGCAGAGCCCACTTCGGCCGTAACTTTAAACTGGCCCCTTAAACAAACGCAAACGGTTCCGCAGAGCAGCAGTCCCCCGAAGCCTGCCTTAAGCGGCTTGCGCCTCCAGTGGAGACTCCAGGACTCCAGGCGGTCGCTTCGGTGGACTGTACCCGGCAAAGTACAGCCCACCCAGGTCACGCTTCACTGGCCGTGCCTGCAGGATGTCACATGCCGCACACTACGACCTGTCACGCCCGCGGACACGCGGCGCGCCTAGGCGAGGACGCGGCGGCGTGCGGCGGGGGAAAAGGGACATTCAACAGGGAAAACGGGGAAATTTCCCGCCGCGGGAGGTAAGCAACCCCTTCCGCCGACATGGTTCGACTGGCTGGCTGCGCCCGTCCGTCCACACTCGCGGTTGATAAGTTATGACACCGGTGGCAAACATGGCCTGCTCACACACATTGGCTTGCACACACACGCGCGCGGTGCGATCGGGTGTCGCGGATGATTTATGCACCCGCCCAGGAAGGGTTGCCAATCTCCAGTAGCCCATCTACCCTCTCGCTCGCTCACTGGCGGCACAGAGTGTGCCACACACGACGCGCACGACATCGCGGACCGCGCGGAGTCCTTCAACCCCTTCAGCCTCCCCCTTCCCTTGGCCCGTCCAGATGGGGACGACAGCCAGCCTTCCGAAACAACACCGCCACCGCCGCCCCGCCAGATGATCGCCAGGAAAAACAAATGGCGAATTGGAAGCCCCGCGCCTCGGCAAGCAAAACAAGGCGGCTCGGATGCGGGGCGTTGTTTTCGCTCCGTCTACGCGCCGCGCCAGCCGAGCCGAGCGCCGCAGACAGGACCGAACCTGTCAGCCGCGGCGCGCAAAATCATGAAAAAGCAAACCTCGGCGGCGCTGTGCTCGCCGCCCTCCCGGGGGTCATTACGTCGAGTGGGAGGCACACGGGGTGCCCCAAGGGCTGCCCCACGGGGTGCCCCCGGAGAGGCACATTGACACACATTCGGCGCCCCTGGGGCACCGTGCTGGGGCGCGATGGGGGACCTTGTTCGGGACGAGAAGTGCGGCGCGGGCGTGCCATCAGATCAAGAAGGCCGTCGAGATTACAGGGGGTGGCGCTACAGGCGGGGAAGGCCGCGCGTTTGGCGGCACGGCGATGAGTCACGGGGTGATTTGCATCCCTGGCGACCCCATCAAGAGCGTCCTTATCGTGGACCGGCATCGAAGGCCACCCCGGCGCATGTCGGGTACCTTGGCTGGCGCTGCGGCTGGAGCGAAGGGTATTCCATAGGTCCACACCACCAACACACACGCACCACTCACTCACACTGGCGAGCGAACTACCCCTGACGGATGCGCACGACGCAATAGAGATTCGCGATCGACGTGCGACACGACGCGAGCAGCCCTCGGGCGAACACCGCGGCACCGGGCGGGCGGGGCGACGGGAGGGCGGCTGCTTAGAGACTGCCGAGCGGAGCGCGCAGCCCGCGGAGCGCTGCGAGCTGCGAGGGGCGGGCCAGCAGGCCGGCCGCCGCGCTTCGGGACCTTCGGGACGACCCGGCTCCGCCCGGCGCGGCTCAGCTCGGCTCGGCTCGGCGCGCGGCGGAAACACCCGAAGTGCGTCCGGGGTGCGCGCTGGGTGCGCGCGTGCTGGACCACGCTCGCCTCGCGTTCAAAATCCGCGATCCGAGCGCTTCTCTGTCCTTGTTTGCTGCTCCAGGAACGCCGCGCGGGACGAGGAAGGAGGACGTCGCAGCAACTGGGGCAGCGGCAGCGGCGGCAGCTGGGGCTGGGGCTGGTTCAACGGCCTCAGGTCGGTACGGTACCGACCTCCGCCCCGCTACACGAACCCTGCCTCAACACGGTAGGGTGGATTTCGAGGGAGCGGGTGGGGAGTTCACAGTCGTTGCCCTGAAAATCGAACGGAACGGATAATTTTACTTCCTTACACCCCTCAGTGCAGGTTTGATCCCATAGATGCAGTTCATGTTTGGGACAAAATCGGCATTGGTTGATAAATTTTGTTACACAAGACCAGCTATTTATTCACTTTGTAAACATTGCACAGCCAGTGAGAGTGAACTCACTCCAAGTAACAAGGTCTTTTTTCAGGAAAATGGTGGTGTTGAGTACACTTGTACATACAACTCGGTGAATTTTAAAATATTTACATATGATCAACAATAATAATATACATGAATTATGCATTCATTACAAATATAATAGCAGCATAAAATTTTCTTCAATTGCTATTTAATAGAGTAGAGTGATAGGTCATGGACTCCTTTCACCAGAACCTTGCTGAGAGTTTCAAACAAATCTGTTATCTAAAGGAACAACAATATAGTTCCAGAGTGGATCAGAATAAACTGCGGTAGTGCCTCAAAATGAATTATTCAAGAAAATTATTATGCTGTGATGTTCTCATACTGCAATCTTAATATCAACAAATCAATCACATTTTGACATATCTAAACAACAGTTAAGAAAACCACCCCTCCTGAACACCAACATTATTTACAAAAAAAGAAAACGAAATGATAATATCACAATGAGTGCCGTTGCAAGTTACAGGATGACACATTTAGATAATCTTCATACTCTGAACAAGAAAACAATTAACAGCAAAGTAAAATGTCTTTCAATGTATAAATACGGAGAACAAAAATGGGAATACTGGAAGACAGTTCTTCAACCAGAAAGAAAAGCAACGATAAAAAAATGAAAGAAATAATGAATTAGATGTAAGAAGAATCACTTCTTACAGAAATACTATTGATGCACATCCTGTTGCGTCTAATATTATCCATCGCTGTGCAGGATGACACTTCAGGCTTTTGAAACAGTTTTGAACCAAATAATACTGATGACTTTACTAGACAGAGAAGACACAAATGAAGATAAACCTTGTAACCAGTATCTTTGATGTTTTGAATTTTGTTAATTGTTAATTACCATTGCAGCACAAATATCTATTTTGGTAACCATCATGGGCCGTTCTAACTTGCATATATCCCCATTGTGAGATATGCCCCATTAGAATTCACTACCAAAGAACAGCATCTAACCCTCCTTGAATCAAAATTTTTAAAAAGATTGAGGACATCACATTATTATAGGGTTCATCAAAAGCACAACTGACTGATCAGAGGTCACTTTGCAATGTATCACAGTGAATTCAATAAACGTGTACAAAGGTAAACTTTTAACTTAAAATTTGAGAAGGTAGACTCTGTGGCGCAATAAAACACTGATTGTAAAACAAAACATGCAAATAAAGAAGCACATTAACATTTCTATTGATAATGATGGAATGCTATGAGAATTATCCAGGTCCCATATGACATGTGAGGCCCTTCGGACAGCTGATAAGTGCAAAACACACATTATGAAATACAGAATTTATGTCCAGAGAGGTTAAAGCAGGAACATTTATACAAGAACTGTTGGAACCTACGGCACTGTAAATTAAAATTTAAGAATCACATGTTAAGTATGTATGTTACCTAGACAAATATCAATGTGTAGGGGAACAAAAGCCTTATAGTGGTAAACATTAGAATCAAAACTAAGAAAAAAAAACTTAATGTTCTTGAAAATCGACCTTGCCGACCCAGTCATTCGGCAGAGAGAGCTTGTCAACTACATGCAACAAACTCAGAACTACAATCCACTAAAAGAATAAAGAAAGAAGAGAAAAATCGAACACAGTATCAGCTGAACTATGAATTCAAGTGACAAAGCAAAGTAAGAGAATACCATACGGATGCTATATTGTGCAATTTTGAAAGATATCTAAGTTCAAACTTTATAATTCCTGTGCATGAACAGCTTCATAAATCAAACAATGCATCCAATTAACACACAAACAGAATACTCCAATATAAAAATGCCAAAGCACGCAATAATTGCTTTCCCGTAATGAAAACAATTTATGAACATAGAGTAGAAACTTATTACAACCCAATATAGTAAGAACAAAACATAAAAAATTATAATTCCTCAATAGCCACTGTGACTTCACAGCTTCCTTTTCAAATTGTAACACATTCATTGAAACATTTATTTTTAAGCCCAATCCTTTGATATAAAGTTCTGACCTCATTACAACCACAGTGAACGCAAGTGATTGCCAAAATGGGTCATCTTGACTCCAAATAGCATGGGACTCCCATACCCTGTGTCACAAAACCTTCTTGACCTTCATTCTCCCACACAATTTTTTTTTAGCATTTTTTGGTTTAAATAATGAAAAATAAATTTTTGAACAAACCTGTTTAGGTCGCTGAAAATATTATAATTATTATGTTTCCTGGAAAGGAGAACTGTAATTACCAGCCAAGATTGTCTTGAGATCACTTGTAGTGAACCAGAAACAGTGCAGTGGAAAATTTCAAAGCACCTTACCTAAGCAGGTGCAATGAATGTGATGTAGAACCAAACCAAGTACCCCAATAATAATACTCTTAAAAAGAAAGAAATGCCATTTAAAATGATACCCCAAAAATTACCATTTTAAAAATACTTATTTTTAGATATTATTGATAGGATTTTTAGTTTTCATGAGGCGTTTACACAGGAAATCAAGAGTTGCTGTAGATTAGTTTGCCATAGGTGGGGGTGGTCCACTTGATCCCTGGAAAAGTAAATGTTGTTTAGAAAAATCTAAATGATAGGTTATAGATAAACCGAAAATAATTTAGAAAAAGATAAAAGACAGGGTACTTACAGGTCCATTATTGTTGTCAGCTGGCTTTGTGTCTGGGTTGTTGCGTAGTGCTCCGGGCCGCAAGAGAAAGAGTCCAATAGCAACAGCAAACCACACCATCATCATCAACATAGC
Source organism: Stenchaetothrips biformis (assembly GCA_030522485.1). NCBI lineage: Eukaryota > Metazoa > Arthropoda > Insecta > Thysanoptera > Thripidae > Stenchaetothrips > Stenchaetothrips biformis. Next base: position 7,979,516 of record CM060099.1, read on the forward strand.
CCCTCCATCAGATGATTGTTGACCAGGCAAAGCTGGAACTGGATGATTTAAGACAAAAAGAAATGCAAGGTTTTGAGATTAGTTGGCATTCACATTTATAATCAACATCAACTCTTAACACACTAGTTTCAAAAGAACCTTACATTCATCAACACAATCTATATCTGTGCAGTGTGTTTGTGACTGTCGAAGCTAGAATAGTTAAAAATTACTATTAGAAAATTGCCCATTGCAACTTTTACTTCACTGCACTGCATGTCTCAAGCTTACGAAAGAGAGAAGGCGGCGCATAGCCATTTCCCGTGGCCAGATGCATTCACAGGGATCCATGCCGTCATCTGCCATTTTGCTGATGTCTGTTATGCCTGCAACCAGAATATACGAGAACATTATTAAGAAGTATATCACCACATTACAAAAGTGGCTTAGCGTAAACAGACTCTAAAACTTATAACCTACAATTACTTTTTTGATAAAAAATGCTTATTGAATGAAAATAACTTAGAAAAATGAGGAAAAACAAGAAAACTCCTGAACTCTTGGAAGGTAATGAAGTAGATTGTTTGTGTACAACACATATATCCAGGAAGCAAAATCTGTTCAATTACTGGAGGTTATTGCGGAAATTCATGTCTTATGGAACTAACTAAGGAAACCTGAAGGACGAAATGAAAGCAGGCAGCACTGCATATATGTTAAAGGCAGTCTTCAGGTACCCCAGAATGAAAACAGTTATTTGTTTACAAATAAAATGAGCAGACAACTGAGTCTCTGCAATGTCAAATGTGAAGTCGACAGCGCAAACAAATCCAGAAGAAAGCTTGTTTTCCACACCAGTGAATTCCAAACGATGAAAGATGTTTGAAGGAACCACAGACAGACGGTTATGATGGAATTCTTGATAGAACTTTCAAAATATGACCTCATTACCTTCTAGACACCACGTAAACGTAACTAAAGTACAGTCACAGCCCACACAGCTGACAACTTCGTTGTGCAAAACCGATTGGGCGAAAACCGACCAATAGAATCACTCCACAACCAAAATTAATCGCAAACAACTGCTGCGAGGTGTAGGCAACTGCTAGAGAAGAATAATGTTCGATCAAACACACCCTGAAACAATTTATCGGGAGATCTTATGACCTAGGACCGTGGAGACGCAGATAATAATAATGTTTGAGTGTCTTGGCTGACTGTACGGGCTTGATCATTTTGGCCGACTGTACTCAAGAGTCAAACTGGCCGTGGACGCTTTCCCCCTGTCTCTTGTCTTGTGACGATCATTGAAGGCGATTGGGAGGGATTCATTGACTTATTCGCGCTGCAACTTTTTAATTTGAGACCGGTCAAAGTAGAGCGCGAGTACAGTCGAGTCGAGCTATCCCTTACACCCAAGTGGCCGTGGCTGGTGGCGGGCGGCAACATGGCGGCAAATTTCGTCCTTGGTCGCAGTTCCGAACCAAACAGAGTTAACCCTCTAAGTTGAAAACATCGCTGTGCAACTAGCCACCCCAATGGCCACCCCTGCGGCGCTGTCCAGTCAGCACCTCGGACTGGAAAATGAAGCACAAGACGCCAACGCGCTATCCCAACGGTCGGGCAGCAGAAATCGAATATCTGACGAACAGATCCACTCCTCTGCCTGCGGCAGTGCCATCGAAATTAACTACGACGAAGAAAGCCGTCCCGCAGTCAATCCGTTTGTACGGATTGCACCTAACCTAACCTAACCAAACAGACAAATGCGACCTGCTGGCAGCGGACCGCCGCCGTGAGCCTCATAGTGTCGTGTTGCAGAACCTGGAGTGGGCGTTCGGAAGTCGACCCGGAGGGCAAGTGCTTAACTTGTCCTACGACGGGCAAGGGCTGGTGGCGTACTGCAACGCGCACGCTGTCGTGCTGTACGACTACAAGACCCACAACCAGCGTCTTTTACTGGGGCATGTAAGGCTGAACCAAACCGCACGAATCTGTAAACCAGTCAAAAAACTAAGCGTAGTGGCCGTTTGGGACAGAGAAATGCCGTGACGTCCATGGCCATCGACGCGAGTGGCAGCTGGCTGGTGTCGGTGGACGGCGGCCAGAAACAGGAGCCGAGCTGCGTCATTTTGTGGAATCTGCGGGACGTGTAAGTTAGTCTGTTAGGTCGGGTGCCTCGTGCGTGGGCTGACTCAACCTGTCCAGGTCGCTGCAGCGAGTGCTCCCGGGCCGCGCCCCCGAGCATGGCTACCTGCTGGTGGCCATGAGCCCCGACGCGCAGCTCGTGGCCGCGGTGGCCGCGGGTCCCCGGCGACTGGTGTCGCTGTGGGGCTGCGCCGGCGACGCGGGTTCGCGGCCGGACGCCGTGCTGGAGCTGCCGCAGTCGCTGGGCGCCGCCAACGCCATCGCTTTCAACCAGGACGACCCCAACCTGCTGATGGTGACGTGCAGCAGAAACGTGGCCTTCTTGTCGTGGAGCGGCGGTGGCCTGCACCTGCACGTGGGCCAGCTCATCACCAGGTGCCCCGGCAAGCTGCTGGCCTCCGTCTACCAGCGCGGCACCCCCAACGCCATCACCGTGTCCGCCAAGGGCTTCGTCATCCTGTGGATGGACCCCCCGGTGTACACGCCCAACGCCAAGGTCAGCCGCAAGGTGTACTGCATAGAGAAGGACGGCCTCACCGCCGTCACCGAAGTGGACGGGTGAGATTCGAACCTCCGCCTTTTGCTCCTCGTGTACGACCCTGGGGCTTGACGGTGACCCGCTTCCAGCATGGTGGTGATCGGCACGACGCGCGGACACATCCGCTTCTACGACCAGGACATGTGCCTGCTGCACTGGTACCAACAGTCCGAGCTGGACGCCATCACGAGCCTCAGCTTCAGCGTGGACGCGGCCTCCGCCGCCAAGGCCTCCCTGTCCTGGGCGGGGAGCAGGACGTCCTTCCCGACAGGTGGGCCCGTCGGCGTGCGCGGCGTGCGCGGCGTGCTCAGGGCGGCGCTGACCGCGATGTCTCACCACAGCGCGGCACAGCGTGGACGCGGAGCAGCGCGGCGTGCAGCAGCGGATGGACTTATCGCGAATGATTAGCGGGCCGCTGCCGCGAGACCACGACGCCGAGGGCGCGTTCCAGGCGCGGGACCTCGTCGTGAGTGAGTGGGACTCCCATGCACAGTGGGCCACCAAAACTCTAAACGCTGCTTCAGAGTCTCGAACCGAACGTGTGACCCACTTGGCACGCCTGCAGGTACGGCCGCGGGCCGCATGGTCCTCGTGTCCTTCGCCAGCGAACGCTGCGTGGTGCTGCACGACTACCAGGTCCCTATCACCGCCATCCAGACCCACTCCGACAAGTGAGCAGCCTGCAGTACGGCAATACCCCGCGCGGCAGGGCGCCTGGCCGGAGGGCAGCTCATCGCGTCTGCCTGCAGGATGGGCTGCCTACCTCCGCGGCTGCAACACTCACGCCTGCTTCCAGGCCGCAGCTGCTGATTGGGAGGGCGGACGGGTCCATCTCGCTCATAGACTACGTGAGGAAGGAGGTGATGGTGACCTACACGTTCGAGTGCAAGCCTGGAGCCGAGCCGGTGGCCGTCACATCGCTCAAGTATTCGCCTAATGGTAAAACTATACAGTGGGTGGCTCGTAAATAAAAAAAAAAAAAACATGGAAGAAGGAAGATGTTGCTCATCTTTGAACTTGTCACATTGAGGCGCGGTTCTGGCGTGCGGCCGCGCCAACGGGTCGCTGTACCTGCTACACCCGGTGCTGCTGCAGCCCATCGTGCCCCAGCCGTTCCAGAAGACCCGCCACGCCGTCCGGCACCTGTGCTTCTCGCCGGACAACATGTTCATGGCGCACTGCGTGAGTCGCTACTCCCTCCGCCGTGGGGCGGCGCTACCCCGCGCCGCGCACGGGGTAGTGCCGGGTCCGGGAGGACGCTGCTTCTAGTTCGGGGTGTGCAGGACAGCGCCAACTTCGTGTCGGCGTACCGCTGCCAAAACGCCGCCAAGGGCCGCTGGGTGTACCTGGGCAAGCAGCAGCTTCACGCCCTTGCCGTCCGCTGCCTGCTCTTCGGGCCGCAGCCCTTCGACGCGCCGCTCTTCTCGCTCGGCGAGGACCTCCTTCTGGTCGAATACGACGTGGCGCATAGGCGAGTCCCGGCTTCGAGTCCCAGTCACGGCGATTTTTTCTGGAGCGCTAAAACGAGAATTTTTTTCACGGCAGCATGAACAACACTCTGCTTGTCCACCGGATGGACGCCGTGGAGCAGTCGGGAGTTCCCTCGGACATGACGTGGTGCCCGGGCCGGGAGGAAGGGGACGATTTGACCCTGCTCATTGCCACGTCTGAGGTGCGGCCCGGGTTCGAGTACTGACACCGGCGGGCCTTCTGACTACATCCCTAGCGCTTCTACTTCTATTTCGAATCTGTTTTCTTGCCAGTACAAATACAAGCTGGTAGACCTTAAGTCACGGAGCCTGTGCGGAACGTACCAGGGCCCGCGCCTTCGCACCCCCGTCTGCGCCATCAAGGTTGAACTCTTTGGAGACTCGGTTCCGAATAGCAGGCACGGTGGTAAGTTTATCTTGATCGTGTTATCTGGATGTTCCCGGCCAGACGGTAGGCGGAGCCGCGGCCCGGTCCCCCGCCACCGCCGTGTACGCCACGCAGCGCCACCTCGGGCTGCAGAGCCTGCCCCCGGACGGCAACCCCTACACCAACCTGGCCATGATCGTCCACCCCGTCAAGGTGAGCCTTCGACAGTCACTTGTTGAAGGCTGGAGCGAGCTGCCTAGCGAGGCTGAATTCCATCGTTGCAGATCATGGACTTCATCACCTCGTCGTGCGAGGAGTACGTGTTCTCGTGCGGCGAGCAGGATCACTGCGTCTTCATGTGGCAGATCAACCCGGAGTGAGCGTGCGTCCTAGCCGCCACCAGGACGCCGTCGACGAGGCTTCTGACGCACGGCCTGCGCAGGGCGGTGGAGGCTATCTACGCCGAGGGTGACGAGGCCGGGCTGGAGCCGTGGCTGCTGGCGCTGCACGGCGGCCGCGACGGCTGGGTGTTCAGGGCGATGCAGGACATGTTCTGCTTCGCGCAGCTGCTGCACCAGGGCGCCTTCAGCACCGAGCCGAGGGTCATCGGGGACCGCCTGGCCGTCTGCGAGCTCCCCGACGTGCTGCGCGCGCTGGGCTTCTTTCCCTCGCAGTTCGAGGTGCGATTTCAGTTTTAGGCGACAGGACTGAATGCTGGAAAGAATCAGGCGCGGATCCAGGGGGACGCTCCCCGTAGGAGGTGAAAGGTAGTACTAGTAAAGGTCCCGGCGGGGAATCAAAATGGCGCATGTCACATTGGAGCATCCATACTACTGACAGACACTATGGGGCATCCATACTACTGACAGACAACGAGTCGCACCCTCTTTGCTCTTATAGATAAAGGCAACTTTTGATCTCTCCCCTCCCCTGATTTCCACCCTCGGAAAGAATCTTTCCTTTCTTAACCTCTTTGACTTGCAGATCAACACGATGGTGAGAGAGGTGCTGCGCGGCGGCGAGACCATCAGCTCGTCGGAGCTGGTCAAGATGCTGGTCAACTACAAGCCGTCGCACGGCGTGTCGCTGGACCAGCTGCGCGAGGCCTTCGGCGTGTTCGGCTATCCCTCCGGCAACGACATCGTCATGTCCAAGGACAAGTTCCTCTCTGTGCTGCTCGACAAGGGTGAGGCCTGGGTTCGAATACGCGGCATTGTTCTGACGAACGTGTAATTTTGCCTCGGGTCGGGCAGGCGAGGCCATGGACCTGGACGAGGCCTTGAACGTGCTGCGGGTGCTGCTCCAGGGTGAGGCCGTGTTCGACGCCGAGGCCGAGGGGCTGTACGGCCACCTCCTGATGGACGAGGCGGCGCGCAGGGAGAAGCTTTTCTACTTCCTGCCAGACGTACGGATGTCCACTTAACGCGGGTGAAAATTAGCAGGGACTCATCATCACCTCCCCGTCCGTTTGCAGACCATCTCGTTCAACTACCTGGTGGAGGCGATCCTGGGCGTGAGCAAGCAGGACGTCAAGCAGGAGTCGCGATCGAAATAAAGGTCGTCGCGGGATTCGAACCCGCGACTGCGGATGCGTAGACGGGTAGCCGCTGGGGGTGGAGAGGGAGGGTCAGCACAGAAGAGTCGCCGCTATGTGGGGCACAGCAGCGCGGGAATGTGGAGCATATCAACATCAACATCTATTGATGCTGGCTAAGCAGAATTACGCCCCAGGACGGCCGCGCATTGTTTGTCGACTTTCGATCAAGCAAGGTCAACAAGAGCTGCGTGTACCATGCAGCCGTGCACACACCGCGCGCCTGCCGCCTGCACTGCAATGGGGCTTGTTTGAGCGTGGATTCGCAATTAGGAGGAAGCAGGAAAAAGGCCGCGGCCGGCAGGGTAGTACCCGTCCACTGGCGCGCTCTGGCGGCGCCCGCGGGAACCCCGTCGATCACGCCGTGATGGCCGCGCCGTCTGCCTCCTTGCTTTTATTCCCCTTCCTTTTACGGAACGCAGCTGGGCGTCCAGAAACTATGGGGGATGCTAATGCCCCATTAATCTGCATGATTTGACCCCCGTGTTTCTTTGATTATGAAAATTTGCCGTGCTCGCTTTTGACAGGACATTGTTGAGGCGCCCTTCCTAATAAATCAATCAGGCAGCGGCCGCACCGCGGGCAGCAGGCTGGGTTCAAACAGTGTTCTTTCTCTCTCGATCCCGTGCGGAACGACCCACGAATGCGAGAGAGTCAGCGGCGAAAGCGTAGTGTTGGGAAGGCTGGCCTCTCCTTCATGGAAAATAACGAAACGATATATAACGCGGCCGCGACGGCTGCGCTGGCGGCTGCCGATGGTGTGGCTGGCTGCTGCTGGCTGGAAATTGGGCGGTAAACAGGGCAGCGGGTGTTTTGGCCGCGTTCTGTCATCATTTAGCGGGCTTGCGATTTATGCCTTCCGTTCTGAACTCCAGTTCGCTTGCGTCTGGCTGCCGTGTTCCGGCGGAGATCCACTTTGTCACTGGCTGGCTCACTCCTGTGGCGGGGCACAGGGCACCACAGGGCCTTGCGGTCGAGTCAAAGGGCCGAATAAGGAAGTGGGCAAGAGCCCCTCCAGGCCTCGGACCCTGCGGCCCCGGGGGCCCCGGCGGCACCTCCAGCGATAACTTGAGGCCCGGCCGGTCCTTTGACGGCCGCTGGACTAGGCCGGCAGTGGAGAGAGAGAGAGAGAGAGAGAGAGAGAGAGAGAGAGAGAGAGAGAGAGAGAGAGAGAGAGAGAGAGAGAGAGAGAGAGAGGAGCACGGTATGGAAATAAAAGTTTCACAATTTTGCGAAACGGTTCGAAGCTTATTAGTAGCCGCTTCGGCCAGGCTCGGCCACGCTCAGCATTATTCCGGTCCAAATCGTGACTCGGGCCCCTCTTTCCCGGAGTTCGGGGAATCAATTTCATCTTTGAATAACAGAGGTGAATCATATTCGCTTGTTGGCCGTACTGGGAAATAATTTGAATTATACTGCACGAACTGCTCGTCGTTGGGGCCTCGGCCAGGCAGGCAGCCGCCCCGGCTGCGGCGTTTCGTGAGCGGGCTCGCTGACGGCCAAGACGCCGAGCTAGGTGCTTTCTGATCGCTCCTGACCATCACGGAGTAGTGCTGCGGTGCCGGGGGCACGACCGCCGGGGAAGTACAATCTAGGCATGCACGAAGTCGCCTCCCCCCCTCTTTTTCCCGTCCATGTTACGCACCTGCCGAGACCACAGATGTCCCTGGAAAAGGACAAAAGAACCTTTTGCCACTGTGAAATAAAAATGATTGGATTTTCACCTTACGGTGATATGTGAAAATTCCTTGTAGGAAATTCATCTACTTACTTAAGCTTACATGCAGGATTTTTACAAAATGTACGGGATTTTTTTTTGTACGCGCGCCAAAAGCGTACATCAATTTTCCGAAATGTATAGGAGGTTTTCAAGCATGTAACTCTCTAAAATGTTTTTTTTTCTTTTCTTTTTAATGTATAAGAATGCATGAGGATCTCCACGACATGTGGCAATTTCACTGAATAATTTTTTTTACTGTGTAGTAGTGACCGCCTCCGGGGAGGTTGGCACACCTGTCTGTCAACGGTGCCGCAGAATCCAACAGATCAATGCAGGCAGTTCGATTTTACTCGCGGGCAACGTTTTGTTTGTGACGTGGAACAAAAGGTAAAGGTCCCTCCGTGGGGATAATATCGGTGCGATCCAAAGGCGCATCACGAAGCTTGCGGTTTCTCCCCGGCAACATAACGTCCTCGTGCCTCAACTATACCACCCGGTTGTTGCTGCTGCTGTTGTTTTGTCGTTGTTGTTGTTGTTGTCGTTGTTGTTGTTGTGGTCCGCACGCCGGCAACGCCTGCTCCACGAACGCAGCCTTTATGGCAGGTGCCGGCCGGTGCGATGTTGCGATCGCGTTCTCGCGCAATTATCTAGTCGCAGGTGCGGGACTGCGGGCTAGAACCGGTGGGCCAGACGGGTAGCTGCAATGCGGCGGGCACGCTCGCCAAAGAAAGCACCAGGTTGGCCACCAACAATGTTATTAAGTTAAACGCAGATATCGCCCGGGGCCGCACCGTGGGGCCGCGGTACCGCCGAGGCGGCACGCCGAGACGGCGAACGTGCTCCCGCGGACGGCGAAAAGCGAAGGCGCCACCTGCCGGGCCGAAGCGGAACTAACAGTGGCGCCGCCATTGTCTCTGCTTTGAATTGTGCGTACCTGAATGCAGGTGAATGACCAAAGCGGGCCGTCTGGCGTGTCTGCCAAGGTTCACCAAGGGTACACCGAAGCGACCTCCAGACACTGTGTTCGGCTGGAGCCTTATCGGACCGGAGGCCCCACTTGGGCAGCGAGAAGGCTGTATTACACCTCAGCCTCGCAGCTCTCGCGGAAAGCGACTCATTTTTCACCCGATGATTGGCTGTGAGTGATTGTCCGTCACAAACAAGGTGGCCGAGGCGGTGCCTGGACCGACAAGCGTGGCAGAGAGGATGAGATTAATGCGTCTCGGATGAGTGACTCTTCTCAACAGCAGTGTCAACTTCAACTTGGGCGGCGGTCGGCTTTTCGGGAGCGACGGCCAGGACGCAGCAGAGAATCCCAGAGGAACAGAATAAATTCAGAAACATCAGAGGAACGAATTAAAAATGGGAGTGTAGCCACGGGCCATGGGAGGATGCATACGCACCTCGGTACATGTTTACGATCACGGCCTCTTAGCCGGGACGCAGCAACGCGGCTCTCTATCTTATCGGGAATCACTTCTCGTTTTATTGGCGACCAATGGGGCCCTGTTCCCGTCGCGCCTCCGTCCATTCACACCCCTGGGGTAAAAATGGAAAGAAAGGGCCGGGGCCGGATGCGACATACCAGCATGCGGCAAACAGACTAGGTCTACGACAAGATTTGCCTCATGGTTTTAATTTCTCGCGGGTTTAGAGCTCTCGAGTCGCTGAATGGGACTCGAATTATACGTGTGACCCCACCAATGGATTGCACTCCGAACGAGGATTCTATTGGTGGGGTCGCAGGGTCGGTTCAAGTCATATTTCGCGACTCGGCGCCGGTCTTCTGGGTCACTGTGACCCGGCTCCCGCGGTTGCGCCGTGTCGTTGCAATCCGTCACCGACCTTTCACTCCGTATCTTCGTATCCGAAAGAAGGGACTGGTGGGTTGGCACTCCTGCAGCAGCCATGGCCGGGCGAGTCGGCCGGCGGGACGACCCGTACCCGTAATCATGGGTAGGTTGGAACCTCCTTCCCCCTCCTCGGAGGTAATTTGACGGGCCGGCTCGCCTCCGCCATGTTGGTAGCGCTGAGCCGCGCGCAGTCTGCCGCGGCGTTCGGCCCGGCAACGCACAGCAACGTACCGACGTGCCAACGTCACAACTTTTATCGTGTTTTCAGCAGGTGATGCATGGGCAAAAATCGTAAAATTATACCATGTACAAAAAAAACAGGTTTCTTAATTTTTTGTTATCTTGGTTTTTATTAAAAAAAATAAAAAATCTTGATACATGAAAATTTTTATTTTGACGAGAAAATAAGTTTGGTCTAAGAAAATTTTTCTTAAAAAAAAAAAGGTTTTTTTTTCTTGAAGGACTCATTCTTTTTTTCTTGAAGGGGTAATTTTTTTATGTGGTTGCTGTATTCTGCTCTTGCAGCACATGAAACAGTTTCCAACAAATCCCTGTCGGTTTGTCGGCAGAGCGTCTCTAAAATTCTCGCTGTTTCCTCGATTTCCCGCGCCTCCATTAAACCGCCTTTTTCGCCCGTAATCATGACCAACTTGAGCCACGCCGTTTTTCTTGACGGCGCCTTCCAGGACGGCCTCGCGCTAAACGGACAAAAATTACGCCGTCGCGCCATACGTGGGCACCGCGAAACATTTATCGGGAAAATAAAAGGGTGTGGCCGACACCGCCTTATATACAGTGTACTCCACGCAACTCCACGGCACGCTGTAATCAGATCGACGGGAATATGGGTTATGGCGTCATACAACCTTTAATTAATCTATTTGTTATATGTCTGATCTGATTCGCTCCGACCGGCACCGCCCCTTCGCTCCTGGCGAGGTGAGGCGGGCTCCTATATGGAGTAAAAAAGGACTAGATTTTGACATTAGCAAGGTTACTATTGTTTCCGGCAATTAGATCAGCTTCTTCTTTCTCAGCCTTTTTTTTTGTATCGCTCGCCTCGCGTATAATTGCGGACGAATATTATTCCAGCGTGCCGCGGCCCGACTTAATGCGCCCTCCGAGGTGACCCTAAGGGCTGCCCTGCGGCGGCGGCCCTTCACGAGACAGCGGTGGTGTTGTTGTAAAGATTTTTCGTCGCTGGAATGATAATTATTCGACCGCAGCGCGCTCTACGTCATGAGCTTGCCGTGAGCCTCGCCGTGAGCCCTCAGGTGCAGCGGCGATGAGGTGAGGGGTCGCCCCCTTCACCGTTTTGGCGGCACACTGTTCCCACGTTTTCAAAGCCCAAGTTCCCGCGGCATTTCGCTACCTTCAAATGTTAGTGACGGTGCACAGTGGCCCATACTATGTGGCTGGGAATGCCCCTGAGTAACTTACCGGGTGAGCTCCAACTACCCCTGCAAGTCCTCCCGGAAGTAGACACACAACACGGTGGACTGGCCGTCCCGAACTAGCGGCGTGATGTACCTCCAGCCGCGCGCGGGGGGGGGGGGGGGGCACTACAAAGGCAGCAGGAAGGGGACGGGGCGCTGAGGGGATGAAGTGAAGTGAAGGGGTGGCTGAATACTAATATGGAAGCAATCCAGTGGGCTACTTAGTGCCTCTCGTGCGCAGCGCAGCGTTGTCGCCATTGTGGCGGCCCCTCGTGCCTCTACGCCACCGAAAGAGGGTTTTCGAACCGCCGCCGCCCAATCGCACTTTGTGGCTGCAGCGCGGAGAACCTACACAGCACAGCAGTGACATGTCATTGCTGGAGGTGTGACGTCATTCCAGACGATGCTGCAGCGATAGCCATGCGGGTTTGCTTCCCTGCTCTGAATGCTGGCGTGGGGCGGCGGGGAGGCCTGCCTTGTCTCTGCGAGGAACTAAGATAGTGCAGAGGGCGGAGCCGGCAGAGCCCCCATCAAGCGAGCCATGTCCTGAACGACCCTCGCTGTGCTTTCATCACTCAAAATTAAAAAGTAAAGACGGAAAGCGAAACTGTTTTTTCCGGTGCACGCCGACGCCGGGCATTCGACGACAAACCGACTAGAGCGGGCGCGCGCGGAAAGAGAAAAGCACGACACGACCGAAGGCACGCGTATTTGAACCTGCGACCACGCGCATGACACGGACAACCCCCTGCACTCTGGTTGAGTAGCCTGACGTGCTCCTGCAGTGCATAGAGGGCCTGCATGGCGGGGCGCTGGCGCCGCCCTGCACTGCATGTGCATTTGTAGAGGGCCGCGCCGCCAGGCAGCCAGCCAGCCACTGTCATTAGCGGTTTGTGGATGCATCCGCCGCGAGGGCCGTGAGGGTCTCGGCAGAGAGGGCCATCGCCGAGCCTGCCAGCGCGCCGACACAGGCAGGTCAACGAGCTGCGCGGAAAATGCTAATAGCTGTCCGCGGGAAATTTCGACTCTGAACTTTTCTTTCAGCTCTGTTCAAGACACCTGCGTCAGCAGGGGCAGTTTGAGACGTTTGTTTAGGTGGGCTCAACGAACAGTTCCAGACTCCATGTTTTCTCTATCGAGACCGTTCGGTGGTCTGAAAGCGCTTCAAAGCGTGCCGCCCGTGTCCCCGCAGCTCCGCGCCTCGCAGTCCCTGCGCGGCCGCACCCTTCAGTGCCGCAGCATTTCCCGAATCATAATTAGCCATCGCAATGGAATGTTCTGTTCGGCCGGCCTGCAGGCTGGTTCCAAACCTCCTCTCCCTCGCACTCATGGGGCGGGTCAGCCCGCCCGCATCCACTGTGCCCTCCACACGCGGACTGAAGGGTCGCTCTGTCTCCGTCGCACTCACGGAGCCTTCCGTAGAGGTGCGAGAGAGACAGAGCGACGAAAAACCTCTTCGGAATCGCCCGGCAAAGGTCTCGGTGACCTGCCCCGCCCCGTCCTTCCCCCCCCCCCCTCCCCGCCTCTCGAAACGCCGATACAATCTCAGCCGACTCGAGAAGGACTCTCGAGATTCCGCACACGCCGCGCGCTATCGCCGCGACTCGCTGCGACTTGCGCAAATGCGTTTTGAACGTTGCAAACGGCGGCGGTGCGCACGGCGAACCTCGCTTGGAGCGCGTGGCGGTGCGCGCTTTGGACCGCCGCCCTCGGCTCTTGCGGACGGCGGCCCGTACCTTGACGGTGTTTTTGGCTCGTGATGCACGCAGCCTGCCGGCGCTGGTCTCCAGGCTGGAACACGCTGGCTGGCCTGGCTTCCTGCTACTGGTCCAATGCTAACTAGATGCTCGCGAGCGGCCTGAGCGAAGGGCACACTGGCTGGCTTGCTCGCCAGGGCAGCCTCGGTGAGGCTGCAACACACGCAGAGTGCCTGGCAACTAGACGGGCGTGCCCCTCGAGCTCCACCCACTCTCACCCTCTGACTTTTCAAGATCCTTCTTTAACCCTTGCAGCGTGCAGCGGGACCCCACCCCATCCGCTTCCTCCTGCCTGTCTGTCCCCCTTTTAGCCGGTCGCCTTCTTTGAACCGAGCCGAAACTTTTGTTTCTCTGAGTATATGTACAAAGCCGGGTTGCACACGGCCGTGCGTGGCGTGGCGTGGCGTGTTTGTGTGCGCGACCGAGCAAGGTCCTTACCTCGCGAGAGCAGGTCTGTATGCCTGCACGCCCCGCCCCGCCCCGCCCCGACACGCCACGCCACGGCCAGGCCCGTACGTGCGTGCACTGCATGGCTGTATGACTGATGGACTGATAGAGGAGACACATGCTGTCAAAGAAAATGAGCCTCCTCCCGTACTCCTCACGGTGTGTAACAGGGCCTGCACTCCGCTGACAGTGTATCGATGTTTCTCTGTGTTTTGACTGAAACCATCGCCCGGTGGGGCCCACTGGGGCCCAGCGGGAGGCGTGTGTGTGGGGGCGGGGCCGGCGGGGCGGCGGCAGGTAGGCGGCGGCGGTGGGTGCCTCCTTTATCCCGATAGCGATACCTGGGCCCCTGCAGACTGAAAGTCGTTTTCGTCGCTCTGGGCTCGACGCCTTTTCGTGTAAGTAGTGGCGTCCCGCGTCCACAAAATCCACGAAGTCGATGTATCGAAGGCGCGCGCCCTGCCACACGGTCGATGTATCGAAGGCGGCCTCGCGCGGCCTTTCACACGGGCTTTTAGTGCGCTGCGTCTCCGGCGGTGACTCGATGTTATCCGCGGCTGTCGTTTTGGGAGATTTCAGAGCCGGCTCGGAACCTGCTGAGCGCTGAGCCCGTGGCCGGCGGGTGCGGCCATGGTGGCCACCTGCCTGGCTGGCTGACTGGCTGGCTGCCTGGCTGCCCTTTTCAATTGATGGCCGTGTTTTCAATTAGCCCGCTCCTCCTCCTTCCCGGGTGCGTTCGAGAAGGCGCCGCGCGCCTTGTCGCCCCTCCTGCCCACTGTGCCCGGACCGAGCGCGAGTTTCGGAACGCGCCCACACTATGTGGCGGCTTTATGGGTGTTTAGACCTGCCCGGAACTGGAAAGCCTGGAACAGCAGCGCCGTGGACAGCAGCGTAGGGAAGCACGCGGCCGGGTCGCGGCGGGAGAGTGAGTGACGCGGTTCCGGGTTCGAATACCCGCGGCTTGAGCCGCGGATTTTTTGAATTATTTTTTTTCGGCGTGGAGACTTAAACGCACGCAGGGCAGTGTCTCTGACGATCACCCTGCCAGCGTTGCATCGCGTGAGATGCCTCACGTGAGTCACTCCTGGACTGTTTCCGGGCGCAACTTCCTCTCGAACGAAACACTGCAAAAAAGAAAGGAAACGAGTGAGCGAGTGACCGCGCACGGCGGACCCTGGGCAACAAAAAGCGTGCCTCCTGTTCTGGGGAGACAAAGCGGACGCGGCGAGGAACTGCTCTAATCCCTAATCCACGATCGCATTAGGCCAGGTGACCGCGGGAAGCAGGGCCATACATCACACCAGCCGGGTGGCCGGCGGGCTGGTGATGGTGGGGCCGCAGGAGGGGGCCCCGTGTTTTGACAGGACAGCGGGTTCGGCAAGGGTCTAAGGAGAGGATAGCCCGACCGATTTAATAGCCGAGGTGTGTTGAAGCACCTGTTGTGCTGCCTGCCGTGTTCCAAGGCCGGCCTCTGCATCGATACCCTCTGTCGCGGAAGCTCTGTCTGCAGTAGTATGCAGTGTGAAGAATCACGGCCCAAATACCTCACTGGAAGTAAAACTGATTTTTATGCCGTCGAAGAAATATAATTGAAAATTTGAACCATTTTCCGCGTGCGTTTATACGCAAATTTGTGCAAAAAGTGTCTAGGATAAAAAAAATATATAAATTTTTTAGCACATTTTTATCTCGGAATGATGCACGACCATTTCCGTAGCCACTGCGACGAGCAAAGTTGGTATTTGACAATAGAAAATGTGGGGAGACCGTTGTCTTTTCCGAAGCGAAAGACAAATTGAAGAGGCAGAACAAAAGTTCTCAACCACCATAAAAAGAAGTTGATATAAAAACAGATGTGAGTGGATTCCGCGGTGATGGTTGTCATTCCCCCACCACGCCACGCCTCACTCGTCGCCCCGCCTTCTTTTTGTCCTCAGCGAATAATTATCCTTGTGATTTGCTGACGCCCCCTCTTGCGCTTTAATTAGCCCTCCAGACCCCCGCGAGGCTTTCAAGCCTGGAAGGCTGGAAAGCCTGGAAGTAGGCATGCCTTTGTCGTGTCAAGCCGCGTGGCCGGGACGCCGCGCAAGCAGCGCACGCAGCGCACGCACTGTGGGCTGAAGCGGGGTCAACCAGGCCACTTACGTGGGCTTTTTACTTTTGGCTTCATTAAAAACGTGACAGCCGGGACAGATTCGACCTCGGGCCGTCGGTGCGATCGCACGCCGGAGACTGACCACGAAGAGTCTGCGGTCGCGTGTCATCTCCTGCGGTCTCCCTGGAGGTACGCTCTCCGCCGAGACAGGTCGCAGACGGTCGCAGAGGCTAGATTGATAATTTCCCCTCTTTTCTCCCGTGTTTCTATTCGTTTTCTTGTTGGTCCGGTGGCGCCACTGAGCGCGTCCAATCGCCTGCTCGCTTCCGTAGGAAGGCGGTGGCTTGTCGTGCTCGTCACGCGTAACAAATGTGTGACGCGCTGCTCCACGGAGTTTACATGTAAACTCCTGCACCCCGTGAAGAAGGCGGGTACTAGATTGCCGGCCTCGGATTCCACAGCCTCCTTTTTTCCTTCGGATTATGCGCGCACGAGCTGTGCTTTCGAGCCGGCCGTGTTTTCTGTCAGAAACGCTGCAGTTGAGTCGGGATGCCCGCTGTTTTTACCGCCGGCCGCTCGGATGCTGGGGAATCATTTCGACTCAGGAACAACCGGGGTAAGCTTGTTCACAGTCTAGGAGGCTTCAATACGCCTACTCTGAAAGAAGACCTTCGAAAACTCTAAGCCGGTGTACCTCTTTCATACAACAGAAGTGGACCACATAACCTAACCAGCACAAGGCTATTGTTAACAAGCCGAAATGATCGTAGCTCCATCGATTTTAATTCTCGTGCCGAGGTACCCGCTTTCTGCACCCCTACTTCCGACAACAAACAAAATTCAATCGGTTTCGGTCAAGGGGAAAAAAGTGTGGATAAAAACTTGCTATCCATCATGTGTGACGCTCTGGCGATGGTAGTTAATATGGAGGGAGGGAGGGGTGGGCTTAATAACTGCGTGTGGGAAGCCGCGGCCAAAGCCTAGATCAGCCTCCAAGAAAGGGCGTGTAGTTCCCTAAGGCGGCCCGGGGCGCTGAAATCGCGGCCCGGCCGTCAGCCGAGCCGTCAGGAGACTTAGCGCTGTCCTTCAGACAGTCTTCAGACAGCAGCAATAACCCGAGGCTGTCACGCGCGGGACTAAGCTGCGTAAGGCCGAGGGATAATATTGACTTCAGGCACAGGCGAGGTATTATGCTTTCTGAAAAATTGGACGAAAGTACAAGGTATATGCCACAGCAGCGGCATTTTTTGGGTGTGCGTGCTCGCTTTGATGGGCGTCGCTGATTTGGGGTGCCATGTCGCAATGTTGTTGTTCCGCGAAGCTCCGCCCCTACAATAAGACGCTGTCTGAGGATGAGACTCTCTGTCGTTTTGGCTTCACACGCGCGCGCGCGCGCACACACACACACACACACACACATACACACACACACACACACACACATCCATCGAGGTTTCCGGTCGAGGGTGTTTGCTCGACAATGTTTCTCGGAAATTCGGTCTTCCCGGCCATGCCGTGGCCCGCGGGCATGTCCGCGCGGGCACGAGGAAGACCTCGCAGATTCAGTACAACATTAATTAAAAACGAAACTTTTCCATTATGCTGCTGATAAATTTTTCGTTCTTTTTTTCCGAGTGATGTCTTAAATTCCGATGGCAGTCGCGATGGCGGAGTGGCCCGCCGCCCACTCGGCAGACGTCTCATCAGCGCTCATGAGCTGGGTTAAAAATGTGTGTGTGTGTGTGTGTGTGTGTGTGAGTGTGTGTATGAGAGGCAAGAGCGTGTGCGTGAGACAGTGTGATGCAAACAGGCCTGCGAAAATGGCGACGATGTCTCGCCTTCATTATCCTCTTTTGTTCCTTTGATGTGCCGCAATGACCAAATTCATTTCCACGGCGGGAACACCTCGCCGAAATTGGCGCGGCTGACCGATGCCTATCGACCAATCGCAGCGCCCCCCCCCCCCCCCTGACGCTCCACGCGCTTCATCGACATTCTCGTGTCTTTTGTGTGGGAGACAAAAATGCGCTGCGGCGGTTGATCGTGTTTGAGTAATCTACTATTAAATAGGTCTCATTACTGCGGCAGCGGAAGGCAATTTGCGCTGTCGAGGTCCTGAATGGCGCCACACCTTTGTGGTGTGAAGCCATCAGGCCGGTCGATTAATGAGTAATTAATTCATCCAGATGCCTATCTTCCACGCATGAATATGACGCGTTGGCGAGGTTGGCAACACACCCCTTTCCGACGTCTAGCTTCCTGCACGAACCGCAAAGCTGGGTATTTGAGGACAGGCTTGATCTGCTTCGGAGTCCCTTCGGAGTCCCTTCGGAGTCCCTTCGGAGTCCCTTCGGAGTCCCTTCGGAGTCCCTTCGGAGTCCCTTCGGAGTCCCTTCGGAGTCCCTTCGGAGTCCCTTCGGAGTCCCTTCGGAGTCCCTTCGGAGTCCCTTCGGAGTCCCTTCGGAGTCCCTTCGGAGTCCCTTCGGAGTCCCTTCGGAGTCCCTTCGGAGTCCCTTCGGAGTCCCTTCGGAGTCCCTTCGGAGTCCCTTCGGAGTCCCTTCGGAGTCCCTTCGGAGTCCCTTCGGAGTCCTTCCCCGCGTCCGGCCATTACCCTATTCATCACGCTAATTAAAGGTAACAATGTCCTTCCTATCAATATCGGCGACCGGGAAGCGCAGCGGGCCAGCGCGGGCCGAGACACACGGTGAGGGTGAGGGGGAGGGGGGGCACGCACGGTGTGGAGGGAGAGGCCTTTGATGGGCTTGATGGGAGGGGCGATGATTATCCATGACTGAAACAAAAGGGTTTCCAACTCCGTGACTCCCCGAGCCCGGCTGGCTGCCAGCGGCTGGCTGCCAGCCCCGCCAGTCCCGCCTGCCCGCCCGGAGGCCCCGAGGTAAAGAATCCAGGGGGAAGGGGGGACGGCCGACAAAATGGAGGATTGCATCACGATCAGGGAGATGTTCCGGCATTGGCTGAGCTGCCCTGCTGCCCGGTGCTCCGCACGCGGCTCGGTCATGACAACGTCGTCATGGCAACGTCTTGACTGAGACCACTGTCGCCGGCCCGGCTCCTTTCAAGTGGTTGTCAACTTCGGTCGTGTCCCGCCCCGCGCGCCTCGCGAGACAACCCTCCGTGCTTCAGCGCACGGGTGTGCCGCGGGTTGCATATCCGGCGTCGTCAGGCGCTCGGCCGTCGAGACGGCCAAACGTCTAGACGCGTTTTGAGCTCGAGAGTGGTGGGAGTTTGAGTCCCATTCAGCGACTCTGGAGCTCAAAACGCGTGTAGAATTTTGGCCGCCTGCGCCTGCTCGTTGTTTTCGTTTTGCAGTGTACAGGCGGCCTGACATTCGAATGTGGCCCGCGTGCCGCTAGGGTGGCCGCCCTGTGCCACAACGCCGCGCCGCCGGCCCCTTTGTCAAGAGTGTGCGCGATGGCAACTCTAACGGCAGTAATAATCGTGATTACGGCGGCGACATGTGGAGCGTGCGTGGCGGCGAGAGGTATCGGGATCGGCTCGGCATTCCAGCGGGGCAAAAACTGTAGCGCACGACCGCCGAGCTGGGCGCCGCTAACGGACGCGGGAAAACTTTGAAAACATTAGCGACCCCACCAATGGATTGCCCCCCAAACGAGGAATCCATTGGTGCGGTCACTCGTCTGGTTCGAGAGTCCTGTTTAGTGACTCTGGAGCTCTAAACGCGTCGAGAGTTAGGTTGTCTGGTCCACGGTGTGCCGCCTCCCACCGCATCGATGTCGGCCCCGCGTGATAGCAGGACGTGATACACGGAGCGCGGAGCCACCCGAGGAGGCACCCCGAGGTGGAGTAGGCGGCCCTCGGATCGTGAGGCAATAAGCATGCCATGCCCGTTGCGCGGCCCCGCGGCCCCCCGCGGCCCCCCGCGGCCTGATTCCGAACTCTCTGTCTCTCTCGCACCCTTACGGTCCGCCCTTGCGAGTGCGAGAGAGACAGGGCAGCCCCTGCGGCGCACCGCGCATCTAGAATAACGAAAAGAATTCCTCGCTTGTCTCGCGCAAAACTCCTCCCTCTGTTTATTTGTGAGTACCTGCCCGCCGGTCCGGGAGAGAGGACTTTATCCCTGCTGTCCAATTTGTCTCTCCGCGTCGCATCGCCGGCCGGACCAGCGACGGCGGCGCGGCCGGGACGAGAAAAGTGCTGTGGACGGCCCTCGAGCAGAAGCGGGAAAGCCGGGGAATGCGCAAGGGGGACACGCGGGAAGACAGTTGGCAAGGTTCTGCGCGACGTCGGGGTTAACGATATGAGTGGGATTGTTGCCCCACGGTGCTCGCTGTTGCTTGCTTTGACTCCCCCCCCCCCCCCCGAACACACGTGAGGGCTAATCGTGGCCCATTATTCAGGCCGGTGTTTGTTTCCGAATTGTTACACTGTTCGACCCGCGTGCCCACGCGCTGCGTGCCGTGCTCTGTTCAAATTTATCAATTTTTTCCCAATTCTTTAAAATTTTTGTCAAATATTTTGACATTATTCGAAAATAGATTCAAATTTTTCATAAATGTGTAATTTTTTTAAAAAAATTCTCAATTTCTTTTAAAAATGGTTTTTTTTATATTTTTCTGAAATTTTTGCAATTTTTCGAAATTTGTCGTAACTTTTTACAATAAATCTTCAAAATTTTTGAAAGTTTTCATATTTTTTTTCAAATTTTTGAATTATTTTTTTTAAATTTAATTTTTGGTGCGCATATTTTTGGCCAGTTGTTTCCCCCTCGGCCTCCTCGCTTCCCCGATGCTCACACGGAGCGGCGGTCGGACTCGGTCGCAGGGGGCCTACCTGCGTGAAGCTGAGGTGACCTCTCCCGTGCGGGAGGTCGGCCTTGGTTGCCCGGCCTGGTCGCCCCGATGGAACGGAACCGCGCCGTAACGCGGACCAGCAGGCCGAACCCGAACACTGCTTTCGTCGCTCTGTCTCTGTCGCACTCATGGGGCGCCCGGTGCGCGAGAGAGACAGAGCGACCGTTCGGCCTGCAGCAACCCAATAACCAGCCCCTCCGGGCACGTTCCTCACCGTCCCCGCCGCAGCGGTCACTGGGCGGTCAGTGGTGGTCACTGGGCGGCGGGCCGCGACCCCAGCCGCACGCACGCAACAAGCACCATCGCGGCCATCATGGGGACCGCCAGACAGATGGACTCATAAAATGCAAAAGTAGGGGAATATATACCTCTCACAGAAAGGGAGGAAAGTACTTAGGGAGGCTGCGCGCGGGGCCCGCCGAGCTCGGTCGCACAATCACACACACCTACACACATGTACACACACATACACACACACACTCGCACTCGGCATGAAGGGGCCGAGACAAAGAGAAAGGATCACAGGCGGGGTCCGGTCACACATCCCTTGGAGATATAAAGGGAAAAGGACTGAACGCGGCACTCAGCGCGCGCGCACTCACACTCACACACACACACACACACACACACACACACAGAGAGACAACGGTGGTGGAGGAACGCCGTGCACCTCATCGGGGGGCGTATTTCAATCTGGCAAGGGCGGCGAGGGGAGCTGCTGCAAAGCGGGCAAGTTAGCTCCATCAGCATATTACTATCCACGCACCATTGTCTCTCCCCCGTGGCGTGGCGTGGCGTGGCGTGGCGTGTCGCGTCGAGCCTTTAGGCCGCCGTGCCGTGCCGCGTCAGTCGGGCGGAGCAGCGGCAGCAGCGGCGGCGTCGCGGGGTCTTTCATCTTTTATTTTTGATAAACTCGACGCGTTTTAAGGGATTGAATCTGCAAGTGCTGCTGCGGACCACCGCCGCGAAAAGAGCAAAGAGCACCCTGTGCTGCGATTGGGTGCCCAGGTTCGAGGGTTCAAATACCCGCGGGGGTCGCATTTTTTTTTCTTTCATTCCGCCTCCGCACGGTTCGCAGAGGACAGAGTAGGCACACAGCTCTCGCGCACATATAGCGCGCGGACCCTCGCTTATGACGTGTTTCTTTGTTTCTACGCATCGGTGAAAAATGACGAAAGGGAGGGGGAGAGAGAGAGGGATTACGAATACGACACAAGTTGGCGATAAAGTGGCCATCAAGGGCAGGAGCCTCGGCACCCACGGCACGGCGAGGGGCCATGAAAGGGGCGGAGTGCCGTCAAAGTGGATGCGAAAAGAGGTCGAAAAAAGGGAAACGGAAAAAAAAGGGAAAAGAGGCGCCTCGGTTCAAACAAAAAGCGCGCCATGTCCGATTCCAGCCGGATGCCTTCCATTAGAGCAGGCATCGCGTCTTGGATGTCAACACGGCCTACAATGCGTAACCTGGCGAGTGCCTTGATAAGCCACCGGGCCTGTCGACCGGCCCACTGTGCGGTGCCCGCTTCCCCCTTTCGAGGAAAGCTTTTATTTTCTTCCGCCGCGGCGGCGCCCCTGTCGCCCAGTCCATAAACCATTTCCTACGATTAGTGTGCAATAAAATGCGTATAGTGCGTCTGCCCCACCGCGCCCGTCCGCCCCAAGTGCACTTTAATATTTCCCCCTCCGCCGTGCGTCCGACCGGCCGGCCGGCCGGTTGGTCTGTAGAATCACCTAGCAGTCGTCCCACGCTGAAAAATTACGCGCGCAATTTTTTCTTTTCGCCTGCCTTTCCCACGGCGAAGATGCGCGGCTCGGAAGGGTGCGTAAAATGTCTGTTCCTGGCCCTTAGAAACAATGTATCTTTGGCAGCGCCCTGGCGGCCGCAACGCGAAGCTGCGAGCAGCCGGCCGGTCAGCCATTTGGTCAATAACCGTTGAGGGATTCCGCCATGCGCTCGGCAGCGCTGCCAACAGCGCGGATATTCGCAGGGCGATCGTTAAATCAAGCAGGTTGTCATTATCCGGGAGGCCGTTCCGTTTGATTAGACGAACAGATTCGCCTGAGGGCAGTGTTACCCCGGCCGGGCTCGTTACCATTTCATTTTTGTTCTCCGCTTTGTTGTACTTGAGACAGACTTTTTCTTGTTTACTGTGGCCGCCGTGCGGTCAGATCGGGCCGTGGCTGGCGCCATCTGACGGCGGGTCGCAGAAGCTGATATTGCGGCAGGATTTATGCGGGGTCGGCGAGGGGCTGTGCCCGGCTGTGCCCGGCTGTGCCGCCGGGTCAGCGTCTCGGCAGGTGCAATAGGGGCGAATGTGTTGACACCGGAGTGTGACGGAGGGCGAGATGGCGGGGCGGCCGCGCGCCACCGGACCCATCTCATTAGGACCCCGAAGCTAAGCTAGCATGCACCACTCGGATTACCCGCGGACAAATTGGGCGGCAGCGGTCATGCTCGGCCACGGCATCCATGGCGCGACGAATTTACGACCAGAAGGAGGGCGTTTCCTAATGTTTCCGGCGAGATTTCCTCCGCGTGTCGACTAACCCGTTAATTTGGCGAAAAAATAATAAGGGTGACGTGACGACGAGCGGGATGTGTCCCTTTTCCGTGCGCGCACAGTGTGATCGCTACACGCGCCGCTAGCAGGCTCACATTCATTTTCCAGCGAATACAGTATGAATGCAACGTCGCCGGCGAGCGCGCGCGTCACCGCGGGGCTTTTCAAAGGACCGCCGCGCACGCCGCATGAAAAGAACAGCGTCACCAAATATTTCCATTAGTGGGCTTGAAAAGGTAAAAAAAAAGGCGCGCAAACCTGACGGACTGCACCACATTCGTCATGTGGGCGGGGCGGGGCCCCCGTGGGGGTGGCGCCCACACAAAGGCACGGTTCTGGCCCATTGGCGTCCAAATTACTCTCAGTCAAAAGATGCCACAATATTGTGGGCACCGCAGCCGACCGGCAGAGATAGCGCGCGCCGTCGCCCTGAAGTAATGGGTCAGTTTCATACATCAGCCGCGCGTACCTCCCCCGGCAGAAAGGGAAGAGGAACGCGGAGGAATGGTGTCGTCCTCCTGACGTCGTGGACGTGGTGCGAGCGGACGACTGCGTGTCGCCGCCGCGTCCATCCTCCCTCCCAACCCGTCTCTCACCAACTGGCGCGAAACGAGCGCCGAATTTCTCATAAATTGAGCCCACCTGCGATGACGCCCGCCCGCCCGCCCACACTACCACACACACACACACACACACACGCACACACGGCTGATTGTTTAGTGCGAGATAAGGCAAGCAGCACGTGTGGAGGGCCGTGCGGTGCGGGTGGGGCAGTGCGGCGGCCATCTTGCGAGCGGCTCCTTTGAGGCGGGCCGGCGAGGCGGGGCGAGGCGCGGCACCGCAACGCCGTGAGAGTGCGCCAAGGCGGAGTTAACGCCTCCAGCGCGACGTCGCCGAGTCCAGGCCATTCTCGCCTTCATTTACCATTCAATTATTCCACCATTTTTTCACCTATCCATTCATTTATTCGTCCGGTCGTTCGTTGGCCCGACCGAGTACCCATTGAGCCGTCTCACTCATCACGGTCTCGCTAATTTCTAGACAGCCCGGCGCAAACAGAGAGTCTAATCGTCCGTCGGCACGCGAAGCCGCCACGCCAACCGCTCGGCGCGGCGAGGCCGTGCCTTATGCGCGGCTGCCTAGGAATGTTGTCGGTGGGAAAAAAAATATTTACACCGAATGTGGTTTCAATTTGACGCAATTTTCTGCTTGGATGCCATGAAAAATATTTTTTCATTGACTCAAATGCAAAATATATTCCCTGATCATAAAAATTATTTTTTGAGTTTTAAATTTTCTGACTTTATTTATAATGTGTGCTGCCAATGATAATTGGCAAGCAGTGTATCGGGCCGCGTTGCCTTGGCTTGGCAAATTATTATGACGCCCGAGTGGCTCGTTGTTGCGATGCGAGCAGACATGAACACGCACTATCTCCATCCACATGGTTTTGTTGTTGGCGTGTTGCACCTCCCAGCAGACACCAATTAATTTGATGACTTCGATAAAATATTTCGTACAGATCGTCGAGACGCAGCGTGGCGTCGTATCGCTCGCCGCATCTGAATATTCAGGTAGCCATTTAAAGTGGTCTACACAGCGGGTGGCGTCACAGGCATCGGCTGCATCGGCCGTAACTCATCTCGTACACGGTCGGTGCCGACGCCGAGGGGAATTTCCCTCGCGAGGAGGGAATTTCTCTCTCAAGTCATCATTCCTTGCTGCAAGAATTTCTATTCTAAATAGATTTCTGTCTTTAAAAAAAAAAATTAAAAAAAATTGCCTTATATTGAAATTTTTGCTGTTTTCTGAGGCAGGTGTCGGAAGACAAAAATCTTTTTTGGAAACGGATGCCTCTGGAAATTTTAACAGTGCGTCAGTTTGGTGTCGATGACGTCAGTCCGCGGTGCAACAAACTCGTGGCGCGAGGCTCTTTCGAGCTCGTTACGCTTGGGGTCAGTAAATGTCACTCCTCGCCTGACCTTGCCGGGCCCGCTGTGCCGAGCAGAGTCCGTCACGTGATGCGCGTCTCATTTCGGCTCTTTTTTACGGACGCGAGTCGTGGGAAGGCACAGGGACACAGTGGGACTTGCCACGCCCAGGGAATTATTTCTGGTTTTATTACACTTTTCCTGTAAGCAAACAAAACGCCCTTTTCCGCCCTCTGACCCGCGTAATGATATGCCGCCCGAGATTGTCGCTCTGAGCGCGACGCTCTCGCCCGGTGCCGGGGTTCGAACTGGGTTTCAATACCGACAGGGTATTTTTTTTTCCCGGATCCAGTCCCTTTCCTTGTTAGGGAAAACTTAAACGGACGCTCGAAAACGACCGGCGCGCGACACAGTAATTAGGAAAGCGGGTACGCAAATAATAACCGCCTACTGGTGTTGGGGGACTTCTTTTGTTTTAACGGGCCTGCCATGTCTGCTTGATCCAGCCGTCGAGCCGGGGCCCGTATATAGCAGTATCCAATTATCAGAGCGAGACGAAAGACGCGGGGCGCTGCGAGACAGACAGAGAGAGAGAGAGAGAGAGAGAGAGAGAGAGAGAGAGAGAGAGAGAGAGAGAGAGAGAGAGAGAGAGAGGGAGAGAGAAAGACGCAGCGCCCCGGCCTGGGCCCTCGGGCGAAATTAGAATCGGAAATTAGAGGCTAATGCCGGGGTGGATGATACACTGGCCTGGGCCCTGATTGGTCGGACTCGGACTCGGCGAGCCCAGACGGGGAGGGGCGGCCCCTAAAGCCTAAAGGCCAGGCATTGTTGCGCAAGGACGGGGCCGTCCTGCATGGACGTGTCTTCGGCTGGTTTGGTCGCTGCTCACGGAGAATAGTTGACCGTGTACGGGCGGTTACACCGTGTTGCATATCGTGCCTCACTGCCGCCCTGAACAGTCACATTATGCAAATGGCCTTGCATCATAGTTCGTGCACCGCCTGTCTCATTATCACATTATTTCGCGCACGAGGCGTGCGTGCGCGCGGACTTTGTCGAATTGCAAATTAAAGTCCACGGACTTGTTGGACTTGTCGACGGGGCGACCAGACGGCGCGCGCTATTTTCCGAGGGACGGCGCGGCAAAATTATTGTGGGTTTGAATCAACAAACGAAAATTAAAATGGGTTCAGAGAGGCGGCTCGGCGCGGCCATGGACGGCGCCTGGCTGCCAGCCTGGCTGGCTGCCTGGCGGGCTGCCTGGCGGGCTGCGCGGTCGGCGCGGCCGGTTGGGCCGCCAGAAGGCTCTCAGATACTTGAGTAATTGAGGCAGTGGGGCCAGCCAGCTACAGCCAGCCAGGCGAGCAGGCAGCCGCCATTGGTGGCGGAGCGAGGGGCGGGGCGGACGAGGGGAACGAGTACCGCGGCGTGCGGCCCACTGCACTCCACGCGGTGCTGCGCCCTGGCGGCGGCGCGGCCAAGTCGCGTCGCCGCGTCGCGCCGCTGTCAGGGCGGTGGAGCCACATAAATCAGTTTCGGCCTTCGGGCCTTCCGGTAATGAGGAAGGCGAGGGCCGGACGGCGCCGCCGAGCGGACTGTAACGAGAACCCGATCCGCCTCGTCGTCGCGCGAAAGCAAGGCGGTGGCGGTAGGCAACCCCACGGCGCGGCTGTCTAGGATGGCCTACCCGGTGACTTGAACTTGAACTACGACGGCATCGACGGCGTGGCACAGTGGGCCAGAAGACCGGCGCAGGCAGCCCACTGTGCTGTACTCCGCCTCCAGCGTTGAGGTCTCTTTGTGCGTGCGCGTCGTTTGCCCTCCCCTCCCCAGCAGGGCGCTCTGATCCATGCAATGTTAATTAGGGGCCGCCCTGTGTCCCTCCGACAGAGGCGTGGCCGCCCGCACCGCCGCCCACAAAGGTGTCATCACGGTGCGGTGCGTCATAACAGCCGAAAACACACAGCGATGCGCCTAAGTGGGCGAAAAAAAAAAAAAAAGTCCGTGCCCTGGCCGAGATTTGAACCCACGCCCGCGCAGCCACTCTGCTTTCGGGGGCCGAGGCGTTGGGGTGTGTTGGGAAGAGGCCGTCGTGTCGCGGCGCTGGGGGCCGTGGAGGAGGCCGTGGAGGAGGCCGTGGAGGAGGCCGTGGAGGAGGCCGTGGAGGAGGCCGTGGAGGAGGCCGTGGAGGAGGCCGTGGAGGAGGCCTTGAAAGGCGAGAGGGCGGTGCTTTGCCGTGCTTTGCCGTGCTTTAGCAGTCCTCGCGAGGGGGCGGAGGGAGGGGCGTAAGGGAGCTGGTTTGTTCCTACCCGTTGCGTCGACACCCACGCCCGTCCACTCCACGAGCCGTCGTGTCTTTGAAGTCCCCTTCCCTCACCCCCTCCCCTGGCTGCCGCCAACAAGGAGGGAATCACCGAGCCCCCACCTGAGAGGGAATTTTTTTTTTCTCCCCCGCGCGACTTGCTCTCTTTGATTCGTATGTGTATTATGTTTGTGTGTGTGTGCGTGCTTTTGCTACTCGCTCGTGACTGTGTGGACGGTTAACGCATCGGTCGGTGCAGAGCGCGCGTGCGCGCGTGTGTGTGTGTGAGTGAGTGTGTGTAGCGGGCGTCGAGCCTCATGCGTCGCCTGACTCGCAGCCAAGGGGAATTAAAGTGATATTACAGAACGAATTACAGGGGTTTCCGAGAAACCCGTTTCGGTGTCGTAACAGCGTAACAGGCACTGCTAAACCGTCACGCGCCACGGGTAGGTTGTCTCTTCGTGCTATTTCTTGGGAAAAGATCCCACTTTTTCGGGAGAGTCCACTTCGGCGGACCATGGAGAACTAATTTTGTATTTACTCAGAAAAAAAATATGAATCGGTTTTTTTTTTCGTTACTCTTATAGGGGTTCTCCCATTACCCACCATGCGTGGCGCTGCTGGGCACCGCGGTGTGACACTGTGTGTTTCTGGCCTTTTTTTTTCGTTTTTCAATTACGTGATCGCGCGGCCCGATACGGTCTATTTTATTTCTGTTATTATTTCTCACACGCGAGCTTATTTTCGGAAGCCCGCCTGCATATGGTGTCGTTTTATTTCTGTCAGGGACGCGCGAGAAGATATGTGCGATAAAAAAAAATGTAGTGTTGCTGCAGCTCGCTCGGCTGGAGCTTTTCATGAATGAATGATTGCATTTGGAAACGGGAGCAGCATCACGTCAAAGCAAACACGCAAACACGAACAGTGAATGAAACTAACTGTCGTTTTTGTCAAATGTCATCGGAAAGCAACGACTGCAAAAGCCAGCCGACTGTCGTCTGTCTGCTGGAGTTAATCTCTCGCTAACACTGTGCTTATCCAAACGCTAGCATCCCTGTCTGGATTCACAGAGTAGCGGGAAGGCGGTTTGAGTTCCACCTGTGGCTTGCTGCAGCTAATTTGTGACTTTTGTTTGTTTGCGGAAGACTTGGCTTGGTCTGACCGCCGTCCGTCCGTCTGCCCCACTGTCCGTCCGTCCGCGCGGCTCGCCGAGTCAGAGTGTTGCAGTTTGGGCCTGGGCCATTTGTCCGTGGCCGTCAAAACGACGGACTCGGACGGGCCGGCCACCCGCGGGCAGACGCAGTGCGGGGGCCTCACGCTTGGGGGGCACGGGGAAGGGGAATGGGGCTTCCGGAACGGCAGAGGGGCGCCCCTTGCCGTTCTAATGGCCCACTGGGCAATTCATTACCTCCCAAATTCCATCTGATACGTGCTGCTGTCCGCTATTGAAGGCGGCATGAGGCGCAGTGCAGTAGTGTAAAGGCAGTGCGCATCGGACTAACCGTCAACCGATTCATCATGGCAGCGGAACGTGAGGACGGCCAACACTTTATTTAAAATTTGGTAAAAACAATAATTACAAAATGGAACCCTACGACACCCCCCCCCCCACCCCCCCCGGGGCAATGGGGTTCGAGCCGCCTGCTCAACTTCGGTGTTCGGATATGGGAGCCGGTGTACCTAGACGCTGGTGATCGTGTTTAACTAAAAATGAATTCTTGAATTTCTTAATTTTTTTGAAATTTTTCTAATTTCTAAAAAATGGAACTCTACACCCCCTCCCCAGTCTTAGTGGGGAGGCCTCCTGGTTTACTTCGGTGTTCGGGATGGGAACCGGTGCTATCAGGTAACTGGGGTTAATCCGATCCAGCGACTTCGATATCGTACGCCGGGGGACCCAGTAGGACCCGAGCCGCCGACACGGCCCAACATGGGCAGAGTAGAGTAAGGCAGAGACGATAGAGAGACAGAGAAAGAAAGAAAGAGAGAGTTGTTTTGGGAGCTTTTGTTTGCGCAGGGTGGTCGGTACCCAAATGGTACCCCCGCTGTCCGGCGCTCCCAGACCCGAACATGCAGTCAGTGGGCCAGCTTCAAAGGACTTATCAACTCCATCCGACGAATCGGAATGGACCCACTCGCGACCAATTTCGAGTGGCTGGCTCGATCGGGGATCGAACCAGTGCCGAGGCCAATCCGCCGAAGCGGACTGCTTTTTAGACACCCGGGTGTAATGGCCTGGATTGAGCCTAGACCACTACACCACCCTGACTTGCACGTCTGCCGAGTGTTGGATGACGGGTTTGAGTCGCAGTGGGAGGAAGCCAGTCGAAAAATGAAAGGTCTTATGGGGATTCGATCCCCTGACCTTATGGTCAGGGTCGGACGCCTCTACGGCCTCAGCCACCACAGCTCATGGCAGGTGTCGATTGAAGCGGGCTCTTGACGTGTCAATGAGCAGTGGTCAGAGAAAAAAGTTGTATAGTAATAAGATTTGAACTGCCGATTCTCGTAGCGGGAAACCGACGCATCGACACCTCCAGCCACCACGGCTCATGATGACCACCGCGCATCGCTGTGACTTTGAAGCACACTGGGGGAGGCAGTGAAAAATAATAAATGTTGGCAGTTGAACCTGCTGTTGGCTGTTTTTTTTTCTTCCTCTTCTCGTCTGTTTTATTGAATGGAACTGCGGGGCATTGTCTCGCGCGCACGGCGGCGATATTGCGAGGCAAATCGCATATCTCTTACGACATGGCCCGCCCACCCCTCATACAAATTCCCACACACTTACGCACGCGTAATGACACACACACACACACACACACACACACACGGCGCTCCCCTCCCGGACCACACACATGGGAGCATGTGGGTTTCACACGCGTGTATTGACACATGTGCGCCGCCTCCGGCTGGGGATCCTCTGCTACTTCCTCGCCGTCGTCACCCTTGCCGTCGGCCCACTGTGCGCATCGTGCCCCCCCCCCCCCCCACTCCTCCCGCTGCACTGCACGCCCTCCTGCTCGTCCACCTCGACAATAAGAAGCCGGGACCGCGCGCGCCTCGCGCGTTCTGGGGCCACAAATGGGGGCGAATTTGTCACTGGCTCATTTCCGTTGTGGCCGCCGCCTGGCCGGGCGGCCCGCCAGCGCGGCGATAACTCTGGCGAAATGGACAGCGCTGCTCGCATTAGAGTGGGAAAGACAGAGAGAGAGAGAGCGGCCGTCCGGACCCCACAGCGCTAATGGATCGATCATCTGCATACAAAGGGCACTTTGGCACGGGCCGCTCGAATTAATACAGGTGTGAGGGCCGCGTCGCCCTGGGCCACCGCCTGAGCCACCCGGCCCACCCGGGCCGCTGCACATGGCAGCCCGCCCGCCACAGTGGGCCACAGAGTAAGCATGGAGTAAGTGCGTGAGGAGGAGGGTCTGTTCGTATCGCCCGCGCCGCCGCTGCTGCGCCGCGCACCGGGTTCGGGCTGCGGCCGCTAGATGGCGCTGCCGTTGCGTCCCGCCGCCAGCCGCGCCAGCCGTCGGCAGGGCGGCACATCCTGGCGGTAAACTCAACTTGGCTGCTGCAGTTTACGCGCCGCACGCATTGGAATCTCGTCGCATCCAGAGGGGAGAAGCAGAAGCTCCTGAGGCCGGCCGGCCGGCCGGCAGGGCGCACTGGAACCATCTACCGCTGTCCTGATAACCGATTACTGCGGACCGCAGCTTCCACTCACTGCCGGCGGACCGAGGGGCCGATGGCGATAGCCGCGGCAATGAGGCGACCTGTGTCACTGAGCAAATGGCCGGCATTTGCCTGTCGGCGTGTAGTTAGTTGTGTTGGTGGCGGGGCTTGCAAAGAGATTCTCTCTCTCCTCTGTCTCTGTCTCCCACACACATTGAGGCGCCCTAGTTGCTGCGAGGACTGCCGCTGTCCTAAGAACATCACATATATCGCGCAGCTAATTTGGCGGAGGGCATCGCTAGGGTGGCCACCTGGCGCGACACAATTTGTGGCGGACTGGACGGGGGTTGTCGTGGCGGGGCGGGGCGGCCACCCTAGAGGGTCGCCCTGGAGGGAGGGTGGCGCCTGCAGGGAGGACACTAGTTGTAGTGCAAAGCTCCCAACTGCACAGTGAAAAGCGTTTAAAGCGAATCGTAAAGTAGGACCGAACCTTTTCTGCTTTCGTCGGCGGGAAATTTATCGGCACGAGGGGGACTCGAACCCCAGTCAGTACTGTCCCGGGCAGGGCAGTTTGGCTGGGTGGACGGGGCGCTGTCTGCCCGTGTCGTCTCGCGGAAAATAAAACCCAGCCGATACTCTGGTCCCTCATACTGGGACGCAGAGCGCTGTCCATAATTAAAAAATTGGGAATTTGTTTTCCCCGAGTTGCCCGGTCCGACGGAATGCGCGCCAAGACTGCAGCCTTATACGCGAACTGTTGGTGAACCCGCCCGTCTAGACAGTCACGAATTCCTTTCGATCAACATGGCGTGCTCCCCCACCCCCTGCCAGTGCTCTCCCCATTTCTCTCTTGAATGATCCACGTCTGTCGATTGCAACAATGTTGATCGTCCACCTTCCCTGCTGCCCGGCCGGGTCTGGCCGGGCTGGTCCGAGCCGCTCCCCATTCTATGATCCACTAGATTTACTCGGCTTGATGGGTACAGTCGCGTCCAGAAGGCGTCGTTCCCAAGCATATGAATAATAAATAAAAGGCATTCGAAAAAAAAAAAAAAAAAAAAAAAAAAAAAACGGAAGCGGAGAGGGAAGGGAAAAATTGCGCAATGCAATAAACGACCGCGCATTACAAGCTGCAATGAATTTAGCATTGCCCCCCGCACCGCGCGCACAGTGGGACGGAGAAAGCTGCGTTAAATCGTGCGGAATAAGACGCTGTAAAACATGGGGCAGAAGTTGCAGCCATGTGAGGGGCGGGCCTGGGCTGCAGGTCCGGAGGGGAGTCTTGTCAGCCTGACGGACGGGGTGAGGCCCGCGGAAGGGCGTCCCGTCAGGCTGCTGCACAGTGGGCCGGAACACGGATTTTGAGCTCCAGAGTCGCTACATGGGACTCGAACCGAACGCGTGACCCCACCAATGGGTTGATTATTCCGAACGAGGAATCCATCGGTGGGTTCATCGGTTCGCGAGACCTGCTTAGCGACTCTGGAGCTCAAAGCGCGTCTAGAATTTTGGCCGCCTGCGCCGGTCTTCTGGCCCACTGTGCGGGTGAGCGGGTTCAAGGTGGTCTCGGAGTGTAGCAGGAGGTGCGGCAGCTGGCGCCAGGTAGGGGTGGCGGCAGCTGGGGGTAGTTTCGGGGTGCGTGCCGCGCCGAGCCGAGCCGCGCCGAAGAGCTTGATCTGATTCGGGGAGAGTGGACCTTCTGCTTACTATGCACCCCTTGCGC
Organism: Stenchaetothrips biformis; assembly: GCA_030522485.1. Lineage (NCBI taxonomy): Eukaryota > Metazoa > Arthropoda > Insecta > Thysanoptera > Thripidae > Stenchaetothrips > Stenchaetothrips biformis. The sequence goes on from CM060099.1 coordinate 8,011,964, forward strand.
AGACAGTGTCGTCGCGACAGCCTCCGACATCCCCGGACGAACGGCGGCGTCGCGACGCTGCTGCAGGACTCCAAGCAGCGTCGCTCTGTCGCGGGGCCCAGCGTGGGGGTGCGAGGGAGACAGCGATGACGAATCCCTTCTTCGGAGCCGCCCGCGCCTGTTGTGCCACATGCCGCACAATGCCCGCCAAGTTTCCCGCACAAAAACGCGGCAACTTTTGCCGCTCCGATCGGATTGTCCGCGTAAGTGCGCGGCGGCCGCGGCCGAACCGACGACAAATGCCAAACCGACGGCCATCGCTCCGCCGCCGGGGGTCGTTTGGCCACGATTGTACACAGGCGCCCGTTCTTACGGCCTCCTTTTTTTTTTTTTTTTTTTTTTTTTTTTTTTTTTTTCAAATCGGATTTTTTTTTTGGCGTTATTTTTTCCGCCCTTGCAGCGGCGCCGGCGGAGAAAGTTGCCTTGTAAAATTGTGCTCGACTCACCGAGTAGTGCGTCGCGACTGGGTTTGGGTTCCGCGGGTTCCGTCGTGTAATCCGGACGCTGGAACACGTCACACAGTGGGCCAGAAGACCGGCGCAGGTGGCTGCTAAACCTCTACCTCGAAACGCGTCTAGCGTTCTGGCCGCGCCGGCGCCGGTCTTCTGGCCCACTGTGCGTCACCCACCACGCCACTGTATATTGATTGGGATTGGCGCGTCACGCTCCGCGTTGGGGTAGGCTAACCTAAGCTGCTCCACCCTCGCGGATCCCTGCCTCCTCCGGGACCGTCCGCAAACCACGTGACTAAGCCCCGCCAGGCCGGCCTGGGCCCTCGGCAGTCGCAGTGTGGTTTATGAGGCACGCACCACGCCGCGTTTGAATTTCCCGCGCTTCATTACCTCCCCCTTCTCTCTCTCTCTCTCTCTCTCTCTCTCTCTCTCTCTCTCTCTCTCTCTCTCTCTCTCTCTCTCTCTCTCTCTCTCTCTCTCTCTCTCTCTCTCTCTCTCTCTCTCTCTCTCTCAATCGCCCTCACACTTTCGCGGGAGATTCAAAAACGAATCTTGTCAGAACATTTACGCGGCCGTTAATCAGTGAGGGTGACGACCAGGAGTGGAGGGGAGGGGGGCGATGATGATTTTCGCTAAAGTCCTTCATTAGAGCGTTGCTGCGCTCGATGTGCAGAAAAAGAGGAGTTTTATATCTCCCTTCCTCCTGGAGCTCTGTAAACGATTCCAATCTTGTACCTTTGCTGTCTGTCAAGGCTGGGAGGGGTGCAAAAGCCCCTGTGCCCTCCTTTTCGAAAAAAAAAAAAAAAAAAAAAAATACCAAGGGGATTTGAACCGGCATACTGCGGCTATCGGGCGGACGGTTATGTGGACTCGCTGCGGCGCCGTGGTGATAGAACCGGTACTAGAGGCTTGTCTTTTATTCCGATGGTTATTATTGTTTCTTCGCGGGTCGTAGGGTCGAACCGCCGCGCATTTGCTACATCGTGTGTGTGTGTGTGTGTGTGTGTGTGTGTGTGTGTGTGTGTGTGTGTGTGTGTGTGTGTGTGTGTGTGTGTGTGTGTGTGTGAGTGCGCGAGCATTTACGGCGGTGCACGGCGGATGGCTGCAACGTGAGAATTGCCCAGGTGTGTGGCTTTGATTTTATTGGTGGAAGTATACCACCACGTGGACATCAAGGGCCGACAGGGACCGGTGGCGCTGATTGCATGCTGATGCCGGTCTAGCTGCAACTTTTCTATGTATGTATGGATGGATGTATAAGTGCGTGTATGTGTGTGTGTGCGTGCGTGCGTGCGTCTGTGTGTGTGTTTTGCACCCGGCACAACATCTAGCAGCGGAAGAAACGGAGAGCGAGATAAACGGCAGCACGGGAGAAAAGGCGGGGAGTGAGGGGAAAAGGGAGTGGGGAGTGGGGGGTGGGGGTGGGAGGTGGGGGTGAAGGCGAAGGCTCTGTTCGGGGCTCTTGTGGGTGCAGCGATATTGCATGTCGGCGAGGCCATCAGGGATTGCAGGACGACGGAGCTATGTCACCCCCCCCCCCTCTCTCTCTCCGTCCTCCGTTTGTTCCTCGCCGTCGTGCCCTCAGATTGTCATCGTCCTTTCCCTCTCATCATCGTAATCATCATCGAATCGCCTTGGTCCTGGCTGCCCGCCCCACACCGCGGCCAAGGGCTAAGCCAAGGGCCCGGCAAGGGCCCGGCAAGGGCCTTGCAAGGGCCTGCCCTCTTATCTTCCTTTTGGTCGTCCTTCTTGCCGCTCTCCGCCGTCATCATCAGACCCCGCCGCAGCGCGTGCTGCCCAAGGTCGCGTGGCAATGCAGCGAATGCCGGCGCATCTGGCGCGCCGTTTTCATTTCGAAATTGGCGCCCCGGCCCGACCTCCACGCCGGGGGAGGGGAGGAGGCGCCGCAGCAGCATAACAACATTTCGGTTTTATATAAACCAAACGCTGCCGAAAGTGTTTAGTGTATTGGTCGAGGTTCAACTCCCACCACACCCTCGATTTCCTTGCTGAGGAACGGAGGGCGGGGCGCTCAGCTCTGCCTCGGAACGCGAATAGAGCGATAGGCCCACTAGGCTGTGCGCTGGGCCGGCCGTACCTCCGGCAAACATTTGCCCCATAAAGAACGCCAAGCAGGGCGTCTTGTGGGTGACGATCGGAGGGAAAGAGAAGCCGAGGGGAGACAAAATTGGAGGAGGGCGGCGTGGCGCCGGCCGGCCGGCCGGGCGGTGCGGTGCGGCGCATGGCCATGAATGTGTTGACAATTTGTCGGCGGGGCGGGGCGGGGCGGGGCGGGGCGGGGCGCGGCGGCCTCTGAGGGTCGGCGACGTTCATCGGATGGCGGAGGCCAGCAGGGCCGCCGCGACGGATCCACTGCATGGCGCGGCTCGCCGATTCCGAACTGCGGCGTGTTACCCTTCTCTGTCCCACCCAGGCGGGCCGCGCCGTGAGTGCGAGGGAGACACCCCACTGCAGGCAGCAGCGCGGCGGCGCGCGGCGGGGCGCGGCGGGGCGCGGCGGGGCGATGTGGTGGTGCACGCCAGCCTGCAGTGTCTCAGGCCGCCTGCTGCTGCCGGGCTGCAGAGGGACGGTGACGGGAAAAAAAGGAGACCTTAGAAAAGGAAATAAAGAGGAACCACCAGGGCGGCCAAAATAACAGGGGAGGCCTGGTCGGTAATTTGCGTGTGCTGCCCTCTAACTTTGGGACGCCGTCCTGCCGAGATGCACTGCCGCGCCAACACCGTTACGTGTTTATATAAATATCAAGTTGCGCGCGGGAGAGATAATGAATTCCATTTCTTTCGGTATATTTTTTGGGACGATATGAGGCCGATCCCGCGGCATGAGGTTCACGAATTCCCTTTGACGACGAACGTGTTACGCGCGCGTGTGAGTGTGAGTGTGTGAGTGTGTGTAGATGTTGCGCAATGCGCCGGCATACCTCGTTTCAAGCCTCAGTGAACATCGATTATGACCGAATGAAGAATCAAACACGACGTTGCCCGTGGTGTTGCGCGCGCAAGTGCGCGTGTGTTGGTGTATTACCATCTATGAGTGTGTGTGTGAAGCAGAAGGATTTCCTATCAGAACGTCCTGGTTGAGGGTTCCCTTGCAGCAACGTGCTCTGTCGCGATGAAGACATCCCTCTGGTCCTTTCAAAATTGCCACCACGAACCAACAACAACAACAACAGCGGCTCTAATGCGTCCCGCGACGTTATATCGCTTGATGGCGCTTTGTTGCAAATATGATGAGCGATAAAAACAAGAACAAAGAGTGAGTCCTCTCGTAAAGCCTCTCGAAATGGTCCAGCCCGCTCGCGCGCTCGCGCCCGTTTTCCGCGTTGATTCCGCTGCGGCCAGTAAAGCCGGGCCCCCGCGGGTGTCCAGAACGCACCCCGCGCGCCGAGCACCTGCGGCGGTACCATCAAAACAAACACCTGCACGGACACGCAGCGTCACGATTTAGAGAGGCCCTTCACTGACCATAACATGGTATTTTTACCAAATAGGAAAGAAATTTTGACCAATATGTCTACGCGTAGAGACATGATGCAGTGAATTTTCAGTGGAGGATCTTCACTGTAAGACTTGTGGAGTGCACGCACGGTGGGACAGTGGTGCTGCGGTGTTTTCCGCGCGGACCACCTGGCAGTGTTGGTCCGCCGCACGCGAGCAGATCAAGAGTGCGCGATAGGGCGGGCCGGCCGCCACGTCACATCGGGAGGCGGGAGCGTTCAAACGGCAGCGTGAAACCATGCATGCAGATCAGATGCCAAAAGTTGTTGCTCCGCCTGACTTGCGCGGCGGCGTGGCCTGGCTGGCCTGCCTGGCTGGCCTGCCTGGTTGGGATGACTTGGCATGGCCGCGGCCCGGATAGACTGATTTGACGGGGTGAGGCTGGTGGCGGGCCACGCCCGGCCGGACCGTGTATACTGGCAGAACTCATCCCTCCTTTTCATCTTTTCATTCAAAGAGGTGACAATACTTTTTGAGCGATTCTGAAATTCGTCGGTCAGTGCTCCTCTATCCACACGGTCACCAACTCCTCCATCTTGCAGATGATACCTTCTCCATTGTACGCCTCCACCGGTATAACGCGGCGCTAGAGTCATGCCTGAGGGATGGCAGAGGCGTCGGCTCGGAAGGTTTGAGCAAGGTTTGAGGGTAGCAGCGACCCGCAAAGTTTGCCGGACCTAACCTCGTTGGTGGGCCCAGCGCGTCCAGCCTTGCTGCTTTGTCCGGTCGTGGCGCCCCCGGACTCGGCAAGGCACTCCCGGGGCCCCCGCGGCAGCGTGGTGCGGGATCGCCTTGCCGGGCGTCGGCCGGGCGGCCAGGCCAAAGGCAGGGTGACCGTCTGCGGGTAAACTCGATTCCAGTGCGATAAACAATCCAGCGGGCCGGCGAGAAGTAATTTAGGCGCTCGGCGCTGCAGTGCACCCTGTGCACGCCAAGGTGCACGCCACGGTGCACACTGCTTGTCAGCCCGGGGCGCCTCTCTCCGAGCCGAGCGCCGGCGGATGAAATAGCAATGAGACAGTGTTGCCTACGCCACCCCTGCTAGCACCGCGCAGCACCGCCAGGTCTAGCAGCCGGGCCGAGGCAGGCTACTTAGAATTCATAGCATCCAACCCTGGGATGTCTGTTCACTTCACTTACTTTGAGATCAACGAAGGGAGAAGGTGAGGGAGAGACAGACGAAGGAGTTGTTGCGGAGGTGGCGAGAGGCGTTCTGAGGTGAGGGGAAGGGACTGCGGCGTTTGCGGGGGCAGCGGGGCAGGGGAGGCAGCGGGGCAGGGGAGGCAGCGGGGGCTCCGCAGGGCTTGGATTGCATTAGTGCGTTTGTACTTTCAGGCCCAGGCCTAGCCATGTGGTCCGCAACTTGTATGGATGAGGCGAGTGTAAAGAACGTGGAAAAGTTGGCGGGGAAGCCTTTTACACAGGCGTGTCTCCGGGAAGGGGTGGGCGGCGCCAAGAGAGTGGGATTTTCCACGGAATCTTGCAGGGAATGAAGTCGGGGTTCTCGGATTTCAGGCACCCTGCAGAGGAGCTGCTCTGCTGGGAACTCATGTTCAAACTCGTCACATTTTATATTTCAAGTGTGTCTGTAGAGTCCCCCTTGTCTTTTGCCGAGCGTATTTTCATTACGACGATCTCAGTAAGCGAGCATCTATAGAAACAAGATCTCACTCGCGCAGTGTGATGGGCTCTCGTGCATCGAGAGCCAGTAACTTGCCCTTTGGGCCCCCGAACGGGATTGCAAGACGCGACAAGTTGTCGCCGTAAAAAGGCGCCCCGTATCACGCGGCTGCAGCCACTCGTCGCGCTGCAGGATTCAATTTCCGACATGACTTGGTTCCGGTGTTGAGGCAGTTTCAGTTTCCACACGACGGCTGTTCGCGCGCTCCGCTCCGCGTCGGATTGTTTTCATTCCTGCGCTGCTGTTTCTCCTTTCAGCGGTGCTCGCTCGCTCTGCGTTCCGGCGGGGTGTTCGCCAATTAATTTTTCACCTGGTCGCGACCGAGTTTCGGTCTCGCAGAGGACCGATCGGTCGGCGAGCTGACTGGTTCCGAGCGGGGCGTACCTCCCTCTCTCGCAGAGAGACAGACAGAGCGAGAGACAGAGCGACGGACGCTCGGAACCAGCCGGCAGGGCAGCCAGAAGTCCCCGAGGCAGTGCCACATCAATAATGGCGGATCTGATAACGCGGGCATGAAAAATAACGCGGACAATACGCGGCAGTCCGGCAGTGAACACACCACCACCGCGGCGACAGGGGACCACTCGGACGCTAAACGGCCACCACCGCCCCCTAGACCAACTACCCGCACCGACCTATGTCACGTTTGCTTTAAACATTTCCAACGTTTCCACGACGCCGTGGTGCTCCCCTGCACTGCTCCTTGAAGGGCGACCGGGCGGGCGGCGAACGCCCGAGGAGCCTCAATCCGACTGCCCGCGATTTATGCGTTTTAATATGGCGAGGGAGATGTGCACCGGGTTATTAGGTCCTCAAAAAGAAGCGCTTCTGCGGTCCGGACTTATTCAGCGCCCTCCGCGCAGAGCACTGGGTCACGTGGCTCTGGGAAAGGAAAAAAAAGGGGAACATTTTTAGAAAGTTACTTAAAAGAGAGAATTTTTCTTGAATCGATCTCAATTCGCAAGGCATTGAACTCCGAAGGTTTTCTTCCTGAGTTTGGTTTATTTTTATGTCCCTTACGCTCTCTCTCTTTCTCTCTCTGGCCGACAAGGTGCGCTAGGGGGTGAGCGAGAAATTCGTCATCCGAGAGTCCTTCATTAAAGCAATTAATCATAATCGTACGGCCCGTAATGATGGGTCGCGTTTGATTTTTCAGGAGCGGAGTTCGTTGCTGACTGCGGGACTCTGTCGGTAATGTATCGACGGTTCTGTCACATTTTCAACACGAACTCTGCCCGTAGGGTGACGTTTACACAGCACCCACTGCTCCCTTCACTTGATCTGCAGTCCTTCAATGAAACTTTATCATGCGTACTGTACTAAGGTGGCGGCGGCTACACGTACGGGTGGGAATAATATTTTGTTTGTCTTCCGTTTTATTGGCGCGCTCGGTTGCGCGAATATCATTGCGTATTCTTTTTCTTGTTGTTGCTGCCGTCTGTTTTTAGTGTTACGGTGCTTTTATTGGCATGTCGAGTATTCCTCCTTACGGGGTGGCGCTTTAGTGGATCGTTTATTCATGGGAGGCGTTGGCCGGTCTGGTTTTGGGAAATACACAGTTCCATGGAATCTAGACTTCTTGCCAGAAGGCTTCCAAGGTTCAGCTCTTTGAATTTTCCTTCTCCGCGAGAAGGAACTACACAAACAAAAGCAAAAGCAACACACAAAGTGAGTTTTTCCTCTCGACGCGTGTTAGTCTTCTGAGCTGGGTCACACCCCCTGATGAAGAAAATGTTGCTCAACCCCTTCCCCTCCCCCTTCCACTTTCTCAGCTCAATTTCCGGTCGGCTGGACCATGAAAGACTTGGCGGCGTTCAGCCCACGCCCGGGGCTGCCTGCTCGGGCTGGCCGGCCGGCGCCACTCGGCGCCACCGCCCAAGAAAAACAAGACACACTCGCGACTTTCTCAGCAAAACGACATCAATCACAACAAGGACACAAAACAACCGGAGGGCAGCGCCGGGTAAACACGGAAAAATGACAACTCGGGATTCTCTGCGCCGCGCCGTGTATCGAGGCGCGTGGTCAGCGCGCGTCAGAGTGCGAGGTAGACACGGGTAATAATGGATGTCCGGTCTGAGAATAGCGTGCATGGATCAGCCGCACGGCACGAGTGTGATGGTTTGCTTGATCGCACTCAAAGATGATCAAAATCATGTCACATCAAACCCAGTCAGCTTGACGTCAGGATAGACTAATAATTGATTAAAATGGCTCACTTTGAGGTTTTTGTGGAGCCATTAATTTCAATTTTCTCCAGGGTCTCCATACGCCTGTGCCTTTTCAAAAAATGAACAAAATGTTTCAGGTTAGTTGAAAAAGTAACAGATTTATATTACGTAGTTGCGCAGATTGACGTAAATAGTCCTCACAAAAAAATACTATTCTCTTGAAAACCCGGGCCCACGATTAAAGTAACTACGGATTTTACCAAGAGTGTGTTTTCTACTCCCCCCCCCCTTTTTTCACTGGTCCCATAATGGAAGAGTGATTGCAAGACTCCAGCACCACTCTACAATCATTGGCAGCGCGACGCGGCCAGCTGATGCCGCATCCCGGGGTGCGCCTGCACTGTGCCCGCACCGTGCCTGCTCGCACGGCCCGCGCACCCCCTGATTGGCGGAATAAACACTGTTTGGCTCCCTCATTTGGCTCGCAATTTCTCGCTTTCCTGCCGGACCCTAGTGTCCTCCCCTCTCTTTGCTCTTCGATCCGGGAGGTGACAACGGACAGCGGAATAAAGTTAAAGCGCTTTCGGAATGCCAAGTGCTTGGTGGCGGCGGCCTCACCCTCGTTCCGAACGGGGCTCTTGTCGCTGTCTCTCTCGCACTCTAGACGCGCCTCACGTGGGTGCGAGAGAGACAGGACGAGAGACGGAATGAGACTGCAGAGGGTGGGGGGGGGAAGCGTATTTACCTCATCCATCAGGGTGCCGGGGCGACTAATCCATCAAACGCTCGCCATAATGCAATCACAAAATCGATCAAGGACCACTACATCCCGTACAAATCACCATGCAAACTCCCCAGCCAGCCGCAAGGAGAGTCAGCCACCAGCTATAGTCAGTTTCGAGAAGAAAGTCTCTCTTTCCAGCGGTTGGCGTGTCAGAGCGACATGGCGACACCCCCGCTCGGAATGACACTGTGGACCAGTCTCCCACGCGAGAGGCTTCGCTCCGCGATGTTTGAGCGCGTTTCCACCCTGACCTGCATTCTGCGGAGGATCCGTTTCGAATTTATCGCGCTGCCTCCTAATCTGCAGGCCGTGGCGGAGGATGGACCCGCACGCACCCCTACACCCAAATCCCCTCCCCTCTCCCCCACCCTCATTTACCCGGGCACCTCACGCGGTTATCTATGCCCGCGCCACGCAACGCACGCGGCGGTAAAATTGACCGAGAAATCGTATTAATCACAATCTATCAAAGAAGCCGCCGGCACTGACACGGTCTAACAACGCTGCAGCGGATACAACTCCCCTGGATCCAGCGAAAAGCAGCGTCGTCGCCCGGGTTCGATCCCCGGCGCGGCGCTCCAATTTTTTCGCCCGTCGCTAATTTTCATCGGCGCTTTGATGTAGTGCGTCCTCGCTCATGCAGTATGTAGCAGCGAAGCGGCCGGCCCGTATGGATTATGTAGAGCAGCGGGATCAGAAAGTTTGCGCGCGCTCAAATTATTCGGAATCGCCTCGTGTGTTGACGGACATGCAAAGTGAAGCTTCTAACTTGCAAGCCCGTCGCCGGCAGGCAGGCCGTCGGGCACCCCGGCCGCTCATTCCGGCCAGAAGGGGCGCTGCGGTCGCCATATCGCACGACGATGATACAGATGCGCTTCCTCGCCGTGTTTGTGGAATCGCACGCGCTGCGCACGCGTTGGTTTATCTCGTCACGCGCGTGCCGCTGTCACGCGAATCAGCGCGTCGCCGCGAGGGGCTGCGGTCTCAAACACTTGGACTGCGGCGGCGGCCTGCTGGCGGCCATCTCGCTTATCGGCGTGATTTCGCCGCGCGAATCCAAGGAGGGAAAATCATAAAGAAAATCAGCGACGCGGGGGAGGCACGGGAAATCGAGACATAAAACCCTGGCGGAGAATGGAAATGCGAAGTGCAGCCAAAAAAGCGGTTGTGGTGGATCCGACAACCGCAAACTGGTGAACAACCGATCGGCTTGGCTGGACTGCAAAAAACCACCCACCTATTTAGCGACTCTGGAGCTAAACTCGTCTACAATTTTGGCCACCTGCGTTGGTCTTCTGTCCCCGTTGGTTTCACCAGGATCCCACGAAGCCTATCACTCTTCCAGCGCGTCCACCCGCTGGCGCTGGTTCGAATCCCGCTTCGGCCCACTTTTCCGTGTTGCCCAGTGATGTGTTGGGTCCCTAAAGTCCCCACTCCGGGTTCCCCATCGCCGCGCAGCCCCGCGGCACTGCCGCAAACTTCACTGATATTGTAATGCTGAATGAGACATCCCCTAATAGGTTGTGTGCGCGCTCATTTTTTTTTTCGCTCTCCGCTCGATGAACGCGCGCTGCTCGCTCGGCTCTGCCCAGCCCGCTGTCGGAGGGGTGATTCGTCTTGATCCGGCCGAAACGACAACGCCTGCAGAAACTAAAACAAATTGGGCCGGGAGAAAGTTGTTGAAAAACAAGTGCAGGGGAAAAAGAAACGGCGGGGGCTTTGGCGCGCGATATTGCTACATAATACGAGAGAGAGAGAGAGAGAGAGAGAGAGAGAGAGAGAGAGAGAGAGAGAGAGAGAGAGAGAGAGAGAGAGAGAGAGAGAGAGAGAGAGAGAGAAAGCTGTATAAAAGCAAACCATAATTTACTAGGCACTGGAAAAGCAATTTCGTAATGAAACTGCGATGACAGATAGAGGGGGGGGAAAGGGGGGGGGAGACCTATACGTCGATGGTCGTCACTACAGCCTAAGTGGGACCGTTGCTCGATAACACTGCCCCAAATCACTTTTTCGCGACACCCGAAATGTTTTCCGACCGAAAGGGAAAGCGGCCACCATCCCTTGGGGGTCATACTCAAGTGGTCAGGCTTTGTCCGTCCACCCTGCGAGGGTTTTTTTTTTTTTTTCCGAGCGTGTTTCTTTTCTTCCTCCCTTTTCCCCGCGCGCTGAATGTTTGTGAACTGCGCCTCTTTGTGTGATATATTTTACGCCGCTACACAATCGAGGGCGCTTTGGAGGGGGGGGACGCCTTAGCGGCGCCTCGCCCCGCCGAGGGAGGGGTCCATAGGACACCTCATGCCGAGGATCGACTCGGATTTTCGTCGAGGCGGCGCAAATCTTGACGCGAGAAGGGAGAGAGAGAGAGAGAGAGAGAGAGAGAGAGAGAGAGAGAGAGAGAGAGAGAGAGAGAGAGAGAGGGGGGGAGGAGGGGTGCACAATGCACGGTGAGGGTCGCGCCCCGTTATGGTTTGCGAGATCGGAAGTAGTGGGGGCCATTTTGATAACTGCGGTGGCCCGGTGCGGTGGCCGTGCCGTGTTGGATACGTTCTCGTAAAAGACGCGGCGGCGCCCCTCGCATCGCCCTTCGCTGCATCGGCGCTGAGAGATGCGTGCCTGCTGGGGGTGCTGGAGTGGATGCGTCCGGCCGATTCGCCGTGTGAACGCGGCCACGCCGGCCACCCACCCAACAAAATCATCATCAATCCAGAATAACGGAGATACCGCACACCACCGTGTCTCATCCCCCTCCTACCTCTCAGCTCTCGTCTTCGCGCTCCATTTCCGTGTTTCCTTGTTTCTGCCCTGTACTCGGGAGGCTCCATCGCGCCAAGCTTATGTTCTCTGTGCGCAACACCTTTAGAGGGTCGTCTGCTTGTCACAGTGCGGGCGCATCGGCGTGTGAGCCAGTCACTGGTGCCTGTTTGTTGCCGAAGGAAGGGAAAAGGACGGCTCGGGGAAGACAGCCCGGCCTAAACCAGTCGACCAGATTTGTCCATTACCCTTCCGGAGTGAATGAGTCTGAGCGCGCGGGGTAGCGGCGGCGAAGCGGCGGGTAACGCCGAGGTAACGGTCAGTTACGCCCTGCAGGGCGTGGAGTAACGGCGCCGTCGGGGGGCGGCGTCGCGGCCCCGCTGCGTCCCTGGGGAGCTGTAAGCACCCATCAGGCTCCTCGCCGGCCGAGCGGCTCAGCGCGGCCAGCGCGCCCAGCGGCCGGGGAAGCTGGCGGCTCCTGGAAGCCCCCTCAGTCTCGATCGGTTTGACGTTTACCAAAAGACGCGAACTTATTATTTCCCGCTCTTTTTATTTTCCCCGGCCAGAGCCAGGACCGCCGAGTGCGGTATCCGCGCCTTCCAGTCCGCGGGGCTTTACAGCATTACATTGTAGCGCGATCTTCCTCTTTATGCCGCATGCGTGATTTTCATGGCGCGCGCACACACGCACAGTTGTCGTTCGTCTGTCTCCTCTTCCCTGTTTTCCCCGCGTTTTTCCGCGCGTTGTTTTGGCCACACTGCGGGCAGTCTGCCGGCCCACTGGGGCGGCGTGGAGACGCGCCAGATTTAAACCAGGTGAACCAGTGCGTCTCCGTCTTCCGTCTCCCCGCCGCCCGGCCGCGCCGTTACGAGCTCGTTGAAAGCTTTCCGTAGCGCCGTTTCGCGCTGCCGTTAAGCCGGCCTCGGAACTGCAAAGGGCGTGTGGGTGGTGGCTGCCTGCCTGCCTGGCCGCCCGCCTGCCTGCCTGCCTGGCTGGCTCGCGCTGCTGGAAATTAGAGAGATTACCTGCGTGAGGACGCCGCACTTACCATTTTCTTTGCGTTTATTGCAGCGTCTTGGCGGCCCGAGATTTCATTTGAGGCGCCACGCTGCCCTTGTCGGCCTTGCCAGCTCGCTGCCTTGCTGCAGCAGCGTGGCAAAGCCTCGCTCAAAGCCCTTTTCCCAGCGCCACCTAAATTCCGGCCTTTCAGCCGCTCATTCTCCGGGCCGTTCCAGAGGACTGTGTCCAGGACCGCCGCTCCAGCCATTGTCTCCGCCTCTCTAACTTCTCTCCTCCGCAGCGAGTCACCGCGTGGCTCTCCAGGGACCCGACATGAGTGCACCCTTACCCCTGAGCCTCTCTAGCAGCAGTCCCAGCAACCCATCATTGCCTCTCTAGCGCCTCTCCAGCCTTTGCACCTGCTGGTCCTGCCCACGGGGCGTGACGTCTCTCATTCCAGTTAATTAAGCGACCGCGCGCTTTCGGCTTTCGGCAGCAGCAATGGCCCTCGGCAATTTATCTTGTATTATTGCGAGGGCATAACGGGCACCAGCGTCTGCCAGCGGGGCGGGCGGCCTGCCTGCTGTCTCCCTCGCACCCGCGGCGCGAGAGACAGAGCCGTCAGCCCTCGTCGTCAACCGAGGCGGTGGTCGTCGTCGCCCTCGTCGTTGTGGAGGAGAGTGGCTTATTTCTTCATCGCGGTGAGCGTTTAAGTAGAACGACTTTGCGGACGACAGACGTGGCGTGGCGTGGCGCGCGAGTTAAAGTGCACGGCGTCCTTTCGTCGAGTCTCCTCCCCACCGTAGATCCCGTCCAGCGTGTCACTGGGACTCCAGTCCGGCCAGCGCGCCCCGGCCGGGCCGGGCTAACTGCCTGCCAAATAAATGTGTGTCCAGTAGTTGTTGAACGTGCGGGAGTTGGAAGAACGCGGGCGGGTGAATCCCCTCCAGATCGCCGCTTAGGCTCCGGCGACGCGCTGGAGAACTCCGGCAGTCCAGCGGCTGGTGCCGGAACTGGAACTACTGGAGCGGCAAACAAACGGGCGTTTTAGCCGGAACAAATCTATCGCGAGACGGTGACTCTTCTTGTCTGGCCGACCGGCCCGCCGCGTCATTCGTTGGGATGAACTTACAGAAAAGCCAGTTGAGGTTGGGAAACGTCAAAATGAGGGGTATTTTGACGTTATCCGTTTGTTTTCCCTATGATTTTTCTAGTCCGTCTTCGCAGTCCAACAACGTGGCGTGGTATGCGGTCGCTTTGAGCGCAGCCCCGCTCTGCGCTTCGCCACGATGACGACCACGAGGGAGGACGGCGTCGGCCTTTGAGGTGCAGCAGACTGACTCCGAACAGCGCATCGTTGCTCTGTCTCTCTCGCACCCCCGCGGGACGCGCCACGAGTGCGAGGGAGACGGAGAGGGCTGGGCGGCGCGCCAGGATGCACGCCGCTGGGCCGCGACGACGCGGGACTTCCCTCCGCGTATGAAGGGGCTGGCTCGCGGGCATCCCGCCGCCGCGCGCCGCCGCGCGCCACCGCGCCGGTGTCATCGCCTCGTTGTCAACTTGGCCCCCAGGCTGACGGAGGACCACCCGGCTCGCGCGCCCCGCCCCGCCCCGCCCCGCCGCGCCACGCCCGCCGCTTCCTCCCGAGCGTGTCGCGAGGCGTGTCGCCGGCCGCGTCTGCCGCCGAGGCCTTCTTGAGGGAGACGGCGAGGTTAATCAAAGCCGCGCTGCCTACTCGACAGGCTGCGGGGACTGCTTACAGAGGATTGACACTGTCACGTTTGACCACCCTGGTGACCCGCTGCGGCTAGCGGCCAGGGTCCTCATCCTAAGGTCCTAGACGCCCTGGAGATGTCCTCCTGGTTCTGGTGGTCCCTTGATGTACCAGAGGTCGCAGAGACTGGAGGTCCTGGAGGCACCAGGGTGCGCGACGCAGTGCACGCACCGACTCCACGACACTTTGCACGCTGCGGTGGAGGAAGTACAAGACGGCTGCGTCGGCTTTACACGAGCCAGATGTTTCTCTCGGGGGATGGGGAAGGGGGAAGGGGGAAGGGGGAAGGGGGCCTACTCGCCAAGACAAGGCAATATCATGCGCAGAAGCGGTGCAGGGTTGCAGGGTGCGTGTGCCCCTGGGTGGCCCCGCCCGGCCCCGCCCGGCCCCGGCCCGCCCCGCCGAGCTTTTTATGTGACGCGTGCCTCGCCGCCTCGCCGGAAATACGGCCGCAAATACGCGCCGCACATACGCCCTGCCAGCTCCCTGCCTCGCCTCACCGGCGCTCCTGGCGGCCGTTTTATGAAGCCCCTCGGACGCAGCCCGTCTTGGGGCGTCACGCCGGCGATCGTGGGGGGAATATACCGCTGGGCAGCTGCGCCGACAGGCCGCGCGCCAAAAAAAATATTAAAAAAAATAGCGCACTTTGCAAGTGCCATTTCTTATACCTTTGTTCATGAAAGATAGCGACCTCGGAGCAGATCATTTCGGTGAACGGGAGACGGCCTTCATCCGGAGATCCCTGTCGCGCAATCGTATTGGGCTGGCCCACCCGAAGTGCGCGCGGTTTCTGTTTCCAAAGTTTCAAGAAAGATGATCGCTGGCACGGCATTGAACATAGCGTCCCCGTGGTTCAGTGGTTAACAGCTTGAGCTAAAGAATGGCAGGTACCGGGTTCGGAACCGCCACATGTATAATTTTATCGGGGTCTATATCATTTGACCTACCTAAGAGGTAGTCACAATTTTTCCAAAATGGCAGCAGGCCGGCCTAGAGCGCCCCTGGCGGCAGGGCAACCCCGATGACGAGAGAGTGATTATTTCTACTTCGTGGCTCCGCGCTCCGCTGCCATGCCGATAGTTGGCACGCGACCGCCCGGTTCCCAGAAAGGCAGCGCCATCTGTTGCTGTGACAAAAATAATTTGCGGTAAACTACCCGCCGGCCGATTCAATGTCATTGTGATGCCGACTGGTGCGGGGCCGCACAGTGGCCCGCACAGTGGGCCACCTGCCCGCCGCCGCCAAAACGGCCGCCGGTTGCGGACCCGTCGCGGAGCCCAGCCTCAATAATGCCTTCCTTCCGGGGGCCTTTCTCTCTTTTCGCGCTGTAAGGGCATTCCCGATGATAATAGATGCTGTCTAAGACCGGCCGATAGCTTCTTTCAGGGAGGGAAATGATGGTCTGCTACGGTCCGCCCCGGCGGGCTGCTTGACGTTGACGGTGACGACGTCAACAAAGGCGAGAGGGTCGTCGTCTTCGGGCAAAACAACCGTGTCACCGCGAGGGAGGGAGGGAGGCACACCGCCTAATGAAGGGCATTGTATAGTCCGTCCACGGCGGGCCGACACGCCGCAGTCCGTTCGCGCGGGGATGAGACACTCCGCCTGCGCTTGTCACGTGCGTGTTCCGTGCGTGTCACGTGCGTGTCACGACTTCTTGCGCCGGACAGCGTGTTACGCTGCCGCACCGCCACGCCCTCAGCAGTCATCATTAATTAGCAGTGCCGCCGCACGGGGCGCCACCCACGCGGCGGGGACGAAAAGAGCGTTTTCGGAAAATATTAATAGTTTTGAAAGCCCTGGATGATGAAGCAGCGGTTCAAGCCGGGCACGTCCCGGGCACGCCCCGTTCGCCAGCGCCACGCTGTGTACATAAACGGAGGTATCCGGCCGTCTCTAAGTTTGAACCCGCCGCCCTCCGCCGCTCGGTGTCCCCGTCACTCAAACCTTATCGTCTGTGCAACGCACTTAAGAGGGGCGGATCAAGGAGGCGGCTGGGGGGGCGGGGCGCCGCCACGTCCCAGTGGCCGCAGCGGCCGGACGGCAGGGCCGCCTCCTCTGATTTCCATCAAAAAGCGTGTCTTTCATGAATAAAATTTTCATATTTTGGTGACGAAAAGAAGAGCGGCGAAAGGATTATGGCATGGCGTTATGAGAGATAAAAGAGACAGCGTGGAGTGGCGCTACCGGGGGGCCGCTGGCTTGCCTTGCCCTGCCTCGCGGGGTGGGCCAAGCGGACACCACCTGTGGCAGGTCAGGCGCGGCCCTGCACCAGTCCTTGCGTGTTTTGCAAATACCATCCTCGAAAAAATGGCGTACACTGGGGGAGGAAAACACACCACGTATTGGAATATTTTTAAAAACATTCTTTTTTTTTTTTTTCTGGCAAAAAAGTGAAAGTTGTCGCTCGCGCGCTGACGGGGGTTGAGTGATCGAAAGCGTGGCAGCAGAGTGGGGTGGAGATTCGGAGGGCGCGAGAGGCAGAGAGAGAGAGAGAGAGAGAGAGAGAGAGAGAGAGAGAGAGAGAGAGAGAGAGAGAGAGAGAGAGAGAGAGAGAGAGAGAGAGAGAGAGAGAGAGAGAGAGAGAGAGAGAGAGAGAGAGAGAGAGAGAGAGAGAGAGCATCGCGGATGGCCCCGCTGGGGTTGCGATACAATCACGCTGAAAGGCGTGCCGAGGGTGTATCATTCATTACAAGGAAGCCAGAGGACGATTCTCCGTAACGACGGAACGACGCCAAGATGGGACAGAAGAAAAACACTCTGAGGTTGATGGTGATGTGTCCCGGCTAAGTGTGCCGCGCGTGACTGTCACGCGTCACGGCCGTGGGTCCATTCAGCGCGCACGCTGTCACGGCCGCGTCACGGCCGCGTCACGGCCCTGTCACGGACGTGTCACAGTCGGCGGCCACCGCGGTGAGGTGTCGTCGTGGCCGACTTGAGAAATAAAACTTACACTGAATTGCAGTAGTGTTGGTAGGCGTGCGGGGTGGCGCGGTGATTAATGATTCGGCAGCGTAATGGAGAGACAGGGTGAGAGAGAGAGAGAGAGAGAGAGAGAGAGAGAGAGAGAGAGAGAGAGAGAGAGAGAGAGAGAGAGAGAGAGAGAGAGAGAGGCTGCGATGGATGGACGGATGGCTGCGGCGCCGCGTCACGCCGTGAGGCGGTCTGCTTCCAACGCGGTCGCTCTGTCTCTCTCGCACCCACACGAGCCAGTCCGCGAGTGTGAGAGAGACAGGGCGACTGTTTTCGGTGCGAGCCCCGTTGGCTGGTCGGGGCGAGCGTCGCGGAGCAGTGGAGCGGCGTTGAAGTGAACAGCGCCGTGTTCCCCGAGTCGCGGACCGCCTCTCCACAACTAACTTTGCGTCGCACGGAATTCGAGAGGCCCGGCCCCAAAACGGCGGTACAGTATTATTCTTTTCCGAAAATCCACGACGTGACTCCACAGGCCGGGCCGCCTGATTCCGAAGAGCACTTCCGTCGCTCTGTCTGTCGCGCATCCCTGCGGGCCGCCCCTCGAGTGGGAGAGAGACAGAGACTCCGTTCGGAAGCAACCCACTGGGCCCGCGGCGGTGCGGGACAAAGATGGCGTGCGGCTTTCGTTGCGTTTGAGATGAAAGCCGCATCGGGATACAGCGAGCGACTTAATTGGCTTTATCTAGAGGCTGCTGCCCCGCCTGCTGGCGGCACCACTTGACTGGAGGGCAGCGGGGCCGCGGCGGGGCCGCCAGGGCAGGCCAGGGTGACTCCCGTGGTTCGCCGCGGACGGCCTCCGGCCCGAAGCCCCGCCCCGAGAGAGACAGCACGCTGCCGGCACCGTCCCCCGCGACCTGGAAATGGGCGCGCGGTCGCTCTTGGAGAGGGCTCTCAATTTTGCAGATAATGCGCGGCCCGCGGTCGGGTCACCCCACGAGCAGGCAGCCAGGCAGCAGGCAGGCAGCCAGACGGACAGCCAGGCAGACGGACGAGTGCTGGGCCTTTTAGGCGTGCCCCTTCTGCCGTCGTACATCTTCACTGTGACGTGCTGCTTCTAGGCGGGGCGGCAGTGGTAACGACTCATTGAATATGAAAAGGTGACAATTATTGATGGACTGCTGGCGCCGTCCGCCATAGAAATGAGCGGCCAGAGCGCGGCGCGGCTTCCCGGACCCCACAGGAAGCCGCCTCCACGACGGCCGCACAGTGGGCCGCCTCTCCCCGCGGTCACGCGTCGCGCCGCGTCGCGGGAGTAAACTTGGGCGCGATCCTGTCATGTTTGCCGAATAAATTAAGGCGAGATGGATCCGCGCGCGAGGCTAGCGCCGGCTAGAGCGCCAAGAGTTTTCCCCGGGCAGCCATGAGAAATCGGATTGCGCCGTTAGCTTGAAAATATGGGGGAGGGGGAGCATTAATGAGAAATGCGGGAGTCTCATCACCGCCACCGGGGCGAAGTGTCCACGAAGTATGCATACGGCGGGGCCGCGGCGGGGCGGGGTGGCGGGGCGGGGTGGCGGGGCGGGGTGGGGCAAGTGCCATGCAACTCGATTTGCCGCGTGAGTGGGTAGTGTAATTGCGTATTTATTGAGTTAGGCACGTTAGGCCCGTGCGACACACAGACTGCAGCGCGCCCGACTGTGACGCGGCGACAAACGCGCACCGCCGAAACGCGCATCTGTTCACGGCGGCGTGGTAGCCGCGCGGTTCAATCATCCACCCGTCAAGTCTCTGGTACGCGGTTCAAACACACGTTCCTATTTTTTTCGGATTTTTTTTTTCTGGGGTTAACTCTTGTGGGCAGTGCGGCGTATGTTCTCTGCCAATGCGTTCGTTATCCAGCCGTTGATAGCAGCCCTTTTAAAAGGTGTTGCCGGCTGTCTCTCTTTTGATCTCGTTGGGGACCTGTGGCGCGGCGGCCCCGCTGGCGGGGCGCCAAGACGGGCCAGGAAGGCGGGGCGGGCGGCCCGCGGCGACGCTTGACCGACCAGTTAGCGCGGGGAGCGTCGTCGACAAATAAGCGACGCCTGTGGCCCAGTCGGGGCTGGCGGCCTGGCGGCCTGGCGGGGCTGGCAGGGCTGGCGGCCGCGGCATTCCGAGACGACGCCGGGGACGGATGTCGCCGACGAAAGGAACGAACGGCCATTTAACGTTCTGCACCGCGCCGCGCAGACGGGCTTCCTGCGCGGCACCTGGACTGTGTCAGGCATCCGCCTCCCCCTCGCCGCCAAGGCCCTCCTGTTTCACGCCCCGTGCTCGCCGCGCGCGCCGCCGCCGGTACCGCGGCCGGCACGCCGTGCACCGCGCACGTCGCCGACGCGCGCCTCGCTGCTCAAAGTTCGGCTCCTTGTTAGCGCCGGCTGCCTGAGGCGGCGCGTTGTTATTTGTTGGAATATCCTTACATCTCCTCGAGGAAGGCTGTCTTGGTGTTGCGCGGCGCACAGTGGGTCAGAAGACCGTTGAGGCGGCCAAAATCCCGGACACGTTTTGAGCTTCAGAGTCAGAGTCGCTAAATATGGGACTCGAATCGAACGTGTGACCCCACCAGTGGATTCCTCGTTTGGAGAGCAATCTATTGGTGCGGTCACACGTTCGATTCGGGTCCCATTCAGCTATTTTGGAGTTCAAAACGGGTCTGGGATTTTGGTCGCTTCAACGGTCTTCTGACCCACTGTGACGCGGTGAGACCGCGGGCGGCGACCTTTTATCCGAGACGCGAATAAAGAGACAACGCTGCGGCGGGGCTCTTGAGGCCGCCCGCATTAGAAAAGACTGTTATCGGAAGCCGCCCGGAGCACCGCACTGCTTTTTGGCAGCCGCTGGCAGCCGCCGTGATGCTTCCGGGTGCCGCGGGCGCCGACAAGGTAGGCAACCCCTCCACCCGCGCGGCAGCCGGGCTGGCGTGCGTGCCCGGCGACGCCAGGCAGACCCAGGGTACACTGTAAACCGGGAAATCAGCAAAAGCTATGGTAAGGATTCGAACACCAGCTCTCGGACTTTGCAGTCGGCGCCCATGAAACCAAGTCACGGGCCCGGGTTCGAGCCCCAGTCAAGCCAACTGATTGTATTTTTTTCCCTTCCGCCCGGATGCGTATTTTCCCCCTTATGGCACAATTTGTTTTCTTTTTGCTCGTCGTGCGCCCCCACCCCCACTAGCGTGATGTTCTGCATGCGCGCATTACAGCCCGTTTCCAATTCCAAGAAGCGCAACACATGCCAAGTACGTTTCCGCGGCGCTGTGCCGCTGCGCCTCGCCAAGCCACCC